>CM077443.1:40421236-40741042 GCA_039654765.1 Mylopharyngodon piceus | reverse complement strand
AACACCACTGCCTCAGAACACTGACCCTGGCCAGAACACCACCCCACCTCAGAACGCTACCCCTCCAAGAACACTGCCCACTCAGAACACTACCCCTCAGAGACACTACACCCCTCCAGGAGACACTACCCCTCCAGAACACTACCCCTCAGAACACTGCCCCTCAGAACACACTACTGCCCTCAGAACACTACCACCTCAGAACACTACCCCTCAGAGGACACTACCCCTCAGAACACTACCCCTCAGAACACTACCCCTCAGAACACTACCCCTCAGAACACTACCCCTAAGAACGCTACCCCTCAGAACACTACCCCTCAGAACACTACCCCTCAGAACACTGCCCCTCAGAGACACTACCCCTCAGAACACTACCCCTCAAGAACACTACCCCTCAGAACACTACCCCTCAGAACACTACCCCCTCAAGTGCTACCCCTCAGAACACTACCCCTCAGAACACTACCCCTCAGAACACTACCCCTCCAGAACACTACCCTCAAGAACACTACCCCTCAGAACACTACCCCTCAGAACACTACCCACTCAGAACACTGCACCCCTCAGAACACTACCCCCTCAGAACACTACCCCACAGAACACTACACCTCAGAACACTACCCCTCAGGAACACTACCCCCTCAGAACACTACCACTCCGAACACTACCACTCAGAACACTACCCCTAAGAACACTAACCCTCAGAACACTACCCCTCAGAACACTACCCCTCAGAACACTACCCCTCAGAACACTACCCCTCAGAACACTACCCCTCAGAACACTACCCCTCAGAACACTACCCCTCAGAACACTACCCCTCAGAACACTACCCCTCAGAACACTACCCCTCAGAACACTACCCCTCAGAACACTACCCCTCAGAACACTACCCCTCAGAACACTACCCCTCAGAACACTACCCCTCAGAACACTACCCCTCAGAACACTACCCCTCAGAACACTACCCCTCAGAACACTACCCCTCAGAACACTACCCCTCAGAACACTACCCCTCAGAACACTACCCCTCAGAACACTACCCCTCAGAACACTACCCCTCAGAACACTACCCCTCAGAACACTACCCCTCAGACCCCTACCCCTCAGAACACTACCCCTCAGAACACTACCCCTCAGAACACTACCCCTCAGAACACTACCCCTCAGAACACTACCCCTCAGAACACTACCCCTCAGAACACTACCCCTCAGAACACTACCCCTCAGAACACTACCCCTCAGAACACTACCCCTCAGAACACTACCCCTCAGAACACTACCCCTCAGAACACTACCCCTCAGAACACTACCCCTCAGAACACTACCCCTCAGAACACTACCCCTCAGAACACTACCCCTCAGAACACTACCCCTCAGAACACTACCCCTCAGAACACTACCCCTCAGAACACTACCCCTCAGAACACTACCCCTCAGAACACTACCCCTCAGAACACTACCCCTCAGAACACTACCCCTCAGAACTCTACCCCTCAGAACACTTCCCCTAAGAACTCTTACCCTCAGAACTCTACCCCTCAGAACACTACCCCTCAGAACACTACCCCTCAGAACACTACCCCTCAGAACACTACCCCTCAGAACACTACCCCTCAGAACACTACCCCTCAGAACACTACCCCTCAGAACACTACCCCTCAGAACACTACCCCTCAGAACACTACCCCTCAGAACACTACCCCTCAGAACACTACCCCTCTCTGAACACTACCCCTCAGAACACTACCCCTCAGAACACTACCCCTCAGAACACTACCCCTCAGAACACTACCCCTCAGAACACTACCCCTCAGAACACTACCCCTCAGAACACTACCCCTCAGAACACTACCCCTCAGAACACTACCCCTCAGAACACTACCCCTCAGAACACTACCCCTCAGAACACTACCCCTCAGAACACTACCCCTCAGAACACTACCCCTCAGAACACTACCCCTCAGAACACTACCCCTCAGAACACTACCCCTCAGAACACTACCCCTCAGAACACTACCCCTCAGAACACTCCCCCTCAGAACACTACCCCTCAGAACACTACCCCTCAGAACACTACCCCTCAGAACACTACCCCTCAGAACACTACCCCTCAGAACACTACCCCTCAGAACACTACCCCTCAGAACACTACCCCTCAGAACACTACCCCTCAGAACACTACCCCTCAGAACACTACCCCTCAGAACACTACCCCTCAGAACACTACCCCTCAGAACACTACCCCTCAGAACACTACCCCTCAGAACACTACCCCTCAGAACACTACCCCTCAGAACACTACCCCTCAGAACACTACCCCTCAGAACACTACCCCTCAGAAAACTTACCCTCAGAACACTACCCCTCATAACACTACCCCTCAGAACACTACCCCTAAGAACACTACCCCTCAGAACACTACCCCTCAGAACACTACCCCTCAGAACACTACCCCTCAGAACACTACCCCTCAGAACACTACCCCTCAGAACACTACCCCTCAGAACACTACCCCTCAGAACACTACCCCTCAGAACACTACCCCTCAGAACACTACCCCTCAGAACACTACCCCTCAGAACACTACCCCTCAGAACACTACCCCTCAGAACAAGACCCCTAAGAACAATACCCCTCAGAACACTACCCCTCAGAACACTACCCCTCAGAACACTACCCCTCAGAACACTTCCCCTCAGAACACTTCCGCTGAGATCACTTCCGCTGAGATCACTACCCCTCAGAACACTACCCCTCAGAACACTACCCCTCAGAACACTACCCCTCAGAACACTACCCCTCAGAACACTACCCCTCAGAACACTACCCCTCAGAACACAACCCCTCAGAACACTACCCCACAGAACACAACCCCTCAGAACACAACCCCTCAGAACACAACCCCTCAGAACACTACCCCTCAGAACACTACCCCTCAGAACACTACCCCTCAGAACACGCCCCCTCAGAACACTACCCCTCAGAACACTACCCCTCAGAACACTACCCCTCAGAACACTACCCCTCAGAACACTACCCCTCAGAACACTACCCCTCAGAACACTACCCCTCAGAACACTACCCCTCAGAACACTACCCCTCAGAACACTACCCCTCAGAACACTACCCCTCAGAACACTACCCCTCAGAACACTACCCCTCAGAACACTACCCCTCAGAACACTACCCCTCAGAACACTACCCCTCAGAACACTACCCCTCAGAACACTACCCCTCAGAACACTACCCCTCAGAACACTACCCCTCAGAACACTACCCCTCAGAACACTACCCCTCAGAACACTACCCCTCAGAACACTACCCCTCAGAACACTACCCCTCAGAACACTACCCCTCAGAACACTACCCCTCAGAACACTCCCCCGCAGAACACTACCCCACACACCACTAACCACCAGAACACTACCCCTCAGAACACTACCCCTCAGAACACTACCCCTCAGAACACTACCCCTCAGAACACTACCCCTCAGAACACTACCCCTCAGAACACTACCCCTCAGAACACTACCCCTCAGAACACTACCCCTCAGAACACTACCCCTCAGAACACTACCCCTCAGAACACTACCCCTCAGAACACTACCCCTCAGAACACTACCCCTCAGAACACTACCCCTCAGAACACTACCCCTCAGAACACTACCCCTCAGAACACTACCCCTCAGAACACTACCCCTCAGAACACTACCCCTCAGAACACTACCCCTCAGAACACTACCCCTCAGAACACTACCCCTCAGAACACTACCCCTCAGAACACTACCCCTCAGAACACTACCCCTCAGAACACTACCCCTCAGAACACTACCCCTCAGAACACTACCCCTCAGAACACTACCCCTCAGAACACTACCCCTCAGAACACTACCCCTCAGAACACTACCCCTCAGAACACTACCCCTCAGAACACTACCCCTCAGAACACTACCCCTCAGAACACTACCCCTCAGAACACTACCCCTCAGAAAACTACCCCACAGAACACTACCCCTCAGAACACTACCCCTCAGAACACTACCCCTCAGAACACTACCCCTCAGAACACTACCCCTCAGAACACTACCCCTCAGAACACTACCCCTCAGAACACTACCCCTCAGAACACTACCCCGCAGAACACTACCCTCAGAACACTACCCCTCAGAACACTACCCCTCAGAACACTACCCCTCAGAACACTACCCCTCAGAACACTACCCCTCAGAACACTACCCCTCAGAACACTACCCCTCAGAACACTACCCCACAGAACCCTACCCCTCACAACACTACCCCTCAGAACTCTACCCCTCAGAACACTACCCCTCAGAACACTACCCCTCAGAACACTACCCCTCAGAACACTACCCCTCAGAACACTACCCCTCAGAACACTACCCCTCAGAACACTACCCCTCAGAACACTACCCCTCAGAACACTACCCCTCAGAACACTACCCCTCAGAACACTACCCCTCAGAACACTACCCCTCAGAACACTACCCCTCAGAACACTACCCCTCAGAACACTACCCCTCAGAACACTACCCCTCAGAACACTACCCCTCAGAACACTACCCCTCAGAACACTACCCCTCAGAACACTACCCCTCAGAACACTACCCCTCAGAACACTACCCCTCAGAACACTACCCCTCAGAACACTACCCCTCAGAACACTACCCCTCAG
Source organism: Mylopharyngodon piceus (assembly GCA_039654765.1). Taxonomy (NCBI): domain Eukaryota; kingdom Metazoa; phylum Chordata; class Actinopteri; order Cypriniformes; family Xenocyprididae; genus Mylopharyngodon; species Mylopharyngodon piceus. Next base: position 40,736,343 of record CM077443.1, on the reverse strand, counting down.
AACACTACCCCTCAGAACACTACCCCTCAGAACACTACCCCTCAGAACACTACCCCTCAGAACACTACCCCTCAGAACACTACCCCTCAGAACACTACCCCTCAGAACACTACCGCTCTTAAGACTACCCCTCAGAACACTACCCCTCAGAACACTACCCCTCAGAACACTACCCCTCAGAACACTACCCCTCAGAACACTACCCCTCAGAACACTACCCCTCAGAACACTACCCCTCAGAACACTACCCCTCAGAACACTACCCCTCAGAACACTACCCCTCAGAACACTACCCCTCAGAACACTACCCCTCAGAACACTACCCCTCAGAACACTACCCCGCAGAACACTACCCCTCAGAACACTACCCCTCAGAACACTACCCCTCCATACACTACCCCTCAGAACACTACCCCTCAGAGACACTACCCCTCAGAACACTACCCCTCAGAACACTACCCCTCAGAACACTACCCCTCAGAACACTACCCCTCAGAACACTACCCTCAGAACACTACCCCTCCGAACACTACCCCTCATAAAACTACCCCTCACAACACTACCCCACAGAACACTACCCCACAGAACACTACCCCTCAGAACACTACCCCTCAGAACACTACCCCTCAGAACACTACCCCTCAGAACACTACCCCTCAGAACACTACCCCTCAGAACACTACCCCTCAGAACACTACCCCTCAGAACACTACCCCTCAGAACACTACCCCTCAGAACACTACCCCTCAGAACACTACCCCTCAGAACACTCACCCAAAGAACACTAACCCTCAGAACACTACCCCTCAGAACACTACCCCTCAGAACACTACCCTCAGAACACTACCCCTCAGAACACTACCCCTCAGAACACTACCCCTCAGAACACTACCCCTCACAACACCACCCCTCCGAACACTACCCCTCACACCACTACCCCTCAGAACACTACCCCTCAGAACACTACCCCTCAGAACACTACCCCTCAGAACACTACCCCTCAGAACACTACCCCTCAGAACACTACCCCTCAGAACACTACCCCTCAGAACACTACCCCGCAGAACCCAACCCCTCAGCACACGACCCCTCAGAACACTACCCCTCAGAACACTACCCCTCAGAACACTACCCCTCAGAACACTACCCCTCAGAACACTACCCCTCAGAACACTACCCCTCAGAACACTACCCCACAGAACACAACCCCACAGAACACAACCCCAACCTACACAACCCCACAGAACACGACCCCTCAGAGACACTACCCCTCTGAACACTACCCCTCAGAACACTACCCCTCAGAACACTACCCCTCAGAACACTACCCCTCAGAACACTACCCCTCAGAACACTACCCCTCAGAACACTACCCCTCAGAACACTACCCCTCAGAACACTACCCCTCAGAACACTACCCCTCAGAACACTACCCCTCAGAACACTACCCCTCAGAACACTACCCCTCAGAACACTACCCCTCAGAACACTACCCCTCAGAACACTACCCCTCAGAACACTACCCCTCAGAACACTACCCCTCAGAACACTACCCCTCAGAACACTACCCCTCAGAACACTACCCCTCAGAACACTACCCCTCAGAACACTACCCCTCAGAACACTACCCCTCAGAACACTACCCCTCAGAACACTACCCCTCAGAACACTACCCCTCAGAACACTACCCCTCAGAACACTACCCCTCAGAACACTACCCCTCAGAACACTACCCCTCAGAACACTACCCCTCAGAACACTACCCCTCAGAACACTACCCCTCAGAACACTACCCCTCAGAACACTACCCCTCAGAACACTACCCTCAGAACACTACCCCTCAGAACACTACCCTCAGAACACTACCCCTCAGAACACTACCCCTCAGAACACTACCCCTCAGAACACTACCCCTCAGAACACTACCCCTCAGAACACTACCCCTCAGAACACTACCCCTCAGAACACTACCCCTCAGAACACTACCCCTCAGAACACTACCCCTCAGAACACTACCCCTCAGAACACTACCCCTCAGAACACTACCCCTCAGAACACTACCCCTCAGAACACTACCCCTCAGAACACTACCCCTCAGAACACTACCCCTCAGAACACTACCCCTCAGAACACTACCCCTCAGAACACTACCCCTCAGAACACTACCCCTCAGAACACTACCCCTCAGAACACTACCCCTCAGAACACTACCCCTCAGAACACTACCCCTCAGAACACTACCCCTCAGACCACTACCCCTCAGAACACTCCCCCACACAACACTACCCCTCAGAACACTACCCCTCAGAACACTACCCCTCAGAACACTACCCCTCAGAACACTACCCCTCAGAACACTACCCCTCAGAACACTACCCCTCAGAACACTACCCCTCAGAACACTACCCCTCAGAACACTACCCCTCAGAACACTACCCCTCAGAACACTACCCCTCAGAACACTACCCCTCAGAACACTACCCCTCAGAACACTACCCCTCAGAACACTACCCCTCAGAACACTACCCCTCAGAACACTACCCCTCAGAACACTACCCCTCAGAACACTACCCCTCAGAACACTACCCCTCAGAACACTACCCCTCAGAACACTACCCCTCAGAACACTACCACTCAGTACACTACCACTAAGTAATATAACCGTCATAACTCTAACCCTCAGAACACTACCCCTCAGAACACTACCCCTCAGAACACTACCCCTCAGAACACTACCCCTCAGAACACTACCCCTCAGAACACTACCCCTCAGAACACTACCCCTCAGAACCCTACCCCTCAGAACACTACCCCTCAGAACACTACCCCTCAGAACACTAACCCTCTGATCACTACCCCTCAGAACACTACCCCTCAGAACACTACCCCTCAGAACACTACCCCTCAGAACACTACCCCTCAGAACACTACCCCTCAGAACACTACCCCTCAGAACACTACCCCTCAGAACACTACCCCTCAGAACACTACCCCTCAGAACACTACCCCTCAGAACACTACCCCTCAGAACACTACCCCTCAGAACACTACCCCTCAGAACACTACCCCTCAGAACACTACCCCTCAGAACACTACCCCTCAGAACACTACCCCTCAGAACACTACCCCTCAGAACACTACCCCTCAGAACACTACCCCTCAGAACACTACCCCTCAGAACACTACCCCTCAGAACACTACCCCTCAGAACACTACCCCTCAGAACACTACCCCTCAGAACACTACCCCTCAGAACACTACCCCTCAGAACACTACCCCTCAGAACACTACCCCTCAGAACACTACCCCTCAGAACACTACCCCTCAGAACACTACCCCTCAGAACACTACCCCTCAGAACACTACCCCTCAGAACACTACCCCTCAGAACACTACCCCTCAGAACACTACCCCTCAGAACACTACCCCTCAGAACACTACCCTCAGAACACTACCCCTCAGAACACTACCCCTCAGAACACTACCCCTCAGAACACTACCCCTCAGAACACTACCCCTCAGAACACTACCCCTCAGAACACTACCCCTCAGAACACTACCCCTCAGAACACTACCCCTCAGAACACTACCCCTCAGAACACTACCCCTCAGAACACTACCCCTCAGAACACTACCCCTCAGAACACGACCCCTCAAGAACACTACCCCACCGAACCCTACCCCTCAGAACACTACCCCTCAGAACACTACCCCCCAGAACACTACCCCACAGAACACTACCCCTCAGAACACTACCCCTCAGAACACTACCCCTCAGAACACTACCCCTCAGAACACTACCCCTCAGAACACTACCCCTCAGAACACTACCCCTCAGAACACTACCCCTCAGAACACTACCCCTCAGAACACTACCCCTCAGAACACTACCCCTCAGAACACTACCCCTCAGAACACTACCCCTCAGAACACTACCCCTCAGAACACTAACCCTCAGAACACTACCCCTCAGAACACTACCCCTCAGAACACTACCCCTCAGAACACTACCCCTCAGAACACTACCCCTCAGAACACTACCCCTCAGAACACTACCCCTCAGAACACTACCCCTCAGAACACTACCCCTCAGAACACTACCCCTCAGAACACTACCCCTCAGAACACTACCCCTCAGAACACTACCCCTCAGAACACTACCCCTCAGAACACTACCCCTCAGAACACTACCCCTCAGAACACTACCCCTCAGAACACTACCCCTCAGAACACTACCCCTCAGAACACTACCCCTCAGAACACTACCCCTCAGAACACTACCCCTCAGAACACTACCCCTCAGAACACTACCCCTCAGAACACTACCCCTCAGAACACTACCCCTCAGAACACTACCCCTCAGAACACTACCCCTCAGAACACTACCCCTCAGAACACTACCCCTCAGAACACTACCCCTCAGAACACTACCCCTCAGAACACTACCCCTCAGAACACTACCCCTCAGAACACTACCCCTCAGAACACTACCCCTCAGAACACTACCCCTCAGAACACTACCCCTCAGAACACTACCCCTCAGAACACTACCCCTCAGAACACTACCCCTCAGAACACTACCCCTCAGAACACTACCCCTCAGAACACTACCCCTCAGAACACTACCCCTCAGAACACTACCCCTCAGAACACTACCCCTCAGAACACTACCCCTCAGAACACTACCCCTCAGAACACTACCCCTCAGAACACTACCCCTCAGAACACTACCCCTCAGAACACTACCCCTCAGAACACTACCCCTCAGAACACTACCCCTCAGAACACTACCCCTCAGAACACTACCCCTCAGAACACTACCCCTCAGAACACTACCCCTCAGAACACTACCCCTCAGAACACTACCCCTCAGAACACTACCCCTCAGAACACTACCCCTCAGAACACTACCCCTCAGAACACTACCCCTCAGAACACTACCCCTCAGAACACTACCCCTCAGAACACTGCCCCGCAGAACACTACCCCTCAGAACACTACCCCTCAGAACACTACCCCTCAGAACACTACCCCTCAGAACACTACCCCTCAGAACACTACCCCTCAGAACACTACCCCTCAGAACACTACCCCTCAGAACACTACCCCTCAGAACACTACCCCTCAGAACACTACCCCTCAGAACACTACCCCTCAGAACACTACCCCTCAGAACACTACCCCTCAGAACACTACCCCTCAGAACACTACCCCTCAGAACACTACCCCTCAGAACACTACCCCTCAGAACACTACCCCTCAGAACACTACCCCTCAGAACACTACCCCTCAGAACACTACCCCTCAGAACAAGACCCCTCAGAACACTACCCTCAGACCTCTACCCCTCAGAACACTACCCCTCAGAACACTACCCCTCAGAACACTACCCCTCAGAACACTACCCCTCAGAACACTACCCCTCAGAACACTACCCCTCAGAACACTACCCCTCAGAACACTACCCCTCAGAACACTACCCCTCAGAACACTACCCCTCAGAACACTACCCCTCAGAACACTACCCCTCAGAACACTACCCCTCAGAACACTACCCCTCAGAACACTACCCCTCAGAACACTACCCCTCAGAACACTACCCCTCAGAACACTACCCCTCAGAACACTACCCCTCAGAACACTACCCCTCAGAACACTACCCCTCAGAACACTACCCCTCAGAACACTACCCCTCAGAACACTACCCCTCAGAACACTACCCCTCAGAACACTACCCCTCAGAACACTACCCCTCAGAACACTACCCCTCAGAACACTACCCCTCAGAACACTACCCCTCAGAACACTACCCCTCAGAACACTACCCCTCAGAACACTACCCCTCAGAACACACACGACAAAAACAGTCAATATAAAAGACAGTTTATACAGTACATTTAAACAAAATGCAACAGTTTTACAATACAAATAGGAAAGGGCATAAAAGTCAATGGGGACAGGGTCATAAAAATTAAATTAAAACATTAAATACAATAAGGGAGAAAAAAAAGTAGGCTTAAAAAAAATTTTTAAAAAAAAGGCATTAAGGTAGTAAACATTTGCAGTGACTGCATTACTAAGGAGGAACATGGCACTCTTGTACAAGTACACACTCTGCAGTAACATTTGTTGAACAAGTGTATTGAGGTGGGGGGTGCGATTCCAGCAGCAGTTCTTAAAGCCAGTGTAAAAAGCCTTAAATGATTCAGTTTAAATGGTCACAACCTGATCTCATTCTACTGGCTCAGTTATAAAGATGTGACTTTGACATATTGAAGAACAGATGGACATCCACATTTAAGGATTTTCCTCAGTGTCTTCCTTGCACAAAACTTAAACTGCATAGATGTAATGGAGTGGCATAAGGGCACGGGTGCATGAATAAGAGGGACAATACTGGGCAAAGAACTCACAATAATGGCAAAAACAAAATGGCACAAAAGCATAAAATTAAACCCAAAGTGGCATAATACAAAAATGTACGATAGAAATAAAAGGCATAAAGAAAAGCGAATGAACAAGTCAAGTCACCTTTATTTATATGCCACTTTTCACAATGCAGATTGTTTCAAAGCAGCTTTACAGTGATAACAGGAACATAATTTTGGCTGTACAGCAGATCTAGAAGAAAAGTGTCATTGTCCAGCTTAAGTTCAGTATCAATACAGCAGCTCTGGAGTAAACAGTGATGTCATTGTCCATCTCAGTTTACATACAATGGTGTCAATGCAGGCAGATCAATAATATTAAATTTGTGTCCCTCAGACAAAGGGACAAAAAGGCTAGAACACTGAGTGACAAAGGTAATGCACAAAAACCATACATAAAAAGGAATTAGACAAAAACAAATGTCAAGTAAAATTATATAGCATTTATACAAACTGCAAAAGTAGCTTCACAAATTAATAGAAAGGGGCATAACAAACTGTGCATAATATTCAAGTATTTAAGTCACATTATAAGTAGGAACTACAATAAAAGGGCAGAGGAACTAACAAAACAGACAAGAAATTAAAGGGCTTAGTGACAAAAAAAAAAAAAAAAAAAAAAAAGGCTTAAGAGCATTAAAAAGGCATAAGACTAATGAAGGGTCTATAAAATGAGAAGCATAAGAGCAACATTGCCCATTTTTAAGCAAATTTCTGGTCCATTGCAAAAATCATAAGAGTTAAAAAAAAAAAAAAATAATACACATATACATATATATATATATATATATATGTGTGTATTATTTTTTTAGAAATATTATGATTTTTGCAATGGACCAGAAATTTGCTTAAAAATAAAACTTAAAGAACTGAACTAGAAACTTGGCTTGGCACATAAACATAAACTCAACCATAACACTCACCAACAGCAGTACAGTGAACAGCACTAGACAAGAGACCAAGGAAACATGAGGGCTATATATATATACACAAGACTAATGACCAAACAAGAAACACCTGAACACAATGAAACAATGAACCAATCGAAACATCACACATAAGACAAGGAACCAATAAGAACATAGGACACATGGCCAAAACAACCAGAACACCCCTGCATCCCAATGTGCAGATATCCACCCTAAATAGTATTGAATATTATTAATGTCACATACTATTTAGGATGGATAGTATGCACATTGAGACGCAGGTCATGACACATACAGGGGAAGCACAAGACTTGGGCTGCGTTCCACTCCAAATGTTTATGCCCTTCACTCTCTAACTTCCCTCTGTCTCATGGACTCGGATGTGCGTCATTACTTATGTTGCAGGAGTGCCCACTACTGGCGGAAGTCGTGCATAAGGTTTAAATGAAACGCACTAAGCCCTTGATCACTTGGAATTCACTATGGAGCTGATTTATTATTTAAACCCTCTTTGTACTTATGAGTTTGTTTTATGCACCGTTCTATATGCTTATAAGTTGTTGTAAAAATATATACAAAATCATAAAGGTATATGAGCTGTTGGAGAAAAATACAAATACACAAATGAAACAAAATATCAATAGTATAAACTTAGACTGTGAACATAAGGTAGCTACAAGTATATGTGATTGAATCTCAACATAATTAATATATTATACACTAATTATGCGATTAATTCTCAAAATTAGTTAAGCGTGATCTGCTGTGATGTCACAATCAAGTTGAATTGTGGGATATAGAGCTGCTTGAAGTATACATCAGAGTAGACTCGTTCCCTCGGTCAAAATCGAGGGGACGAGGGTCTGTCTATATAAACTTCCCTCATCCACTTCACGAAGAGGAGCACACTTAAAAATGGTGGCAGGGATTGTGCTTAGGGAAGTGCTTAGGGAAGTTCACGAGTGCGTCTAAAATTGGAGTGGAACGCAGCCTTGATTGTGACTAAATATCAAAATAAAAGACATGAAACATGAACATGAAACAAAACCCAAAATTGGCATAGGCCAGCTGCTAAGAGAAGCTATAAAACTCCCATTAATACTACTAGGGCAGCAACAATATCAATTTAAAATGGATAAACAAATCAACATTGACGAAAATGACTAAACATTAATTTGTTGCTGCACATTAAAATCTAAATGTGTATAACATATTAGTAATTGAATGTTTATAAGAACAGTACACAAACGGATTTTAATATTTAATGGCAGAGAAATGCAAGAATTACTGTACAAGTATCATCTCACACAGCACCATATTACTACAATCAGAGGATTAGAGGTGTATTCCTACAGAACATTATTTGCTGTACTAGCTAACACAGATTTTTCTCTTCAAATTTTCAGTTACACTTTGTTCCTTTAATATCAGACTCCGGGGACTTAAATCTTGAAGCTATTGAAAACTTACTTCTAATATGACACTTTAAAACTTTCTACACAAAGTTATAGCATCTCTTACATCGAAACATGTTTACTATATCAGTTTTAACTTGCACAATCTGGAGGGCAACATTAGGTGGGATGCAAAATAATGACTGGAAAAATGGTGCTTTAGTCTAACCAATCGCACACACGGCAGTTGCTTGCAAACACTGTATCCACTATTTAAACGATTCTGATTCAACACAATGAACATTATCTAGGTTCAATTTCCATTAATCAGAAGTTAAATTATATATTGCACTTAAATGACTCAAGTACAAACTCAATATTTAGTAGTTTGATATTTAAAACAAACAAAATCAATTTCACCCATAAGTCTTTATTATATCCTATAAACAACTTCTCTAATTAAATGTTCAAATATTTAAGCGAATTAATGCACAAGTACAAAATGACTTCAAAGTTTGGATATAAAACAAAACAAACATGTTAACCTGTTGGTATACCAAGAATAGCCTTCTACGCGTTCATCAAACAGCTGTGGTAAGTCGGATCAGTCTACAAACACGGTGAGTCATGTCATCCTCTCCCAGCATTGCTACCTGTTCCATTTGCCACATGTTCAGTATAGCCTTCTCTGTCAGCGACGAGGGATTTACATGTCATAAATGTAGGGAAATAGTCAGGCTGACAGAGAGAATCTCAGAATTAGAGACACGCATCCAAACTTTAATTGAGGATAGTAAGAATGCAAGGGCTTCAGATACTGTTTTGGATGCAACTAGCTTAGTGAACTCTGTACATTGTTCGGTTCCGGCTGTAGAGCCTGCGCAGCAGGGCAATTGGGTAACGGTGAGGCGGCCTAGCCGCGGAAAACACCACTCTTCCGTTCCAATAAGAACATCAAAAAGGTTCTCCCCACTCAGTGACGCACCCACTGAGAATCCTGTTGAAAGTGCCCTAGTTATTGGCGATTCTATTACACAGAACGTGAAAATAGAGACACCAGCCACCATAGTCACATGTTTACCGGGAGCCAGAGCATCTGACATCAAAGCAAATTTAAAAGTGCTGGCTAATGCTAATCGTAAATACTCTAAAATTATTATTCACGTCAGCACTAATGATGTTCGACTTCGCCAGTCGGAGGTCACTAAAATTAACATTAAAGAGGTGTGTGAACTCGCAAGTACAATGTCAGGAAAAGTAATTTGCTCTGGCCCTCTTCCTGTTCGTCGGAGTGATGAGATAGTTAGCAGATTATCATCACTCAATGGCTGGCTGTCTAAGTGGTGTCCGCAGAATAATATAGGTTTCATAGACAATTGGAAAAGTTTTTGGGGCAGACCTGACCTGTTGAAAAGAGATGGTATTCATCCCTCCCGGGATGGTGCTGCTCTTCTCTCTAGTAATATGGCACATAGTCTTAGAGCTGAAACATGACAAACTACGGCCCAGGTCAGGAAACAGACATACCGGCTAAACCGATCGTCTGCTAGCTGTCTCACATCACAGAAGTCAGATAATTCCCAACACAGAAACTCTTACACCTAGATATTATCACATAGAGACTGTGTCTGTACCCCGAATTAGTAAAAACAAAAAACTTCCAAACCCATTTAATGGTAAAAATTTAATTGATGTTCAACAAATAAAAAATAGAGATAATACTGATAAACAAATGATAAAGCTTGGGTTGTTGAATATTAGATCCCTTTCTTCAAAAGCACTTATTGTAAATGATATTATCACAGACAATAATATAGATGTGCTGTGTTTGACAGAAACTTGGCTAAAACAGGATGTTTACATTACTTGAGTCTAGCCCAAGATTACGATTATCGACACAATCCTCGTCAGAAGGGCAAAGGGGGAGGTGTTGCTGTAATTTATAGTAATACTTACAGTATTAGTCAGAAGTCTTTCAAATATAATTCCTTCGAAGTGATGGTACTTTATGTAACATTATGTAAGTTGACATTTGTGCTGGCTACTGTATACAGGCCACCAGGACACCATACAGACTTTATCAAAGAATTTGCTGACTTTCTGTCGGAGTTAGTACTAGCTGCAGATAAAGTCCTTGTTGTTGGTGATTTTGATATCCATGTAGATAATGATAAAGATGCATTGGGATTGGCATTTACAGACATTCTAAACTCTATTGGAGTTAGACAACACGTGTCAGGACCCACTCATTGTCGTAATCATACTTTAGATCTAATATTGTCGCACGGAATCGATAATGATGCCGTTGAAATTCTGCAGCAGAGTGACGACATCTCAGATCATTATCTAGTCTTGTGTATACTACATTTAGTCAAGGCTGCTAAACTGCCTCCCTGCCATAAATATGGTAGAACCATCATTTCTACCACTAAAGATCGCTTTATAAATAATCTTCCTGATCAGTTTCATCGCCTTAGCATACCAGACAGCTTAGAAGACCTCGATGTTGCAACAGAAACTATTGCCTCTGTCTTTTCCAGCACATTAGACTCAGTTGCTCCTTTGCGCTTAAAAAAGATTAAGGAAATTAATCCAACGCCGTGGTACAATAAGCACACTCGGGCCCTAAAGGTAGCAGCCAGAAAAATGGAGCGCAGCTGGAAGAAAACAAAACTAGAAGTTTTTCGCATTTCGTGGAGAGAGAGAATGATTGAGTACAGAAAGGCCTTAAAAACTGCTAGATCTGCCTATTTTTCAAAACTTTTAGAAGAAAATAAGCACAACCCTAGGTATTTATTTGATACAGTGGCTAAATTAACAAGAAATAAAGCTTCAACTTCTGATGTTTCCAAAGAGCACAGCAGTAATGACTTTATGAACTTCTTTACTTTCAAGATTGACAATATTAGAGAGAAAATTATAACCATGCAACCGTCTACTACAGAATCGTGTCAGACAGTGCATTGTAGTGTCCCTGAGGAAAAATTCAATTCATTTACTGCTTTAAGAGAGGAAGAATTGTCTAAACTTGTTAAATCATCAAAATCAACAACATGTATGTTAGACCCTATACCGACTAAGCTATTGAAAGAGATGCTTCCAGAGGTCATAGATCCTCTTCTTAATATTGTTAATTCGTCTTTATCATTAGGATACGTACCAAAAACTTTTAAGCTGGCTATTATTAAACCTCTTATTAAAAAACCACAACTTGATCCTAGAGAATTAGTCAATTATAAGGCCGATCTCAAATCTCACTTTTCTGTCAAAAATACTAGAAAAGGCAGTATCATCACAACTATGTTCCTTTTTAGAAAGAAATGGTATCTGTGAGGATTTCCAGTCAGGATTTAGACCGTACCATAGTACTGAGACTGCTCTCATTAGAGTTACTAATGATTTGCTCTTATCATCAGATCGTGGTTGTATCTCTCTATTAGTGTTATTGGATCTTAGTGCTGCATTTGACACTATTGATCACAATATTCTTTTAAATAGACTCGAAAATTATGTTGGCATTAGTGGAATTGCATTGTCATGGTTCAAATCATACTTATCTGACCGTTATCAGTTTGTAGTAGTAAACGAAGAGATGTCATATCGATCACAAGTTCAATATGGAGTACCGCAAGGCTCAGTACTAGGACCGTTGCTGTTCACTCTGTACATGCTACCCTTGGGAGATATCATTAGGAAGCATGACGTTAGTTTTCACTGTTACGCTGATGATACTCAGCTCTATATTTCTTCACGCCCTGACGAAACTTACCAATTCACAAAATTAACGGAATGCATAGCTGATATAAAAAATTGGATGACCAGTAATTTCCTACTACTAAATTCAGAAAAAACAGAGATTCTAATTTTTGGACCAAAAACTTCTTCACGTAATAACCTAGAATACTGTCTAACACTTGATGGCTGCTCTGTTAAGTCTTCGTCGTCAGTTAGGAACCTGGGTGTGCTCTTTGATACCAATCTTTCATTTGAAGGCCATGTTTCTAGCATCTGTCAAACCGCATTCTTCCATCCTAAAAATATATCTACGACATATGCTCTCAATGAAAAATGCAGAACAGTTAGTTCACGCGTTCATGACCTCAAGGCTAGATTACTGTAACGCTCTACTGGGTGGTTGTTCTGCTCGCTTGATAAATAAACTACAGCTCGTACAAAACGCAGCAGCTAGAGTTCTTACTAGAACTAGGAAGTATGACCATATTAGCCCAGTTCTGTCAACACTGCATTGGCTCCCTGTTAAACATCGTATAGATTTTAAAATCTTGCTAATTACTTACAAAGCACTAAATGGTTTAGCTCTCCAGTACCTGAGCGAGCTCTTAATGCATTATAGTCCTTCACGTCTATTGCGATCTCAGAATTCAGGCCAGCTGATAATACCTAGAATATCAAAATCAACCGCAGGCGGTAGATCCTTCTACTATTTGGCACCTAAACTCTGGAACAATCTTCCTAGCATTGTTCGGGAAGCAGACACACTCTGTCAGTTTAAATCTAGACTAAAAACGTACCTTTAACCTGGCATACACATAACACATTATCAATTTATATTTTCAAATCCGTTAAAGGATTATTAGGCTGCATAAATTAGGTCAGCTGGAACCGGGAACACTTCCTATAACACCTGATGTACTCGTTACATCAGAAGAAGAATGGCATCTACGCTAATATTAGTCTTTCTGTTTATCCCAAGGTTCACCGTAGTCAACCGGATCTGGGCTGTATCCAGGTGAGATCGAGGACCTGTGCCTTGACACGACCACAACGCAGCCCTGAAGTATCAGCAGAGATTGAGTCAACTAGATCATCCATTGTGAAGGCCTCACCGACACGACAGCCAGCGGCACAGCTCCTCAACAAACCGTCCATACCGGCGTGATGAATACGATCCTCAACTGGATGGAACTGAAATAAATATTGAATGTTGCGATCCTATCGGATTTATGATAGCTACCTGAATCATAACAAAGCACTGTTCGCCAGAGGAGAACTGGCCCCCCGACTAACCCTGGTTTCTCCCAAGCTTTTTTTCTCCATTTTAACACCTATTTGCCACCTGTTTGCCACCTGATGTCACCTGTTGGAGTTTGGGTTCCTTGCTGCTGTCGCCTTTGGCTTGCTTAGTTGGGGACACTTGACATTTGACTTGACATTTGATATTCAACAGTGCTTTGATCTGCCTGCATTCTTTAAGAGCTGCTGTGCAGCCAAAATTATATACCAGTTATCACTATAAAGCTGCTTTGACACAATCTTAATTGTAAAAAGCGCTATATAAATAAAGGTGACTTGACTTGACTTGTTGGACAGTCTAGCTAGTGTCTGGCTAGCCAGATAAATTAACCAAATATTAAATGGATCAACAGGGTTCATACAGAAAACATGTTAGTCTTTGGAGGTAATATGGAGATTGACGTTGCATCAGTTACACTTTTTTCGTAATTTGAATACCGAAGGCGGTCTGGCGGAAGCTCGATATTGTGCTTCATAACTTGTTAAATATGGATATTTATCTTACACAAACGCATCACTTCGCTTTAGAAGGCCTTTATTAACCCCCGGAGCCGTGTGGAGTACGTTTATGATGGATGGATGCACTTTCTTTAGCTTCATACTTGTTGGTTCCGTTCACTGCCATTATAAAGCTTGGACGCGTCAGGATATTTATTAATATATCTCCGATTGTGTTCATCAGAAAGAAGAAAGTCATATACACTTAGGATGGCTTGAGGGTGAGTAAAGGTGTCTGAACCAGTTGTTTCAGCACGTGCAAGCGACCAGTAGGTGTCACTGTGGAGACGGGTGTCCGATTGTTTCAAAGCCTCGACACAATATGGCACATTTGCTTTAATTGTTTCACTGTTTCCCAAAGCCTCGCTCTGCCCATCACTAACAACAGCTGGCTCAAAAATAAATGTAGATCATAGCATTATATGAAACCAAAATTCATTCAAAATCTTACTTGATAGCAGTCACCAGTTCTGTCAGGCGCTTCATAACCTACAGGGTTCCCATCATGGATTTAGTTTGAATTAATTTCGTTTTAATATTTAATTCTACTTACATTTTATGAATTAATCAGCTCATTTATCACTAGAAAAAAATTAAATAACATGTAAAACATGAAAGTTCTATGCTATCATTTAAGACATTTCTCCTTATAACCTTTTTGGTATAAGGTGTTCTTTAAATTGAGTCAAGAACCATAGGGTTCTATACAGCTCTGCACATTTTGTATGTCTTCTTTAATTAACAGACCTGATTTAGATCATCAGCTCCTTGGGTAAGAGCTCTATGAATTGTCAGATGAGAGAGACATACAAAATGTGCAGAGCGGGGGTTTTCAAGAACAGGAATGAAAACCACTGGCATAGACCTTAGTCAGGTTAGACACCGTATTGAATTTAACGCGGATGGAAATGAGGCTGTGAGGAATAGACTTGGAGTGCGTCTCAATCAGCGCCCTATAGCTCGTGAATCAGTATATTGTGTACATGAATACGGGCACTACTAAGGACTCACTACACATTGGGACACTGATGACTGTATTTCTGGCATCATGACAACTTCACTTCTGGTTTTATGAACAACATTAATTAATTATAACCGTTAGCTAGATTATGTTCACTACCTGTCTAGCAATGTATGTTTATGCTGAAATATAATTAAATAACGGTTTCATTTTTCAAAACATCCATCTTGTGTCACTATGTGATGTTGGCTCATATGATTTATGTTTCGCGCTTCAGAACTTCCATTAAGGGAACATTGATGCTCCCTGGTTTTCACAGCGCATTGTGGGACTTTCTAGAGAGCAAACGCTTCAGTGCACTAGAAGGATTTGAGACAGCACTTAAAATGGCCGACTCCTTGATCAGTGCCCTCACTACTGAACTAGGAAGCTGATAGAGATGTACAGTCTTTACAATGGCACACACTGTATAAAGGTTCTAGATCACGTAATTTTCACAACTCATGACTTTAAAAACTGTTTTATGGAGTCTTTGACTATAGATCAGCTGAACAAAGAATGTTGTTAAACTCAATCCATTGAAAGCACCGTATTTCTATCCCTCACAGCCTCGTTTTCATTCATGTCAAAACGTAAATATGGCACTACCCTGATTATGGCCTAATGAACCTTTTTTTTCCCTAAGAGTGTATATTTTGATACCAGGGGCTGAGGTGGGTCAGAGCAGGTCTTATGTGGCATTGCATCTTTATAGTGAATTTTAAGCAGGCACAGAGCAGCCTTAACTCAGCTATGTAAAGATGCCTCAGTTCACAAAGATCATGCTGTGGTTTCTTGCTAAGTGGTTTTAACTACCTTTATGTCGTTCCAAACCTGTATGACTTTTTCTTCTGTAGAACGCAAATGAAGATATTTTGAGAATTTTTTGAGAAACTGTTTTTGTTCATGCAATGAAAGTCACTTGGATCTAAAACAAAACTGGACCCTAATGACTTTCATTGTATGGACAGAAAACACTGAAACATTAGGTGCGTTTGGCTGCGGCTGGATTTAACCGACGTGAAGTCGGACACTTTCTGCTTCCCGTAGTGACGCTCGCGCAGTGTTAGCGTACTTTACAGATGACGATGTAATATTTGTCAAATACACAGACGTTTTCATGAAGAAACAGAAACCCTTTTCATCGAATACTTTATGTACTGCTTGATTATTCTCTAGAACTTTGTGTTCAAAGCTGTTGAAACCAAATCCAGCACAACGATACTGTGTTCATTCCTATATGTGGAACATATCACTCATCACACTTCTTTCCAGAGACTTCAGCAGGACATTACCAGTATATGGTGCTCTATTTTGTGGTAGGTTGGTATCTTATAACTGACATCAGATAACATTAAATTGTTCAGTTTCTTCACAGTTTAGTTTCAGGAAACAACAGTCTATCCTTCTTTACGATCGTCAATCTGACATCTAGTAGCAGTTTCCCAACCCTGTTCCTGGACGCACAACACCACTGCACATTTTGGATGTCTCCATTATCTGACCCATATATATTTCTGTCTGAAACCATAGTGGACGTTATCGAGTGTACTCATTCATATTGCACCGCAATAACGAGTGTACAACCAATGTACGCTCAATGGCTAGAGAATACCCATAGTGCACTATGAGAGTCGTGCCGAACAAATTCCAGGGTGTCTCCAAAAGATTTTAGGCAAAGCAGTTAGGAAATTATGTTACTTTTGTACTAAAATATTTACCTTTTAACCAAGAACTGGCACTTCCAGCTAATTGATAATGTTTTATCAGAGGATGCTTACAATGCTGTAAATTTGTCAGATCAATGAAGATGCGAAGAACACAGTAGAAGTTTAAAAAAAGTTCAAAATGGCATGACTGGCAAAATTATCATCATTTTATTAAGTATGAGCCATATTTAGTTAAACATCATTGGGATTACATCTTCAATCATTTTTTTGCCATTTTATTTGGCCCCGTTAATTCTGCATATATATATATATATAGCTTTTGTGATTTAGTATTTTTCAGACTTACAATATACAAAATATATTTAATTTAACATTTTAATGTAATTGTTTCCCAAATGTGCATTACATCAATTTAGTGTTACATTTTTAAAATCATACTATTATCTTATTTGCATACTTATGAGATGAATGATAAAATGTCATCTAATATAGACGGCATTATATGCGATCCCTTCCATTTCCCCGTTGCTCTTTATTCTCAGAAATGAAAACACTGCAATTTTTAAAACACATTTCTTTACTGCAGTCTGTAGTGAAAACAAATCATACCAACAACAACTTGGTTTCAGCTAGAGATAAACAACAGACTACAGCATGACCATGGAAAAAGGTCTGCAATTTAATACAAAAAGATGTTTTGCAATCATATGCCTAATGACAATTATAATGAACAGTACAAAAGGGAGTAAAATTTCAGCACTTGCTATTGAGAGTCTTGTAAATTTGTCTTTTCTTCAATTGCCTGTTTGACAATTTCAGCCAGCTTTAAGCGATCTACTTTGTCTGAAAAAGATCTACCTGTGAAGAAAGAAAAAAGATAACAGGTTGGAATTGTACTTGATCGATTGGTCAATTCATTCAGAAATTATGGCCTTTGAGATGAATTATGCAATTAATTAGTCAGTGATGGAAATAAAATTAAATAAAATCATTTCACTTGACACAAAATTATCTTTCTGCTACTTATTTCCTCATTGCCAAGTATTGGTTAGACGTTTGTCCTGTTTTCATCTTTGTTCATTTTAACACATTCCAAGCACTTCCTTTACAACCAATTCACAATGACAAAGAAAAAAACATCATAAACACTTAAAAGCATAAAGGGGTCATATATATATATATATATATTATATATATAAAAAATGTAATTAAGATTTTGAATGAACCCAAGCTCTTACCTGAATCTATTATTAACCTGAAGGTTATTAGCAATTAAAATATATTAGTAATTCAAATAAAAGCTGTTGATACGAGCGCTCACCTCAAATTCACGCAATTTCAGATACCCAATTTTGGTTTATTCTAAAAAGTACTGGATGTTATTCTAGTACCAATATACCAGCATAGCTTCTAGTAAACACCTACCATCCCAACTTAACCCTTGCAATCCATCTCTGAGAAGCTTGCAATCGCGATTAAAGCGCCATGCTTCATGCATAACTTCATTTAACTTTTCATCCTCATTGTCACCTGTAAAAACAACAAAAAGATATCTTAAGTACTACAAATTACTTCATGGTCGGTTGTGTGGAACCAACTAGTCAACTAGGCAGTCTCAATAAGGCAGCTTATAGAGTCACTATATATACACATACATATATACAGCATGGGCGGCGTTTTCCACGCATTTTTAGAAGCGACATGTGAACGCCCCATTTGCACACTTTGTGTGTAGGTGCTTGAGACAGCATTAAAAGACTGCTGTGGCAAATATCTTTTGTTATAACCACTGTTACAAGTGTGTTATCTTAAAGGAACAGTTCACCCAAAAATGGAAATTATCCCATGATTTACTCACCCTCAAGCCATCTTAGGTGTATATGACTTTCTTCTTTCAGCCAAACACAATCGGAGTTATATTAAATAACATCCTGGCTCTTCCCAGCTTTGTAATGACATTGAATAGTGCCTGAGTTTTTGAAGCTCCAAAAAGCACATCCATCCATCATAAACATAATCCATACAGCTCCAGGAGTTAATAAAGGCCTTCTGAATTGAAGCGATGGGTTTTTGTAAAACAAAAAAAACAAAAAAACAAACAAAAAAAATATATCCATAATTAGAACTTTATAAACTATAATCATCACTGGCTTCTGGTAATGGCCGTACGCTCGTTCACGAAAGAGTTGAGTTCTGGTGGTAGAGTGACCTCTGACCCGACGTATGATGTAGGACATAGCGTAAGCTTGGGTGAGAATTAATGAACACAGAAGCGCAGAGGATAGAGCAAAACAAAATGCCGGTAACTAATTAAAAGTTTAAAACGAGAAGTTTAAATAAAAAATGTCGGAGGATCTCAATATAAGAGGAGCTACATCCTACATCAGAACTCGACTCTCTCGTGAACACGCGTACGGCCGTTGCCGGAAGCCAGTGATTATAGTTTACAAATTTTTAAATATGGATATTTTTCTTACAAAAATGCATCACTTCGCTTCAGAAGGCCTTTATTAACCCACTCGAGTTGTATGAATTACTTTTATGATGGATGGATGTGCTTTTTGGATCTTCAAAAACTCGGACCATATTAAAAAAATGTCGGAGGATCTCGATGTAAGAGAAGAGGAGCTGTTCATGAACAATTACAGAGCACCCCAAATGCCCCTATTTTTATCATTGGAGATTTTAATCATTGTAATTTAAAAACTGCACTTCCAGGTTTTGAACAGTATATTAAATGTGATACCAGGATGAATAGGACTTTTTACAAATGCTATGGAAATTTAAAACATGCATATACAGCCATAGCTAACCGCCCTTGTCTAACTCTGACCATAATACTGTTCATCTGATTCCTACAAATAAGAGTCCTAAAGAGTTGTAAACCCTTGGTTAAATCTATCAATGTATTGTCAGAAGACAGCATAGAAACAAAGGTAGTTTTTTTATGCACGGACTGGGATATTTTCTCTAGGGAGCTAAGCCTGGACAATACCACAGAAACTACCACAGAATACATAAAATTTTGTGTTGACACTGTGATTCCAAAACAGAAAATAAAAGTCTACCCCAACAACAAACCTTTTATCACAAAGGAGGTGAAGGACTGTATTAACAGAAAAAAACAGGCATTTAAGACCAAATATCACTTACAACTTAAAACTGTACAAAAAGAGTTGAACCAGAGGCTCAAAGAAGCAAAGGAACACCACAGGGAGTCAACAGAGGAAAACCTCCAAACTATGAATTCTAAAAAGTTACGGGACTCAATGAAAATAGCCAAAAAACATGAATCCCACTAAGAAATCTTTGCATGTTGTAGATGAACTGGAAAAAGCAAATGAGTTGAATTATTTTGACAATCATGATTTCTCAGCTGAACCATGATATGGTGCTTGATAGTATTGCTGTTGACGAGGCTGACAGATTTAGGGTCAATCTAGCCTATCAATAAGGTCCTTAAGCAAATCAATGTCAATAAGGCCACAGGTCCAGATGGCATCTCTGCTTTTCTATTAAGAACGTGCAGATGAACTGACGCCTGACATTTTCCAGAGGTCCCTGCATTCTCACACTGTACTGACACAACGGAAAAAGGCAATTATTACACCTGTCCCTAAGAATCCCTGTCCACAGGAGAATAATGATTTTAGACCCATTGCCTTAACTTCTGTTGTGATGAAGTGCATGGAAAAGCTCATTATGAGCACATTACAACTTGATGTAGGCCCACAGCTAGATCCATATAAACTCCAGAGAGGCACTGATGATATAGTGCACTAGTAACTAAACACCTTGAGAATCCTGAGGCCTTTGCCAGACTGTTTGTAGATTTTACTTCAGCTTTTAACACTCTGCAGCCTCATGTTCTCTTGAAAACACTGCAGCAATATCAACCTCTTTATTATTAAGTGGTTCCACTCATTTCTGACTAATCGCAGTCAGCAGGTCAGGGTGAACAGGACGTTGTCTGAACCTTTGACCAACACTGGTGCCCCTCAGGGGTGCGTTAGTTCCCCTGTACTGTTCACACTGTACACTAATGAATGGACATATAGTAATGCTAACAATTACATGATTAAGTTCTCTGATGACACAGGTATCTTGGGTCTCATTTTAGACACATCAGATTCAGTTGCATATAAACATGAGGTTCAGAACTTCGTCCAGTGCTGCGACAAGCATTCTCTCACCATCAACACGAAGAAAACAGTGGAGATGGTGTCTGATGCCAAATCCATTGGAGACCACTTACCAGTGACCATCAATGACCAGAATATAGCCCAGGTTGATTCCTACAGATATCTGGGCATACACATTGATAACAAACTGACATGGAGTGCTCAGGTAGAAAACGTCTGTACTAGGGTTCAACAGTGACTACACTTTCTTTGTAGGCTGAGGGTCTTTGGTGTTAACCAGAAAGTGTTGCTTCACTTCTATCAGGCTGTAATTGGGAGCCTTCTGCAGTATGGCATCTCAACCTGGTTTGGCAATCTCAGTGTACAGCTGAAAGCCCAGATTACACGGTTAACACGGAGAGCCATGAAAATCATGGGAGTTAAGCAGCATCCCACACTTCAGGCTGTCTTTGATTAAACTATCATCAGACAGGCCAAAAAAAAAAATAATTTTAGATCCCACCCACGTCCTTCACCCTGAGTAACAGCTTCTTCCCTCAGATAGATGATTTAGAGTTCCCCAGTGCAGGCTTAACCGCTTTAAGAACTCCTTCATCCCCATCCATCAAAGCTTTAAATGACAAGTTAGCCAGAGGTTTAGCCCTATAACGCTGTTTTTAATTGTAACCATAAACATGTATATTTTATGATTTCTCCTTTTGAATTTTATTATTATGATTATTACAGGTGTGTTGTACAACGGGTAGTGTGCAACTGATTGGTTGATGGCAGTTTGTGTATGTATTGTAGGTATTGTGTGTGTGTGTGTGTGTACTGTATGTATGTATTATGTTACTTATTTAAGCAGCAGTCACTGGATTGTATTGTGTTTGAGACAAATTTCCTTCAGGATAATAAAGTCTATCTCTTTCCCTCTCTCTCTCTCTCTCTCTCTCTCTATGCCATTACAAAGCTTGGAAGAACCAGGATATTATTTAATACAACTCTGATTCTGTTTGGCTGAAAAAAGACAGTCATATACACCTAGGATGGCTTGAGGGTGAGTAAATTATGGGATAATTTTCATTTTTGGGTGAACTATTGCTTTAAATTTCCAGTAGCACTTGAGTTTTTACTTGGGCAGAGATAAAACAATCCACTTCTGTGTATTGCTTATTTTCCTATTTGCGGTTTCTTTAGCTCTTTATAGCCAAATCTTTGAACAATTATCTTCTGTCTCAGTCCTCTGGAAAGAAAAACAGCCGCAGAAGTGAGTGTGTATGGAGTGTGTTCATACGTACCAGCCTGTGGTAAGATGCACTGTGCGATTACATCCCTTAGTTTTTCCAGAGCCACGTTGGTGTCCTCTGCCTCATTCTCTGGATCATTGATGAAAAGTTCATCACTTGGTTTGGTGCTGCATGAGGCAGAAATTAAGCATGTATATATAAGTAAATCCTGTTAAAGGGCTAATTCACCCAACAATGAAAATTCTCTCATATCATTTTAAACCCACAAGACTTTCGTTCATCTTCAGAACACAAATGAAGGTATTTGTAATGAAATCTGAGAGATTTCTGTCCCTCCTTTGAAAGTCCATTTTAATATAAACAAACCTCATTGGTTCTCATGCTTGAGCTTCCGTGACCATATCTGAATTTTGTAAATCATGTTTGCTGATCATTGTTTATATGTGAATAAAAGCCTAAATTAAATCTGCTCTTCAGATAAAGTGATGGTGTCTCTTCAGAAGACTTGGATTAAACTACTCGATTCATATGGATTTATTTTAAAACTTTTAAAATGTATGAATGTTTAAAGTGTTTTTGGTTGTGTGGACTTTCAATGGAGGGACAGAAATCTTTCAAATTTTAATAAAAATATCTTCATTTGTTTTCCGAAGATTAATTAAAGTCTAATGGGTTTGAAACGACATGAAGGTGAGTAATTGATGATAGAATTTGCATTTTTTGGGTGAACTAACCCTTTAAGGATTCCCTTTTCCCAGCAGGTAAATGAAAACTGTCTGACTGTCACAACTAGCAAGTATATTTTCAATGAAATGAACAGGGTGACAGCAAAAAGAGGAGACTCACCCAAGTAGCTTTCTCTTTCTCAAAATGGGGTTGTTCACAGAGTTGAGTGGCTTTAGACTGAGATTGAGGTCTTGTATCCTCATGTTGGCCAGTTGCTCAGCATGTGCCTGTTGGATTCCAGCCACAACTGCCTGAATGAACAATAAATAACTAATATATTTATTATGCACATACAGCAACAGTATGCATGTAAGCAGTGCAGCAGTATACACACCAGTAGTGCAATATGATGCATTGCACTGCTTTGTTCAACGATTCTGAATCAATTCTGAGTTCAAATTTGAACCTCTGCTGCACAGTGAGGCACATTTTGTGTTTTTAAAGGGCAAAATAACCTTGGAAAGAGTCATACTGTGTGCAAACCTTTGTAACGCTAACAGTTATTAAACTAAATTGATTCAACACTGAATCTAAATTGAGCTTAATAATGAGACTGTCATCATCTGTGGAGCTGCTTTATTGCTGAACTGAATTTGTTTAATAGTTGATGAACATCATTATTCAGCTCAAGTCAGTTCAGTAACAGTGTCAATATTGCACTATTGTGTTCAGTAGAGCTGAAATTGAATTAGTTTCATAATGAACTGATGAATTTTCCAGTTTAATTCTGTGTTGTATAAAGCGCTATATAAATAAATGTGAAATTTAAAATCCTGGCATAACAAATTCAAATAGTTTGGGAATACCAGTAATATGGATAAACATTACACTGTAGAGGGCAACAGTCGGGTTCAAGAAGTAAAAACTCCATTCATTTTCTCCATAGGGAAATTTTTTTTAACGATAACTTTTAAACCTTTAAAGACAGCCTTACCCTGAGCTACGAGGTTGTTAATAGTATTTGCTTCTGCTGAAGCCATCAGCCCACATTATTTCAACTTAATTTTAAAATAATCGTGTTTAACAGCGGAATTCGTGTTGAAAACTACATTACCCATGATGCTCTACAGAAAATTCCACCAATCAGTGTCGAAACAAGCAAAATGCTCCAAAAGAGCTCTTTAGCCCCACCCACTCCCATGAAGCACTGCGAATGACATAATCAAGTCGGTCTCCCTACGCTCTCAAAATAATGGTTCATGGCTTATAATTCTTTAACACAGACTTTTTTGATATCCCTATGGGAGAAATGAATGGTAAAAATACTTCCGCAAACAATGCTGCTGAAAGAGTGGGCAGCACTAATGCACTATATTCCACTCCGAAGAAAAAAAAAAAAAAACAGCCTTCAGTTCTGATTCCCGCACAAAAGAAAATGTCAAGTAAATACCAAGTAAGCTTCCACAAAAATCAGAAATGGCAATTTTATCAGAACAATCATATGCTTTATTGGAATGCATTCATGCATTACTATTCGACACTATTTCAGTAAGACAACAATTCCCACGCTCTACAGCAAAAACAAAGTCTTGGAATCACTAAACAAAGTGGAAAGAGTAGCAATAACATGGATGTCCAGTGCAACAGAATCATATGTACAAGTGCAGACTGTATCACCGGTGAGTGGCAGTTTTCACAGAAGTGCAAATGTTGCTAAGCTACTGCAATGTAGCCAAACAACGGCAAATCACAACCCAAGATTTAGTGTCGGTGACTGACAGTGCGTCTCATGTGTAAATGTTGTCATCAAGAGTCTGTACGCAGTCAAACCTGTCTTGACACACGGACTCGTGTGAGTCTTCTGCACACGTGCCTGAAATTGTTTGCAGTAACCAGGGGTCAGTCAGACTTTATATTTGGTGTCTTAAACAACTATGTACTTTACAGCTGACTTATTGTGTTGATGTTGTTTTACAAAACACTTGTGCTGCTATTGAGGTGGACACGGGTAAGGGTTAGGGACAGTTTTGGTGGTATGGCTAAGTTTATGGGTAGTTTAAGGTGTAAGTGAAGGGTCAACAGTGTCATTATAGATGTAATTACATGCAGCTATTTTTTAAAGTATAAGTAGAATGCAAAAACATGTATGTACACAATAAGTGCATTGTATCAAATGATTATTTTAAATGTTAGTACATAGTAAAGACACTTAATATAATGTGGGACCAATCGGTCAATTGCTTTCACAAAGAAAATGTAAACAGAATTGCAACAGCAATACAAATAGACACCAGTAAGCATGTTTCTTTTAACTAATTTTCCAACCGACAAGTGGCAGCAGCGGCACGTCTTTACAAGACAATGGATGGGCGTTTTGTTTACCCAGTATATGATGCTTTTTTTTTTTCTTTCAGTGCGGTTGATACTTGCCAAACCTTACATAGTGTAGCTTCAACTTAAAGCTAAAGTTAAGATGCTAAAGTTCAACTAAATGATTTATTGCCCCTCTCACATTTAAATGTACTGAAAATGAAGCTAAAAATAAAATGTTTTATGTTTTGCTGTCTGCAATAAGTGTATTAAACAATGACAGATAGTACTCAACTAAGAAGCAACTACATTTCTGGCTTTTAGGGTGTGTTCACACTTGTAGTTTGGTTATCTTGGTTCTTTTGGTCCAGATCAAAAAACAAAAAAAAAAAAAACAAAAAAAATTAGTCTTGGTTCACTTAGTGTTCACACTGTCATTTTTAAGGCCAAACCTAAAGATACAAAACAAACAAACGGCTTTTATGGCGTATATTTTGAGACGGAGCTTACATCCAAAACAGTGCTGTGTGCTAAACGCTCTCACTGTATGTGTGTACATATGATGGTATTTTTACCAGTGGAGAACTCACGAAGAGCTTAGAAAATGTGTAAAGGAGTCAAAACAGTGGCGGGAATTCCTCTGTCGCACACAAATGAAGATCTGCTGCGAGGAGACGGTGGTTCTGATGCCTATACCGAACTGTAACGCACAACGTAGCTCCTGTGACGAGAGGAACCAGGTGTGCTTGAGCATTCTGTCCTTCACAGGGTCACATCTTGTCACATAAAGTCCTGTTTTTAATTCATTTGCTTGTCTTTGGTCCGTGTTATGTTCATATTTCAGTCAAACTGCACCAGAGTTCGTTTGGAAGCAGGCCGAGACCCATCTTTTCAGGAGTCTCGGTCTGCTTGTTTGGTGTGCGCCAGGGTTCAGATGGCAGCGCTCACACTTAATCAAAAAAACCGCACTAACAGAGCAATCACACCAGAGTTCATTTTAATCAAACTAAACTTGTCAAGTGTGAACACACCCTAAATCTTGTCTTTCTTTGGAGCTCACCTTGTCCATCATCATTTGAGCAGAGGGAAGCACATTGTCCAGTGCCTCAGTGCAGTTGAGCCAGGGATGGGCTAATACTCCCTCTATGGTTAGTCTCTCCTCCGGCTTTACTTTAAGTAGCCTTAATGCAACACAATATGTTAGATCTTGTTTCTACAAAATGTAAGAAACAAAGCATTGGCTTACACCACTAAAACTGAGTAACAGTTTCTTATTTTACAAGCCTAGCCAATCATATATGAGTGAATGCACTCTTGATCTCTTAATTTCTTTTCCTTCAGTTGGGGCCAGAATATTTCTCCCTCAAAACCATAACTTCAACAATCTCAAATGAAAATTAAGCTGCAAGCAGCACCAAGTACAATTACTGTTTAACCAATAAGTGGTGCAATCAACTAATTGATGTGGTATTCTGCCAATGACAAAGTCATGACATGTACCGTATGAAGAATTTTGTCAGCATGCTAAAGACTTTAACTCGATCACTGAACAAAGCGTGACAAGGAATTGGGGAAAAAAAATCAATTGTTTTTACACCATTCAATTCAAAACTTATTTACTACAATAACTGTGAAAATCTGAACTGTTAGTGGCACTAGAAGATTTGAGAAACTGGCATCAAAATGGGCAAAAAAAGATTTTAAAACCCACCCTGATAATTGTGCCAAATTTCAGAACTTTTTACCATACAGTTCTATTTGCTGCCATTAACTCCCAGCCAGAAAAGTAAAAGATTAAATACATGTTTAGGCACATTCGGTGCTTGGCACTGCATAAGGAAGAAAATAAATAAAACATGTTTCAATAAAACAGAATGTAAATGAAAAGACACTCACTTGCGGACAATGTCCTTGGCCATTTCAGATATTTGACTCCACTCCTCCTCTGGGAAGTCAAAGCTGCCCGTCATGATTTTTTTGCGCATGTCTTTAGGGATGGTGCGGCTGTGGTGTTTGGAGTAAAATGGAGGATATCCACAGAGCATCACGTAGACGATCACCCCCAAGGACCAGAGGTCACAGCTCTAAGAGCAGAAATGAAAATCACGTAAGGAGGGGTCTTCACAGCTAGCAAGCTAAACACCTTCAGCCATTAAGTCTTGTGATTAGGTGGAAAACGAAAAATGTGAAACTGCGGAACAAAGACAGTATGAGTAGGCCATCGCATTCCAGAAGTGTGAAATTTCAAGCATGAACTTTTATGAGCTACACATGAAACTGTGGCAACAAACAGACTCTGCATATTAATGAGAGAATATCATTGGTTTATCTACACATTGACTGGGGGTTGTTGAAAATAAGGGATATTCAGATTGATTATCCCTCATATTGATTATTATTATAAAGAAAACCCATAAAAGTTAACATGACTGCTGGAGTATATTCAAAGTTTTCTATAGCCATATAATGGCTTTGTTTGAGGAACAGACCCAAATTTAAGTTGTTATTCACTAACCCAGTGAGCTGTTAAATCAAGAAATATGGAAATATGGACAACACGATTGACCCTTGAGTTTTAAATGGTCGTGCTACTTAAAACTAATTAAAAATATTGCTATATTTCTGGCTTATGTAATACATAACATAAAATTGCTTATACCATCATCACTTGCCAGCATGGACAAGTTAAAGCTCTCATTGATGTTTGCAGCACAAAATGTGACTAAATTAACAAAAATAAATAATATTATTTTCTCAACGGAGCATTAGATCTAGAATTCTGAAGTGAAATAAAGTAGCATGGAAAGATTACATGTATTGCAATGAATTCAATCAATTAGTGACAGAAAGATTGTGTGTGTGAAATAGGGGTTTAAATCATCACTGGTCTCACGATTCAATTCGATTACGATTATCATGTCAATGGTTCGATTCGATTCCACGATGCGTTGCATCCTCAATTTTCAATATTACTGCACATGGATACATTTTCGTCAATGAATACAAGCAGTCAGGAAACAGGAACAGAACACAAAGAAACAATGAAATACAAAAACTCCATGAAAAAACATAAACCTGACAATAAATTTTACACTAAACATTTAAAAAAAAAAAAAAAAAAAAAAAAAAAAAATGAATACAAGCAGTCAGATATAAGAACTCCCTTTTTATTTGATCTGCTCCAAAAACTGTAAAGTAAGAATAAGATAGTGGGCAAGAATTGGAAGATTTGCACCATTACTAAAAATGACCAGTGGCTGTACTAGACGTTTCCACTAGATGAAATTTGTCTCCAATTCATTTCCAATGTGCTCATTTTTGACAAGTGTGACTATTTTTTTTTTTTTCAGGACCATTTTTTTTTAGTTCACATAGCAAGTGCCAAAACCTTTACCAAGTTTCGTACTATTCCGATGAAGTAAAAAAATTCTAAAAAACAAAGCGTACAATTTTCAGACAAAAAAAATGACAGAAGAGCACCAGAACAAGCCATAACACTGACCTTGTTGTATGTGTAAGGGGTGGGTGAGGTAGGTATAATTCCAGACTTTTCTTTCTGGTGGCGTCTCTGTGCCTCCAGCACCTGTTAAAGAACGGTAGATCACATTCGTCACATAAATAAGTTTTGGATTGATCAAAGATTTCATGTGTGGCTGGTTTCATTTATCATCATCACAATCTAAAGAGGGGAAAAAACTGTGACAATACCAATTAAAATGATTTAAAGGGCTTTGACACACTTACTTGTTTTTATCATTACCATCATTTTATCATCATTTCTCAGAATTAGAATAATCCATGAAATATCATGACCATGAAACAATAATACAATCATTCAAAATAAAGGATATTTAAAAAAAAAAAATAATTAGGAGTTGAGCAGTTGTTGGCTTTTCCTTGCACTATTCAGTTCAAAACATCTATTAAAACAATAAATAAATAAATTAATTAAAATTGTTGTCTGGATGTTGTCTCTTTATTATTACTTTCTGGACTGATCTTAAAGAGTTAGCTCAAACAAGAATTAAAATTCGGTCACCCTCATGTTGTTCCAAACCCGCAAGACTTTTGTTCATCTTCAAAACACAAATGAAGACATTTTTAATGAAACCTGAGAGATTTCTGCCCTTCCACTGAAAGTCCACGCAACCAAAACTTAAAAGTAAAAGTAATTCATATATGCCGTTTAATTCAAGTCTTCTGAAGAGACACAAAATTCAATCTGATCATCGCTTTATATCAGATTTTATCACATGTAAACAGTGCACATCTATAAAGCACATCAAATATGGTAAACTGAAGCTAACTTGCTTGACAAACAGTTATCGACTGTTGTGAAATCAGTTTTAATATTACTGTAATACTTTGTTTTGTTGCAAGGACTGTTTCGTATGTTGTAACGGACCAATTATTCCTCATAAGAGGCTTTAAAAATAATAACATTTTCAACTCAAATCAATATTTTATTTCCACATAATTATTAGTTAAACAGCCGAGTAATAAGTAGGATAATGTACAGTTAGTCGGTAATGAAAATATAGTTCATTATTTTGCAATAATAACCGGCTGACTGTATATTATCCCTTACTTATTACTCATTACAACACAAAACATACATTGCTGATGTGTAAATCTGAGGAGGAGTGTGTTAATATATTCATTCCTGTGATGTGTTTTCCAGCCTATGTTTTTCAATAAGCAGTCGTTTTGGACCAGGTAGGAAGTGTTGAATTCAAAACCCACAAATCACTTTTCAAGCAGTTTGATCTTTAAAAGTAAGAGTTAAGAACTGGTAACTTTTACATCTATAAAAAGGTCAGCGAGGTCTTACCTGCGGTGCTACGTAGTATGGAGTGAACTGTGGGGTCATTAAATCACCTTGGTCGATTTTGGCAAAACCAAAATCACACAGTTTAACAGGGGCGTCCTGATGGGGCACAAGAAACAGGACTCAAAATATAATACTGGAAAATATAAAATAATTTGGTTAACTCAGAAAGATCTTAGAGTTGGAGATAATTTAAGAGATGAGGATTTTTAAAAATATTTTTTATATAGATTAGGGGTGTAACAGTACATGCATTCTGGAAAAAGGACTGATATAACATGTTATCTTTATCAATATCTATCAATTCTGACCAACAAAATATACAGTGGTATGATGCATTGTTACTGTAGTTAGCTATAATAATAATAATAATAATAATAATAATAACAATAATAATGTGTTACCAACACTTCATATTAAATCATATGTATTTCTATTCTGGTGTCAAAACTGATCAAGACCATCCCTTGTGTAACAATTTAGTCACACTTTAAAGGGTTAGTTCACCCAAAAATGAAAATAATGTCATTTATTACTCACCCTCATGTCGTTCTACAGCCGCAAGACCTTCGTTCATCTTCCGAACACAAATTAAGATATGGTTCATGAAATGTGATGGCTCAGTGAGGCCTCTATTGAGAGCAAAGCCATTCAAACTCTCAAGATCCATAAAGGTACTAAAAACATATTTGAAACAGTTCATGTGAGTTCAGTGGTTCTACCTTAATATTATAAAGTGACAAGAATACTTTTTGTGCGCCAAAACAAAACAAAATAAAGACTTTTCAACAATATCTATATGGGCCGATTTCAAAACACTGCTTCAGAGCTTTATGAATCGAATCAGTGAATCGGAGCGCCAAAGTCACATGATTTCAGACGTTTAGCCGTTTGATAGGAGATCCGAATCACTAATTCGAAACAAAAGATTTATAAAGCTCAGAAGCTTCATGAAGCAGTCTTTTGAAATCAGCCCATATAGATATTGTTAAAGTCTTTATTTTGTTTTTTTGGCGCACAAAAAGTATTCTTGTCGCTTTATAATATTAAGGTAGAACCACTGAACTCACATGAACTGTTTCAAATATGTTTTTAGTACCTTTATGGACCTTGAGAGTTTGAATGGCTTTGCTCTCAACAGAGGCCTCACTGAGCCATCACATTTCATGAACAATATCTTAATTTGTGTTCGGAAGATGAATGAAGGTCTTACGGGTGTGGAATGACATGAGGGTGAGTAATTAATGACATTATTTTCATTTTTGGGTGAACTAACCCTTTAATGAATTGAATAAAACGAATTTATGGAATAAAACGAATTTATGGAATAAAACATTATTTGGGATTCAGATCTCACCAGGGAATTATCCTTGAAGAGCAGGTTCTCCGGTTTCAGGTCTCGATGTGCAATATTTAATGAATGACAGTGTTGCAATGCAAGGCTTATCTGTAAAAATGACAGATGTTTCATCATAAACTATTTCATACAAATACAGGTTCCTACAGTTTGGTGCCTTTTAAGTCCCCAGTGCAAGTTATGATGTTTATAATGTTTCATTCAACTCTATATAATAATTTAAAAAGTCTACTAAAAAGAATAGAGACTATTTATAATAATGTAAACAACAATAATATTGGAGTTATTTGAAAAGGCTTAAAGGCCCATTCACAACAAGAACGATCACTATATTAGTGTCCACACAACGCACAATATTGTTTGGTTTATTATAAACGCATACTGCCGTTTTGTCTCGTCTCTTTAAATGCTCGAGCTCTTTAAAGCAGGATGGATTCTGATTGGCTCTCAATGTTTTTGTCGTTCTTCAGCTGGAAAAAAATCGATCTGAAAGTGATTCCACTGATATCGTGTAATATGTGTCGTTATACAGTAGTTGTGGTGTGGACTCTGCTATTCTTTTACATTTAGAATGATTTTCAAAATTGTATATTTATCTTTATCGTTATAGTTGTCATCCACGGCATGCTTTATTTATATTTTACTTCATTGAGATGTTAGTCATATATGTGGTCAAGCACAGCATGTTTACTCCGTTATGGGAGGAGATGGGGAAAATTAATTTTAAAATGTTATATTACATGTAATCTAAAATGTAATAAGTTGAAAAATTGATCAGCATTATGTTAATCAGATTTCATTTACAGCAAGTAATTTTACCAACAAAGATCCCGTTTTATACCAGGTATTAACACGCATCTGGAGTGATGTTCACATTTGGTCAGATTCAGATCCAATCACTGAATCCACATATGGAGCTAGTCAGAAATACATGTGACCACATTACTAATTCATCCTGATGCATCCTGGACAGTAAGACTACATTCAGACTAGGGCTGTCAATTAAAATTAGAATTTTGAATATTCGTCAAATTCAAAATAAAAATCCATATTCAAATATGGAAAACAGGGCATTCGATCTTTTTGGTGTGCATCAGGCAGCCTTATCCGTGGTGCACGAGACGCAATGATGATGTAAGAGTTGTTGCATTTCAATGTTTTTTAAACCCTAACCAGTTGAACCCACTTGATGTGGCACTGCTCATTCAAAACACTGCAGAAATAGAGAAGCTCAATGTGGAGAAGATCTTGGTTACATCAAAACCGTAACCAAGCCGTTCACACAGAGCGCATTTTCTGCTCTGTTTTTCCACTGTTCAATGTAAACATGCGCTAGATGGACATCTTTGATACAAAGAGCCGATCACACAAAGCCATGATGCTGTCTTGTTTATGTGTTAATGAAATTATATTTGATTTATAAACCACTTTTAGTATTAGTACATTAGTAATATTTAAGGCCCAAATTCGTTTTTTATTTATTTTTATTTTTTTCCTCATATGTGACTCAGATCTGTGTTTTTCATAATAGTGTGAACAGCACAAACCACATGGAATCTGATCTTTCCAATTCTGATTTCATATGTGGTCCTAAATCAGACACACGTCTGATGTTTGGCAATGTGACCTCAGTCTGAACAGTCATTGGTAATTCACGTCACTCTAGAACGACATTCATCATAATTCTGCAACGATGGGAGTCACATACTGGTAGTCTGTGATTCTGGAAGACGGTAGTGAAATCAGTCAGTGGAGTGACGGTCAGCTGTTCCGCTCATAAGTACTATGGTGACAGCTCTATACAGACAAAACTTGAGTGAGAACTATACGAGAAAAAGTTTGCTCTCAGTCTCCTCATCCTCATTATCGCCTGCGCACAAATTCGGTGGCTTCCGAGGCACATCAGCTTATAAATGAACGTGTAAACGCTGACTTCAGTAGCCTCTGTTTACTTCCGTATGTCAGTGTTTATTATTTGCGCATGCGGGTCAGTTCAAGATCGTGGCCCGTTCACACTCGGATCTGATATTGGCCACATTTATACAATATATATATATATATATATATATATATATATATATATATATATATATATATGTACTGTACTGAAACCACCGCTTGCTCACAGTCACCGAACATGTACCGGATTGATGATGTAAAAGCCCGGACAAGTCTTCTTGCGTGAGTCCGTTTTTAACGCGTCTTGACCTCCATGCAGTCTGACATTAATGATAACTGAGATCCTAGTGTGACGTGGCTTACAGCGGGGATCATGTTTGTACAGTCGTGAAGGACTGTGATGAATCATACAGTGAGCGCCCGGCTGTCAACGCCGTACCTGTTTCGTGACCTGGCTGGCCATCTTCTCTGTAAAGTGCTTGTGCTGGCTGATTCTGTGGAACAACTCACCGCCTTCCATCATTTCCATGACAATCAGTAACCTTGCCCTATCAGAAAGAGGTACAGAAAACAGATTATTTATATTTTTAGGTAGTTAGATCATTAGAAACACTGTCTTAAGACTGTACATGCTGGACTCCACTACCTTGGACTGGATTCATGAGGAAACTGTACACTGTTGGCATACACCTCCATTATTTTAACAATGTTGGTGTGAGAGGCACACATCATATGAAGCCGAACCTGCAAATGAAATCACAGCAGAGAATTTAAAGTTGCACTTGGAGATGTTCAGTGAAATTTCAACTTCACGGCCTCTGCTGGAGACAGATGGATGCTGTTATTAAAGGGGTAGTTCACCCTAAAATGAAAATTAAGTCTTAAATTACTCTAAAACCTCTAACACTGAAAGAAAGACAAGTTCTTCAAATAAAATAAATCAAATCATGCACAGTGCTCAGTACCTCATTGCGTGCTTTGGGTCTGTCAATCAAGATCTTCAGGGCAAACCGTTCTTGTGTCGACTTCTTCACACACACCCTGAAAAAACAGCAATACATCTGTTCATGTCTTAACTGTAAAGCCTGACTTATAATTTTTTTAAACTGAACACTTTAGTGAATCCTTTAGTTTAGACAACATAAAAAAAATAAATAAATAAGTTTGCAAAAAAGTTTGTATTTGTTTTTTGTTCAGTATCATATTTGATGGCTTTGGCTTTTATGGCTCATAATTTATAATATAGTGGGAATATGGAGCTCATAGTTGAGGAGGACTAAGCCTAAAACTGAGCAAAAATATGCAATTTGGTGCAGCTGCTGATATTTAAATGGCCAAAAATTAAGATGAAATTTTGTAATTTAAATCACGTAACAATATAGCAGACTACTTACATAAAATGCATATAAATATCAGTCGTCACTCTATATCTGCCAATAATATGTCTTAGTAAGATGATATGTAAATGCTTAGTTTTATGATCAAAGCTCTGTAGTTTTAAAACATATAATGCAATTCAGTGATGATTGAGAGATGAACAAATAAACCTTAATTAAGCCTGATGATCATATTTAAGACTCACAAATGAACATGATTTTTCTAAAAAATGATGATGGATAATAAAGAAAAAATAAGTTGCTTCAGTCCAATAAATTTTCATCTTAAAACATTACTAACAATATAAAAGTTATTTTTACATTTCATAAAAATCAGTAAATCACAGCAAAAGATCACATGAATCACGAGCTGAAGATGGACATTTTTATATTTAGCAAAATGCTCGTTCTCAGAGACGCACTAATTAAAACACTGTTTCAGGCAATGATTTCAGTCCAAAACTATTTTGGCTTAATTAATTTGAAAATTGCTGAAGTTGCGGAAATTTCAGCGCATTACTACTATATTTTATAAACATATGACATGCAAACTGCCCTTATTTTTTCAACCCTATCAGTTTTCTTTCTGACAATGATTACAATTCAATAGAAGCATAAAATCTATTATATTATTTTAATGTACTCATGATGAAAAGTTATACCTCACAGGACCACTGATCCCAGCTCCCAGCTTCTGTGTCCAGTTGATGTTATACTCTTCCAGGATGGAAGTTTCCTATAACAAGAACATACAGAGCGTTTGGGAACAGTTCATTCGATTCACTCCACCAACATTACTTAAACAGTACATATAATTATTATTACACTTTATGTAAACTTGATTATTTTGCCTTAAGTACGTTACAGTGTAATTATACATTTAAGCACTGAGTAATATTAATTAATAATATGTACTTACTGTAGGGTTTGGTTTAGGGTTAGCTGCATGTAATTATATCATAATTTATAGTTATTACTACAGTAAGTACATGTAACAGACACAAATAAGTATTTAAGTATAATTAAATGTAAAAATATTTTGTTAATTAACATTACTCAGTACTAGAGCTGCACGATTAATCGTTAAAAGATCGTCGTCTCGATTCAAACACCAATGCAATCTTATTCCTAAATGACAGCAATTCAGCTGTCTATAAAACCTTTAACAAGTAAAAAATGAGTCATTGAATCATTCACTCAAGACATTCGTTCAAAAACACTGATTCATCCAGTAATGAAACAAGTGAGTCACTGAATCATTCATTCAAACCAATTAAAAAAAAATAAAATAATTAAAATTAACTGTTTTAAATAGACTGCAAATAGACTATATAGACTATTAACAAAAGCAATTAACATTGTCATACCTGTAGTAAATTGTTATTTTGTATAATTGTGTATTCAGAATCGTGATCTCCATTAAAAATGTGTGTGTGTATATATATATATATATATATATATATATATTATATATATATGTTAGGGGTGAAACGGTTCTCGGTAAAAAAAAAAAAATCGAACCGTACCGTTCTGCACACTCGGTTCGGCACGCACTTGCACCGCGGTTCATCTCATATCTGACGACGCATACGCATCTATAACATGGTTTGTAGAAAATTAAATAAAACAGACAGACAGAGTTAGACTAATGTATGTTTCTGTCGATGGATACGCATTCTGGCTTCCCCTAGACTTTGTTCAATGCGAGTGCCATATCACACACTCTATATGACCAGTCATTTCGCCGTCATCACCCGGGAGTTGATAGCGCGTGAGCGCAGGTGAGACCTGAACAGCACACGTTGCTATCTGTGTTTAAACTCATTTAAGCCTTGCCAATTTAAACATAGTCCAAGGCGCGAAAGAAAACTTACGCACGTGCTGTGAGAAGAATTGTGCACTCATCCGAAGTGCGCACGCGGAAGCGCGTGTACAGCGCGCAAATATTGAGGTCTCCTCCAAGTCTTGTGCTTGAACGGACAAATTCACACAAAATGATGTCAACATGCCCGTCTTGTTGAGTATCCTAGCAAACATAGTCGGTTATGTCTTAAATGAACTTATACACTCGAGAAAGAACGCATGTGTTCAGTATCAGTGTACTGATCCGTGTATTAGGTCTTAAAGAGACAGCAGCCCTTGCATTCCTGCTGTCTGAATGTGTTTTTATTGTTAATCAAACATCAAAAGACAAGGAAACCACTCATTGCTCATGACTGAATAGTAACTTAATAATTAATAATGATTGATATTTAATTTATACAGTGAAGATTACATGCAATGTTGTTTTACATTTTATTAGCTACTTTATTCAATTTCTGTACCTGAAAACTGGATACATGAAAAACCTGAAAAGCTTTATTTATTTGAATATAATAAATAATATTATATATATATATATATGTGTGTGTGTGCGTGCGTTTCTGTGACATATCAGGACTCAAATTTGTATAATGACATGGGTATGACATAGGTATTACAAGGAGAGGGTGACTTATGAGGACATTACCCCATGTCCCCATTTTTCAAAAGGCTTATAAATCATACAGAATGAGTTTTTTTTGAGAAAGTAAAAATGTGCACAGTTTCCTGTGATGGGTAGGTTTAGGGGTAGGGGTAGTGTAGGGCAGGGGTGTCAAACATATGGCCCGCGGGCCGAATACGGCCCACAAAGGTGTCCAATCCGGACCGGGGAATGAATTGAACAGTAACAAAAAAATAGAGATGTATGGCACCAGCCATAAATCCCAATGGTTTATAGTTTTATTTTGGCTAATCTCTATTCTTGACTTGCAAGCAAACTGATTTGCAATCATTTCCCAGACTGTCAATTGTGAGGAAATATTACGAAGTCTGTAAACAGGACGTTAACACAGGCAAACGCTGAATACGGACACAAAGAGGAGAACAGACGTGGCAGCAGAGGAAAATACTGTACCAGGCACAAGCTCACTGTTCGCGAAATATAGGAAGAGGTTTATATAAATGTATCTCTGAAGTGAACTGACAGAAAAGTTTCGAAGGCATTTTCTTTTCCTCTTTATCTCCGTATAAAGTTGTGTTTTCAAGCGCAGCGCTGCTTAGTGTACAGCGGTAACCAAGGAAACGCTATATCGCTGCTGTTCCTTAAGTGCCACCTACTGACAGAGAGTGAATTTGCATTTTCATTCAGTCCGTCTGCAATTTTTGTTTTGTGCAGGTGTCTTATGTAGCATAGTTTCACAAATCTATAGTCAGACCATGCAGTTTTTGCTGTAAATCTTGAAATTATATAATCAAATTTAAATCAAAAACAACTGCTCATGCTACAGAATCGGCAAATTTGCCTGTAAAAAAATTGGACTTGGCCATGAAAAATCAAAACCGGTGCATCACTAATAAAAAAAAGTAATCACTATTAAATAAAAGTAAATAAAAAGTAAATATAAATAATACTTTTATTAAATAAAAGTATACTTTTATTTAATAAATACTTTTATTAATAATACTTTTATTAAATAAAAGTATTATTAAATAAAAATGTAATAAAGTCTTTTCGCTGTAAAGGGTTTAAAAAAGGTAATTCGGCCCGCACATGGTTACATTTTTTCCTATCCGGCCCTCAACCTAAAATGAGTTTGACACCCCTGGTGTAGGGGGATAGAAAATACGATTTGTACAGTATAAAAACCATTACGCCTATGGAATGTCCCCACATATATATATATATACACACACACACACACACACACACACACACAGGTGCTGGTCATATAATTAGAATATCATCAAAAAGTTATTTCACTAATTCCATTCAAAAAGTGAAACTTGTATATTATATTCATTCATTACACACAGACTGATATATTTCAAATGTTTATTTCTTTTAATTTTGATGATTATAACTGACAACTAAGGAAAATCCCAAATTCAGTATCTCAGAAAATTAGAATATTGTGAAAAGGTTCAATATTGAAGACACCTGGTGCCACACTCTAATCAGCTAATTAACTCAAAACACCTGCAAAGGCCTTTAAATGGTCTCTCAGTCTAGTTCTGTAGGCTACACAATCATGGGGAAGACTGCTGACTTGACAGTTGTCCAAAAGACGACCATTGACACCTTGCACAAGGAGGGCAAGACACAAAAGGTCATTGCAAAAGAGGCTGGCTGTTCACAGAGCTCTGTGTCCAAGCACATTAATAGAGAGCCGAAGGGAAGGAAAAGATGTGGTAGAAAAAAAAGTGTACAAGCAATAGGGATAACCGCACCCTGGAGAGGATTGTGAAACAAAACCCATTCAAAAATGTGGGGGAGATTCACAACGAGTGGACTGCAGCTGGAGTCAGTGCTTCAAGAACCACTACGCACAGACGTATGCAAGACATGGGTTTCAGCTGTCGCATTCCTTGTGTCAAGCCACTCTTGAACAACAGACAGCGTCAGAAGCGTCTGGCCTGGGCTAAAGACAAAAAGGACTGGACTGCTGCTGAGTGGTCCAAAGTTATGTTTTCTGATGAAAGTAAATTTTGCATTTCCTTTGGAAATCAGGGTCCCAGAGTCTGGAGGAAGAGAGGAGAGGCACACAATCCACGTTGCTTGAGGTCCAGTGTAAAGTTTCCACAGTCAGTGATGGTTTGGGGTGCCATGTCATCTGCTGGTGTTGGTCCACTGTGTTTTCTGAGGTCCAAGGTCAACGCAGCCGTATACCAGGAAGTTTTAGAGCACTTCATGCTTCCTGCTGCTGACCAACTTGATGGAGATGCAGATTTCATTTTCCAACAGGACTTGGCACCTGCACACAGTGCCAAAGCTACCAGTACCTGGTTTAAGGACCATGGTATCCCTGTTCTTAATTGGCCAGCAAACTCGCCTGACCTTAACCCCATAGAAAATCTATGGGGTATTGTGAAGAGGAAGATGCGATATGCCAGACCCAACAATGCAGAAGAGCTGAAGGCCACTATCAGAGCATCCTGGGCTCTTATAACACCTGAGCAGTGCCACAGACTGATCGACTCCATGCCATGCCGCATTGCTGCAGTAATTCAGGCAAAAGGAGCCCCAACTAAGTATTGAGTGCTGTACATGTTCATACTTTTCATGTTCATACTTTTCAGTTGGCCAAGATTTCTAAAAATCCTTTTTTGTATTGGTCTTAAGTAATATTCTAATTTTCTGAGATACTGAATTTGGGATTTTCCTTAGTTGTCAGTTATAATCATCAAAATTAAAAGAAATAAACATTTGAAATATATCAGTCTGTGTGTAATGAATGAATATAATATACAAGTTTCACTTTTTGAATGGAATTAGTGAAATCAACTTTTTGATGATATTCTAATTATATGACCAGCACCTGTATATCAGGGGCGTTTCCTCCGAGGAGGCAAGGGAGGCAGTGCCTCCTCAAAAAAACTGGATGAGAAAATAATCGATATTACAAAAATAAAACAACGCAAATGTTACAAAATTTGACATTAGAAAATGTAAAAGTCACTCGTTTTTCTAAAGAAACACTGTCAAACAGCAACACCCGCAAGTGAAGTTACAGCGGGGAGTCCGCGTCTCTCTGCCTCCCTTCAGCTCATAGAAATAAAGCAGAGCCTCTATAGCGTGCGGTGGGTTTAGTGGGGGGTAACTGAGAATGAATGGGGGAAAGTCACGTGAGAGGAGGCAATGCCTCAATTGCGCTATGATTGGATATGATCGGACATGATTGGTTCGTGCGATAAATCCCGCCTCTTGTTTTCGTGCGCGTTCTCGTCGAATCGGCCTGAATGAAGACAGTGATGGCATTAATGGAAGACTAATTAAAAAGTAAGTAAAAAACAACTGTCACTTACATATTACCACTTTGTGTCATGTCAAAATCAAACTCGAAATGGCCTGAAAACATGATGACTCGGGGGGTTTTAGTGAGCAATCAGCGTGGTGAAATCAAAGGTACATCTTCGTGTCTGTGAGTGAGTGACCAGTGTGTACAAGCTTCATGACTGCTGAAAATAAATTGACTATTAAAAATAAAAGCTTAATATTAGTTTATAAATAATATATATTGTTTAAATTGTTACTGCCTTTAGTTATTATTTTGGAATGTAAAAATGAGTAAAAACACTAACTTGTTGAAATTTATACTTGGTTTTAATAAATAG
The DNA here is from genome assembly GCA_039654765.1 of Mylopharyngodon piceus. NCBI lineage: Eukaryota > Metazoa > Chordata > Actinopteri > Cypriniformes > Xenocyprididae > Mylopharyngodon > Mylopharyngodon piceus. The sequence continues at coordinate 40,695,448 of CM077443.1, read as the reverse complement.
AACATTACATAGTGTAAAAATAACAAAATAGAATTGTATTTGGTCTCTTATATATATATATATATATATATATAAGCACTGGAATGCAAGTTTGTATGTCTTTTAAATAATGTTTGTTGTATGTAAATGTATGTTTCTATGTTATTCTTTTCGGTTATTTGTTGGACCCAAGGGTCTGAAATAAATAATGAAATGAAATATATTGTGATTTTCAATTTATCCAGAATCTTGCCGCTCAGCACTTAATTGTGCAACACACACTAACAATGACACATTTCATTCCTTGCACTGTTATATCGCAAATTCTAGCATTATATATATATATTATATATATATATATATATATATATATATATAAAACACACTAGTTCATTGTTAGTAATACAATCAATCAATCATTAAAAAAAAAAAAACACATTCATGTGTGTCACTGTAATGTAGCTGTAAAGACAAAGCTATTCTGACATCACACAGCGGGCGCGCGCTCGTTTCATTCAAACTCGAGTGTATCCATTCAAAGGTAAGTGTGAACGCGAGCGCCATCGTGCGTCTCAGTGATGCACTGCAGTGAAAATGACCTCAGATGACATCAAAATACTGTAATATTCTGTCATACTAGAACACAGTGTTCGTCTTGTTACTAGGCCGATTGTTTTTTTCATTGAATTTTTTTTTCCCTTAGTGGAATCTTTAAGAAAATATACAGATAAACAATATTTGTTTTTAACTTAAATTGAAATTTCATGTCAATATTGTGATTTATTTTGGTTAGTAGACGTGTGACAAGCAGGATAATGTACAGACAGCAGCTCATCACCGCAAAACTTTTTGTGGGTAGCGGAACTCGTTATTTAATGGAAACAGTGTTAATAGAAGCTACAGAAATGGAAAGACTTAGCTGTTTACTTTTGTTCATGAATTGGAAAGCTTACCTTAATGAACCTGTCCACGCTGGTGTCCTCGGACATGATGTTGATCGTGATCTTCTCTTTTTAGCTTCAACAGGCTCGTACATGTGCGATCTTACCCAAATCTTGATGTTGAACGAAGTCCACTAAGCGCTAAGATGCCAGGTCAGGTACACTTTCCATGCTGTCCGATGAACTTTTGAACACCAGCGCTTTTTTTGCTCAAAAGGCATCAAATGTAAGCCACTGTCAAACTCCACAAGACATAAAGACGAGGCTATGCGCGTTCGGCTAACATCTTACACGCGTTTCACAGGCAAAAGTAGCGCAGACTAGCCAACATAGACACTACTGTTCCTCCAAACAGTACGAACTACACTGTTGTTGACAACTGAGCAACTAAACCGATGAAGGACAAAAAGAGGTAATGTCTTTAAGAAGCAGCTAGCTATGAAGCTCGCGTTCACAGCAGATGCTAATTCTCGCACTCATCGCGTCACGCGCGCGTACTGTATCTCTGCTAATGTCGGCTGGCCTGTCCAGGGTTCAGCGCTCAACAGTGTTTTGACAAGCACCATAGAGACTAAATACTATCTTAGGATTGTTTGCTAAGGTGCTAGTGCTACCTTTGATCCAGAGCTGAGGAAGATTGTTCTTCTTCATTACACGCCACATTCTGCAAGCAGCGATCCAAGCGCATTCCGCCACCTACTGCCGAGGAGCGACATCACCTCGCTCTCAAAATAAACCGACGATTCAATGAAGAACCTGGAACATCCACGAAACATTTCCACAAAAGCACTAAATGCTGTTTACAGTGGGAAAAAGTTCTTTTGATTTTTAAAATGTTCTCCACACTATGAAAAATGCATCGCTGCCCCTTTTGGAACTAAAATTAAAAATATAAAAATAAAAACACATTTAAAATATTAATACAAACTATAATATTACCTCAATGATACTAAAATAACACCTTTTTATACAAGTGGATTTGTATGATTTTCTGTTAAAAATTCAATAATTATAATGTGTTATATGCGTAGTGTCTAAGGTTAGAGTGAGTAATAGAGTAATGAGGTTAGAATCGTTTCATATTTCCTGATAAACAGATTCTAAACGCAATTAAAAGTAGAGAGGTTCACAAACAACAAAATCACAAATAAATATGAGATCCACAAATAAATTCACAAATACATCAAATGGGATTTGCCTGTACTATAGTAATATCATGGTACTAAATGATTAGCATATCCATCTATTAACATGAAAAACAAAGACACCTCTAAGAATACACTAGTTTTACCATATTTACCAGATGAAGGAGAGAATGCAAACATTGTGTTGAGTATTTCTAAAATAAACAAATAAAGGGTTAAGCACTGTGAAACCAAACAAAATGAGTCATTTGTATATTGTATGTGTAACTTCTCTTCAGGCTCGACAGAATACTGTGGTTAAGTTGAGCTTACAGACAGACAATTACTGATACAAACAGGCTGATACTGGTCTGCAAAGTATACACAATTTCTACTTTCTGTATGCCACCATTGAAATCAAAACAGTAAAAATTAAGAAATATGCATTATAACATCCAATACTCAAATTCCTTTTTGTTTCTTTTTCAGGTAAGATGATTTATTTAGTAGATCGCCTATCAATGGATTGATTAGATGATTCTGCAAATTCACAGAGACTGTTCAATTTTAATATTCATTTATTTTCTTCTGTATGTTATTACAAAGAATATTATCAGAAAAGGACAAATATTTATGTGCATTAAGAAAAATGAACAAATGAATAATAAATTGGAGCATTTATTACACAAATCATCTCATTCATGCAAATAATTGTGGTGATTAAGCCATCTATATAATGCTTGAATTAAACAGAATAAAATCAACAATACAGATTTTCTCTTCTTTTTTTTCAGGTGGATAATCGTAAATTCTGTAACTTATCATCGCTGTTAGAAAACGTATATGTATTATTTTCAGTACACATTACTTGTGTTTATGGAAGCGAATCAGAATAATGTAGATTTCAGTAATGTCTGGCACAACTCTAATCGTCAGATGACGCTTCTTTAAATGAATTCCTCCATTTATGAATTTTTCTGAGGAACCTTAATTGTAACCTGTGAAGGAAAAAAAAAAAAATCGAGTGCATAGTTAATGACAGCTGCAATATACAGATCGTTGCCCAAATATACATCTAAAGCACACGTACAAATAAACAATAAATATATAAATATATCTTAACCTACTTGACATCTTGCAATCGCTTTGGGCAAATGGAGATTATAATACAGATAAAAGTATGACATTTAAAGTTTACAATAATGAGTTAATCATGCATAATGAGTGCTTCTGATGGGAAAACCTTACCGTTTTGACCTCGGTGTAGTTGTCCAGTCCGTACTGTCCTAACTCACGACCAATGCCTGATGCCTTGTAGCCTCCGAAGGGAGCCTGAGCTCCGAACACGTCATAACAATTAATCCTGATCAAATCGAATGACAAGTACAAGCACATGTGAACACATTTCACTGCAGCAAGAGGTCTGATATTCCAATATCCAAGATATCCATTTTCCTTAAAATAACGAAGCAGCTCTCATGCTTACCACACAGTGCCAGCACGCAGGCCGTTGGATATGTAATGGGCCTTGTCAAGGTTTTGGGTGAAAACAGCAGCTGCAAGGCCATATTTGCTGTCGTTGGCTCTCTCAATCACTTCTTCTAAAGATTTAAACTTCAGAATTTGCATTACAGGTCCAAAAATCTGACAGCAAAGAAAGGGAATAGCATGTTATATATTTTACTGGATGTAAATCTTATAGTAAAATGAAACAAATACAATTCATGAATTAATATGGAAATGCATTCTAAATATATATATATATATATCCATCCAGTTTGGCTGGATATTTTATTATATCACGGGAAGATAAACAATGTGAAATGGTGTTTTATGTTAATTCAAAACAATCTTTAGGGAACACTTGTTAACATACATTAGTTAACATGAACTGGCAATGAAAATGACTTCTAAAGCATTTATTAATCTTAGTTAACATTTCAACATTTATTAATACATTATTAAAATCAAAAGTTGTATCTGTTCATATTATTTAATGGACCAGAGCTAACATTAACTAACAATGTATATTTTGTATTTTTTTTTTTTTGTACAAGCAGACATGTATTTTTGCATATGATCAGAATATACCGAAAGGTTGGCTGGATTTCTTAATCTCAATCATTCAAGTCATCTAATGTATTTAGTTAATACTAATTATTTCAATCATGACAACTCTCTGAATAGTTTTAGCATGTTATTGAATATGGCAGTGTTAATGTATTTGGTCTTGGCAGACTAGATCTGCTGCTGCTGTTGATTATTGCTGCTGCTGCAGATCAAGTATGGAGCTGATACTGCTGACAGATACACATGTGATCATGTAATAAATACACACATCAATCCTGCAGCAGATCTAGACAGGTGGAGCTGGGGAGGTGGAGGGTTCAGAGGAACTCTGATAGCACTTAATGAGAGCTGAAAATCTTGATCTTGAAATGCATGGCCCTTTCCTTAGTAATGTGTTAAAAGGTTAACCACACACACCTCCTCCCGAGCAATCGTCATGTCATCCTTAACATCCCCGAAGACAGTAGGCTGGATGAAGTAACCGCGGTCAGCCGCCGCCCCGCCGCCGCACATGAGCTTGGCGCCCTCACGCTTCCCACTGCTGATGTAGCCAAGGATCTTCTGGAACTGTTCCTCGTCGACCTTTCGTGAAGAGAAGAAATACTAATGGATGCAATATCACAGAACTATGTTGACTGAGTGATTCAGAAATGTTACATTTATGTTCTTTAAAGATGCTTTCACACCAAAGCAACCCACAATACAGTGCATTTAATGTTAATTGTAATTACCAGGATGGGTACCTGAAAGCACCTAATGGCACGAAGAAACCCACAACAACTGCAAATAATCATACCTGACAGAATGCTGCATAATATTTGCCAAATTACTAATTAAAGTACCAAATTATTAGCACGGTGGTCAGTAGGGCTGGGTAAAAATATCAATTTCTCATTTTTACGAACCATTATTGATTCTTAAATCCCAAGAATCGATTAGTCCAGTGGTTCCCAAACTGGGGGACATGGAGTTATGATAAGGGGGGCGCGGCGTGGCTGAGGGATAGTGCACAGTCAGCTGATTATTATGCAAAAGAAACCTCTGCAAGGTGATACAAGACTACACTGCGTAATTATCCTGCTTATTATGCGGCTCCTTGCCAGAGAAGTAAATAGTTGAACACAAAATATTAATTTGACATTTTTATTATCTCAAAATGAAGTAAACTGATGCCCCATTCTATTTCTGATGAACTCCATGATTTAAATGTAATACAATAGGATTTTCCTGCTGAAAAAAAACAAACAAACAAAAAAAAAAACACTGTATACAAAGGACAACCAAATTAATGTAAGAATATAAAAAGTCAATAGGATGTCCTTACACACACAGACACACACACACACACACTCATGTTTGTTTTTGTGAATTGTGGGGACTCTCCATAGGCGTAATGGTTTTTATACTGTCAACCCATATTTTCTATCCCCCTACACTACCCCTACCCCTAAACCTACCCATCACAGGAAACTGCACATTTTTACTTTCTCAAAAAAAACTCATTCTATATGATTTATACGCCTTTTGAAAAATGGGGACATGGGGTAATGTCCTCATAAGTCACCCTCTCCTTGTAATACCTTTGTCAGTGGTTCCCAACCACATTCCTGGAGGCCCCCCAACACTGCACATTTTGCATGTCTCTTTGATCAAGCACACCTGAATCAAGTCATCAGCTCATTAGCAGAGACTCCAAGACCAGAAATGGGTGTGTCAGACAAAGGAGACATGGAAAATGTGCAGTGTTGGGGGGCCTCAAGGAACGTGACCTATGTCATACCCATGTCATTATACAAATTTGTGTCCTGATGTCAAAACATGACAAAAACATGCACACACACACACACACACACACACACAATAATCTTAGACACACCTCTAATTTTAAGGTTTTTATATGTTTGCGCCAGAACTGTACCTGTGGGCCCTGCTCCGTCTTTAGGTCAAAAGGGTCTCCCACAACCCTCTTCTTAGCTCTCTCTACACTTCGTTCAACAAACTCATCGTAGATGCTCTCCTGTACGTATGTGCGTGAGCCGGCACAACAGCACTGGCCTTGGTTGAAGAAAAGGGCGAAATGGGACTGCTCCACTGCCTCCTCCACTGCAAACGCAAATATACTTGAATTAGAAAGATTTACAATTAAAAGGGTCATCATCAAATTTTACTTTTATTTATTTTTTATTTTTTTAATCTAAGACTGTATGACTTCCTTTCTTCTGTGGAACACAAAAAGAAGCTATTTTGAAAAATGTCTTGGTGTTTCTTATCCATTCATTGACAGTCACCGGCTTCTAGTGTTGGTCCAAACTGGCTTTCGTTTTATGGGCAAAAACAGTTGAAATCTTCTATAAAATTTTCTCTGTACATAAGAAAGTCATACAGGTTTGGGACGACATGAAGGTGCATAAATGATGACAGAATTTCCATTTCTGAGTGAACTATCCCTTCAAGTTTAAAGAAGTTTGCATTATCCGGATCAGAGACAGGGTGGAAATGGTCATGTACTACTAAATCATGACTGTACTAACATTATAGGTGGACCCTAACCCTTTCTACTGAAACTAGTGGGCGACACTGCTGCGGGTGTCGGCATAAACAGGTGAACTCACTATTAGCGTCCGATAAAATGATGTTTGGACTCTTTCCGCCTAGCTCCAGTGTGACCTTCTTCAGATTACTGGTACTTGAGGCTCGCTGGATGAGGTGACCTACCTATACAACCATAATATTGACAGACAAAACTCATTTAAATGGCAAATATAATACTGAAGTCTTGGGTTGTTGTCACTATACCAAAATTTCACAAAACTGAATACCAACTTTGTTACCACAGCAATATTCAATAGCAATATGCCAATGAACACACTTGTTTATTAAAGTGAAGTATTAGGCTATAACTGTATTTACATTAAAGGGTAAATTTCACCCAAAAGTAAAATTCTGCATCATTTACTCACTCTCATGTCTTTCCAAACACAAGACTTTCATTTATTTTCAAAACACAAATGATAATATTTTTAATGAAACCTGAGAGATTTCTGTTCCTCTATTTCTAGTCTAGGACTTTAGGTAATCAAAACGTAATGCTTTTTGGGTTTGGAACGACATGACGGTGAGTAAATAATGACAGAATTTACATTTTTGGGTGAACAAACCCTTTAATACCTCGTCAAGATGGGCATTCTGACCAAAAAGTGCATACATTACGGTGCAAATGTCTTAAACACAGTAGAGGCTTCACAAGAACATCTGCTCTAAGACAGTTATTTATTTACTTTGCTTTAGTGTGATTTCAAATGTCCAAAACATTAGGTTTCAAATACTGTCATAAGATTTATGTATGAACAAGAAATCCTACAACATATTGTATGTTCCACACTTTTCTATCATGGTTATGCCAGGGTGTACAGTACTGTACATATCCAAGAAATCTCCATTATTGAAGAAAAACGTCTTACGTCAGTGGAGCCAGTGAATGCTACTTTGTCCACGTCCATGTGAGATGCAATGGCTGCTCCTGCTGTGGGACCCATTCCTGGGATAATGTTGACAACACCAGCTGGAAAACCCACCTACAACAAATCACGGAAACACTCAAGATGGAGATTAGGTGTGTAAGCAAATTAACAATGATTGTGCACTTGTGCACTCAGTATGGCTTCTTAACATATTAATTATACACTGTCAATAGAGTGCTGCAGGGATGATGTATTTTGTAGGCCAAAACCTGGAAACGAGTTGTATTTTTGCACTTCTGGTTCCATCGTCCTGAAGTCAGGGTTTTTTGAATGGGTTTTTGGTTAAAAAGGGTTAGGCTAACAAGTGTTTAAATGGCACTACAGAGGTTGTCGGGACATTAAACAGCTCAACTCATCTACTCACTAGTCGCTTTCTCAGTTTATAATCGCGCTCTTGCAAACTATTCCAACTCAAACTTTCAGAGAAAATGTTTTTCAATAAAGACTGAAAGAGTTGACTGAAGATTAATGATGGTGACGTTGAAGTCATGTGACCGTGGTATAGTTCATTTATAGCCTGTGTTTAGCTTTTTACTACTGGTGATCATATTTAGGCTTCAAAATAAAACATTATCATGATGAATAAAATGTGTAAGAAAAACTTTTTTGGGTCATTTTTGGTATTTTCTGCAATAATCCAAATGCCAATGAAAAAAAAGTCTACTGGGTTTTTGTCAAGGGAACCAGGGTGATGCAAACCTCCTGCAAAATACTTCATCCCTGCAGCTCTGCATACATGACAAAAACAGGTAAATGTGTTACTTTAAGTGCAAATATACAGAGGTTATTGAGGAAATTAAACATCATCACACCGAACAGGCCAACTCATCTACTCACTAGGCACTTTCACAGCCTCATTGCGCTCTTACGAACTGTTCTAACCCTAACGTTTAGGAAAAATGTTTTTTGATAAAGACTGAAAGAGTTGTCAGAAGCTTAGTGATTATGTTGAAGTCATGTGACCATGGTTCCTTTATAGCCTATGTTTAACTTTTTACTTCTGGTGATTGTATTTAGGCATCAAAATTCATAAAAGCTGTGCCTAACGGGTTTTTATCGAGGGAACAAGAGTGATGCGTAATTCCAGGTTGGCCTAGAAAAAAAATGTCATTCCTGCTGCACTCTTTGCATAAAAAAAAGAGTTAAAGATTATTTTAAGTGCAAATATGCCCATCACCTCCTTGATCAGGTTGGCAACATAGAGGGCAGTGAGCGGCGTCTGCTCCGCCACCTTCATCACCACTGTGTTTCCTGTAGCCAGCGCAGGGCCGAGCTTCCACGCCTGCATCAACAGAGGGAAGTTCCACTGGAGGCACATAATCCAGAGGAGACGACATGTGAAAGACAGAGAAATATATCGTATTACTTGGCAAATACATATTGCATTCTGAAATTCCAAAAGCATATACTTACAGGGATAATTTGGCCACACACTCCAACCGGCTCATGTCTTGTGTAGCAGAAGTAATCACCATCAATTGGAATGGTTTTCCCCTCCCATTTGTCTGCCCAGCCAGCATAATACCTAAAAGCAGAAAAAGAGTTCTGAACTTCTGATTGAATTCATCAGATTTAAATGCACACTAGTCACTATAAACCACCTTTGAAACTACTGAAATCAGATCACAGACTATAAAGCTTGAAAGTGCAACATATGATGCAGAACAAAACATATGCCATTTCTAAAGGAAATATTTTTTTGTTTTGTTTTGAAAAGAATGAAAATAGCTCAAACAGAACAACCATTTAAGAGATTCATTATGCAACACAACAAAGAAATATACTTTCTAATAAGTCATCACTCAAGAAAACATTTAGGCCTAAATTTAATATTTATGTATTTGAACTGCATATAAAATTTCCATCCATTACATATATTACACATAAACAAATCAACTTAATGATGAACATGGTTAAAACACAGCTAGTTGTGGAAAAGCAATATTCAATTAGTTTAAATATATGAGATTGAACCTGGATTTATTGAAGATAAATATATAAAGCTGGTTATTGTGTATTTAAAACGCATTCGGTTTATTAGTACTATAACAGAAATCAGAAATTTATTTTTAAGTTTATTTGTTTATGTGAAAAGTGTAATCCAAATGTATGGAAATTTTATATGGTTTCAAATACATGAATCTTAAATTTAGGATTAAATATTTGTGAGTGCTGAAGAACTGCTCAGATGTGATTAGTGACTTGTGAATGTAAGTTAACTCACTTTGTAACCCTAAGAGACAGGACTTCAAATATTACTGAGTTTCATTAGAATAAAATTCAATGTGATGCTAATGTAATGTAATTATTAAGGAAATGTCATATACCAATTTCAGTTTCACCTAGAAAACAAATCACCATGAGCACAAAAAGTTCACCTCAAGCATTTGACCACCATGGGCACGTCCACGCTGTAGGAGATCGCATATGGTTTTCCATTGTCAAGAGTCTCTAGTTCCTATCGAAACAAAATACAGATAATATTAACATAAGGTGGTATTATTGTAGATCAAGAGTAAATCTGTACAGATTCCAACATGTACTGTGACATTCTGAAGCAGAACATGATGCCCTCCCTTCAGAAACTGGGCTGAACGTCATGATAATGACCCCAAACACACCGCCAAGATGACAACTGCCTTGCTGAGGAAGCTGAAGGTGAAGGTGATGGAGTGGCCAAGTATGTCTCCAGACCTGAACCCTATTGAGCACCTGTGGGGCATCCTCAAGCGGAAGGTGGAGAAGCGCCATGTGTCTAACATCCAGCAGCGCCGCGATGTCATTATGGAGAAGTGGAAGAGGATCCCAGCAACAACCTGTGCAGCTCTGGTGAACTGACCCTTCCCAGCTTTCAAACTGTGTAATTTTTTAAGAAATTCGAACAATAAAAACCATTTCATGCTCTTTCATGTGTCGTGACAGATTGCTGTAGCGCCTCAGCTCAAGCGGCTCGTGAACCGATCATCTCTTCCTACTAGTTAATTTATAGCATCAAATAATCATGAATGAACATGAGAAGGAATGTTGTTTCAAACGCGGAAAGACGTCAGTACACACCATTTTTCAAGTTCAAGTCCACCGAGGTTAATCTTCTAACTCCTGACTGCTTTGTCGGACAAAATGGCGGATTTGGCGTTATGATTGGTTAGATCGCTTTTCAATCAAACTCCCGGCGAAGGGTCAATTCCATGCCCATGAGGATTAAGGCAGTGCTAAATAACAGTGGTGCTCACACAAAATATTGACACTTTGGACACAGTTTTGACATGTTCACTTAGGGTGTACTCACTTTTGTTGCCAGTTATTGTGACAATAATGGCTGTATGTTGAGTTATTTTCAGAGGACAGTAAATCTGTACTGCTATACAAGCTACACATTGTCTACTCTAAAGTATATCCAATTTTAATTTCTAAAGTATTGTCCCTTGAGAACATATAATAAAATGGTTGCTGAAATGTGAGGGGTGTACTCACTTTTGTGAGATACTGTATATATAACTGATACGTTTCAAACTGCATTTAACAATGAAAGATAATTTTTTAACATGAGGTTGACAGGACAAATTAACTAAAAGTGTAGAAATTTTAGCAAGGAACCAAAAGTAATTTTGTATTTACACTTTATTTTAAGGTGTTCTTGTTACAGTGTAATTATACACTGTAAATAAACACTTTGTAACTTAGTAAAACTTAAGTTTGTACAAAGTGTTTAGACTCTTAATAATTGTCTTGGTCTGCAATTGAATGTGTAATCTTGTTTGCTTTTTCATTTATAATATTTTCTAGTGTTCCATAATGTTTTCCTGTTTCCTTGTTCAAATATGTTTTGGAGATTTTCTTAAAGTGCCCCTATTATGCTGTTCCTTATTTTGTTTTGCAGGTCTCTTATAACAGGTTTAAACGCATCCAGGGTCAAAAAACACTTTAATTTTCTAATAATATACATTGCGGCTTGATCAAGGATTCGGTCTCTCTAAACCCCGCCTTTCGGAGAGCCAGCTCTGCTCTGATTGGTCAGACGGCCCAGTCTGTTGTGATTGGTTGGCCACTTACAGCGCGTGTCGGAAACCAAACGCTCATTAGCATATCTGAATTTCAGCTCTGGATCTTCCTCACAGTCTCATCCTTCAGAAGTGCGTCTGTGCTTTGGCAGCAGAAAACAGCGTCTTCTCAACATGTCGACAACACGAATCAAACTCTTCCAGTCTCAGCCTAAACTACAGTGTTTGATGGTCAAAGTAGACGTTGTGAACAATGAACACCACAGGCTGGCATTATGCAAATTAGTTACAAACCTCTGTAGGTTCGAGCAGGACGTAAGAGTGGAATTACTGACGACTTGTTTCAGGCAGCTCAGAATCGCTCCTTCCTTTTCAATACAATTACTCCATTTATCTGCACTTTGATCTTTGAAACTTGGCAGAGCTTTTACATTCACAAACAGCTTTATTTCTCACTGCATGAAAGGTAGTAACAGAAAGAGCATAATAGGGGCACTTCTGCAAAACTGCTGCAGTGCACACAGTGATGGGAGGAACAAGACTTTCTTAAAACTTCATCTGAATCAATTAGACCAATCACTGGAAAACACTGAAGTCTTAAGCATGCAGTGCACCTGATTCTTAGCCTTTGATTGGCCAGAAGCATACTAAAAATATACTTTCATGCATACAATAAATCAGCTCAAAGTCTATAAGGCAGCACACAGGACAAAGGTTGTTTGAGTGACTCACAGCTAAATAGGCAGCGTCTCTCTCTATGCAGTCTGCTAATCGGCTCAAGAGCAGCCCACGATCTGATGCGTCCATTCGTCGCCAGGGAGACCCGAGCTTAAAGGCATCTTTGGCAGCCTTGACAGCTTTTTCCACGTCCGCCTGTATGCAAAACAACAAACATGAGAGAGAAACATAGAGTGAAATTTTCATGCAAGAATCCATAAGGATGGCCATATGTGAGAACGATTCAGGACAATTAATGCAACTTTGATTTTACTTGCCCAATCAGGCCGTATTTCTTCATCGGCAGCAATATGTGAAACACACTGGAGAAAGACAAACAAACGCCCCACTTTCAAGCGCACAGTGTCAGTGGAGTTCATGTCAGTGCCCGAGTCTTCATTAAGTTATGCTTATCACATTATGTTTGTGAGGTAACGTTAGTTCAGTTAAGCAGGCTATCAGATATGTGTTAAATAAATATGCAAAGCTATTTTTAATACCAAACTGACGTAGGAAAGTCAAGCAGACGCATTTTTATCAGTGAGAGCAGGGAGGGTGTTTGTTCAAGTCAAGTCTTATTTACAGAGAACTAGAGAAGAATATATTATAAATAAAATAAAGGTATGATTTTTGAAAGTTATGATTTGAATGGTTTTTTTTTTTAAGTGTGTAAATTACTGACTTCTTCAACTTTATCTGACAAATACTACAGGTGAGTACATAATTTGTATTTATCCCTTGTTTCCTTTTTTTTAAAAAACACGCAAAAACCCGATTAGAGAGTTGTTTGTATAAAATATTCCTTAAAGGGTTAGTTCACCCAAAAATGAAAATTCTGTCATTAATTACTCTCCCTCATGTCATTCCACACCTGTAAGACCTTCGTTCATCTTCAGAACACAAATTAAGATATTTTTGATGAAATCCGAGAGGTATATGACTCGTCCATAGACAGCAATATAATCAACACTTTCAAGGTCCAGAAAGGTACTAAAGACATTGTTAAAACAGTCATGTGACTGCAGTGGTTCAACCTCAATGTTATAAAGAGACGAGAAAACTTTGTGTGCGCAAAAACAAAACAAAAATAACCACTTTATTCAACAATCTCTTTGCCCTGTGTGAGATAAATAGTAGTTCATCATTATTAATGTTTCGATTCTGTACATAATTCACACTTACCTGAATCATTCTGTTTCATCAACATTCTTTCAACAGTTTTTACATCTTATTCTGTTTGTTTTTAATTTCAGCATCAGTCATTATAATGATGATAAACAGATAAACGACTGAATGCCAGTGGGCGGGGTCTATGGTGCAATGATGTATAACTATCGGTCGATGTCTTGCTCTGGAGGCAGGCATAATTGTACATAAATGTATTGCCCCGTGTGACGTCGCAGTTCACCCAATATCAAAACAAGCTGTTTTTGGTGCTTGCTTAAATGCTTTGTTTATAATGAGGTGGATGTTTTAAGCTCTGAAACTTGCAGGATGTTTTAATGGTATAAAGACCTCTTATATGTAAATAGATCAAGGCAAATTTGATTTGTCATGTCACGACCCCTTTAATATTGGTAACTTTATATTATGTATATACTACTTAGCAACTTGCTTTTTGTTACAGGCCAAATTACAGGCTCACTTTATCACTGCAAACATGCCCTTACTGTAAAAGTCAAAGTCAACTTTTACATGCCTAACCCTTACTGATGCATATCAAGACATATTACTGTTTTTTATTTGTTTGTTTTTAATGTGACTTGGTATGTATTGCATTCCTATTTCCATGCGATGCATCAAGCCTGTCACATGACTCTTCACAGTCACAATCGCACTGTATATGAACGATGTATCAGTTTTTTAAAATTTCCTTTTAAGATCCGAAAAAATAAATATACAAGTATTGGGTTTGCAATATAATTTGTTTGGGTTACAGTTGTAGTAAAATATACTAGTGCTGCTTAAAGGCAGACACGGGACAGATGCTGATTTCTGTAACAGATGCACTTTACTCTGTTTAACTTGCAATAAAACAGATTCGATATATTGCTGAAAGTGTTGTACTTGCTTCTAATGTGGCCTTTTCTTCTAATATCTGAAATCTGGCATCCTCTTTTGTATGTACATGAATTTGCATCCATTGCAATTGCTGAACCCAACTCACACACATATACTCTACACAACTCTAATACAGCTTTTATACATTACATAGCTATCATGTTGCTTCAAAAGACTTGGTCCGGTTCATTGAATTGCATAGAGAAAACAGATCTTGATGTTCAGCCGGTTTAACCAGACATGACCTGACCAAATGAAAAGTGCCCAAATCCCTGGGAGTTTACCAGCTAAGACCAGCTGGTTTAAGACATTTCTTATTCTTTCAATATAAAATTCAAAATTCAAACATCTACCTTATCCCCCTCTGCGACTTGACAGATAACTTCACCAGTAGCAGGATTGATGGTTGGAAAGGTTTTCTTGCTTTGTGCGTCGTGCCACTCATTGTTAATGAAGATCTGCAGAGACAAAAAGAGGCACATTGACATGCTCTGGCATTTAAAAAAGTTGAAGTCAAAGTCAACTTTTACTGTTATTTTTTCACTTTGCCAATCAATAAACAAAAACATAATAGAGCAAATATTTATATGGCACTGGCAGTAAATTATGACAGCTAAAACCAGGGCTGCACGAAATGGAGGGAAACAGTGGTATGCGATAACTTGTTGAGTAATGTGATGTATCATCAGATAATCCTATGATAAGTGTGTCAAAACAATTTAAATTAGTTGCAAGTATATTCCAGTGTGACGTCCCTGTCGGCCATTATTTGTCTTCCTCTTGGCGGTCAGCTTTTGTCCTGTGTTGGATGAAGTGTCCGCTCTCTAGTCATCATGTCCGTACCTTTGGGCTCGAGATGGGCTTTGTATGTATTGATTAATTTTAAGCATGACTGTCAAATAAAGCTCAGAGGCCGTATTCACAAAACATCTTAAAGCTAAATGTAGCTCCTATCTTGCTGATTTAGGAGAAACTCTTAAAAATAATGGGCATATCAGTCCTAAATTTAGGACTCCTACACTTTTGCTCTAAGAGTATTTCAAAAAGCATTTTAGCACTAAAACTAAATCTGTGAAGAGTTAAGAGTAGTCAAGAGGATCCTGAGTCACTAAGACCAAATCACAAACAGTCCTAATGGTTGTTGCCAGCAATCCACCCAAAAACACTGTACACCAATGAGACGACAGAACCTTGGGTGCTGAGCCTTTTCTTCATAAATTCAATAAATATTTAGATATATAGATTTTAATCTGCGATGACATAAAGGTTCATTTATGTACAGGCAAAATGTATTGAATGATGAGAATAAAACATTGTGGTCAAGTTGAAAATAATATCCTGTCGTCTGCGCCGATAGCCTTGTGGGCAGCTCGAGTGACCCGAGTTCAGTTCCGGCTCGTGGACCTTTCCTGATCCCATTCCACTCTTTCTCTTATCATAACAAAAAGGCAAAAACGCCAAAAATAAATCTTTAAAAACAAACAAACAAATAAATAAATAAGAAAATAATGTCCGATTACCTGTGACAGTTGTTTCACAAGTTCACACTTACAAATGATCGAATAGAGCAAAAGAGTAAAATAAGCATATTTGGTGTGCTGTCAGAGGGGACCGAGGGCTCCGAGCTCGAAATTTAGCCCAAACTCAGAGTTATTCCCCCGTAAGCTGCCAATAGGAACCAGCCGAGAGTGAGAAGTCAGGTGGCGGAGGGGTGCAGAAAACTGTCGAGGTAACAGGTGAGTCGGCTGTGTATAAATATGCCTCCTCTCGAGCGGATTAGATAAACCATTTGAACGTGCTCCTCCCGAACTTTGTTTATAAAACATCATTTGTCGCTTGAATTCTCCAATCTCTCCAGATGCAGACAATTAGCTGAACATATACCTGTTTAATTAGTGACACTTAGCCTACATTTTAAAATCTATATTTGAATATGGCAACATGATACCTTGTACTACAATATTTTTATGATTAAAGACTTGTTCGACTTCATGCAGCGCTGCTCAGACCGACAGGTGTCTGACTTGAAGCAGTGCATGCCGGTTAGAAATTTTTTCCGACTTGAGACAGTGCTGACACCATGTGACTGTGACGTAAGACGCGAGAGCGATTCGAGTGCAGGACAGATTCTCAAGAGCGGCTGCACGAGCTCTGATGACGACTCAGCAGTTTCACGATTGGCCGGATTCACCACATGACAACGATCACGTTTCGTGTTTATTCTGAAACCGTCAGTTCCACTAATGCTCACAAATCTGTATTTCTATAACAGTTAAAGATGTTTTCATGTAGTCGTGATGTTATATTGTGTCATGGTAATCAAAATAAAACTGATAAAAAACATAGACCCCACTTTATTGGTATTTAAAGGCACAACATGTAAGATTTTTGGATTAATATATTATGTGTTTTATTAGTGTTTTATTAGTCAGGTGAGCAACTGTTTGAATACATTCATCGACAGAAAACTAATAATGTTAAATAGCTCAACACAGTCTTAATAAGTAAGCAACTTAAAATGTATAATGAGCACATCTTCATGATTTCTTAACATTTGATTCAGGAAAATTGCATCCTGTGTTTTCACTTTACTTAAAGCCATCAATGATGCATTTATAGAGATTAGTAACTGAATTATTACTCACAATAAGTATTTATAAGAACACAACACAGCTATTAACAATATATTCACTAATATGATAGAAATAAATCTGAATAAAAAGTCATTGTAACTATAATATAATAACATTATAGCTATGCAGGTTGCAGCTTTATAAATACATTCATGGAACCATACGACTGACTAATTAATACTTATAAATCACTATATAATGGATTATGATCATGTGCATTGAAAAGGAAAATGCATGACTTATAAGTAATTATAAAAATAACATAAATGTATCTATAACTGTTCTCTTAATGAGTCTTTATAAATATGTTTATAAAATAGGAATACTTGCTTATAAATAAGTATAAATGGAGCTATAATTCATTATAAGCACGTTTCTCCTGTTTTCCTCATCAGTCTTGTTGGGAATGTTGAGGCTGTTTCATCCGATTTAAAACTAGTTTAATCATCGAGTGATCTGTAGTTTGTAAACGAGAGGTGTGTGTCGAATTGAAACGCTTCTCACTAGACGTCGCAACGCTGTTTAATAATGGTGACCGGAAATAAACGCAGCTCTTTTAAGCTTTCGTTCCGTTATCCACTGGGCCGTGCTGCGTAGTTCAAAGTAAACTAGTGAAACACATGAAAACAGCACTAATACAGTTCTGTATTTGTTGTTACTGACCGAGAAACAGAGCGGTCCGAACGAATCCAAATCGTTTCAGATCGTTATGCAAGCGCGTTTGGCCAATTCACGGAAAAGAAAGAATCGACACAAAAGAATGATTAATTCACGAATGACTGTTATCGCTGGTTCCGTCGACAGTAATACGGGACACACATAATAACTGCTGAAATATTCGCACGGAAAACATTTCTCAGGTCAGTCGGAGGAGCGTCCATGGTACGAACAGTATAGCCGTACAGCTGCAGGCGCCACTGCGGCCACGTATCTAACCAAATTTAGCCGCACCGCCAGGAAAAGAGGAGGAGGGAGATTGGGGTGCCGCGGGACAGATGAAGATGATTGGCAGGCCGGATTTGGCCCGCGGGCCGCCAGTTGACGGGCCCTGTACTACAGTAATGTTAATGAATCTTTAATACATTAGCTCATCCATGAACATGATTTTTGCCCGAGTCCTGTCGGATTATTTTCCATCGGCTGTAGACGTGAAGATAACACATCCCATGATTCCGTGAAATCAAGGCGTCATCAAGCTACGCCTTTGTTTTGAATAAGTGACCTCTAGTGGCGAAAATTACATGTTGTACCTTTAAATCGTAAAAGTATTAAAACCACTCTATTATTGTAAGCCATCGTGGCATGCACGTCGCAATGTATACAATATATACAGTTGTAATATTTATAATAAACGCAACACATCATGCAGCCGTAGCTAAAGCAGTAAATTACAGACTATAAGATCCTGTTCATGCTTTGGTGCTTGCAGTTACATAGCTTCAAAGACTTTAAGTGTTCAAGTTAAAGTGTCTTTAGGGAAATTACAGTATTCAATAGGCTATGGATTTTTACTTTTTTACAAGAAACTCATGCTTGTTCTTCAGAAGTGAGTTTTTGGAAGAGATACATTGGGCAGTGATATTTGGCATTCATCTGCAAGTAATCATTTGGAAGGTGTGGCAATATTAAACAGTTCATTTAAAGTAAAGTTATTAAGAGCATAGTTCACAATGGGTGTAGATCATTTTGATTGTGTTCATCTACTGATAAAAGAATCAGTCCAGAGGCCGAGAAAGCAGTAAACATTAGAAGTGTTTTCCTTCTCTCTGAATATTAACCCATATTAACCTCCTAGAACCACAGATACATATTCCTGTCAAAGATATTGTCAAATATTTTGGTATCAGAATTTCTAAAAACAAACAAACATGGAAATTAGAATTGAGCTTAATAGACTCCGAGTCCAAACTGTATTCCTTTACCTGGAAGAACAAACCACAGTATATTTAAAAAGAGATAATTTATCATTCAGAGATTTACAGAGCACTGAATGTTTTAACACTTCTAATATTATTTATGAAAGCTGGTACAAAGGGGGAATTATTCATGTTAAGTAATAGATCAGAAATTGTGTTTTACATAGTTATACTGAATTTATTAAAGTTTAAAATTTCTTAGTTGACCCTAGTCAATATAGAATGCCATTTCCAGGGAAATTTTGAGAATGCTTTTAAAATGTGATGATGATACCCCATTAGAGTCAGTAGAGAAATGTTCTTCCTGTATTAGGGTGCACGAATAGGATTTTGCAAGTCATGATTGCATACATTTTTGTTTCATTTTGCAAAGGATATCCTTCCTTTTACAGACAAGTGAAACTCTCTGTTAAAAAAATAGTGTGATTGCAGCAAAATATGGATGACACTTCACAAATATGAATTTTGTGAATGATTTAACGAAATGAACAATTGTCTAAATGTATTTCCAGTTATTATAACACTTGTGGTACAGCGTTTGAAGGAATGAATATTCTGTCATCATTTACTCTCCCTCAAGTGGTTCCAAACCTGTATGAACTTCTTTCTTCTGCTGAAACACAAAAGAAGATATTTTGAAGAAATGTTGGTAACAAACAGTTGATCGACCCCACTGACTTCTGTAGTATGGAAAAAAAATACTATGTAAGTCAATGTGGTCCATCAACTAGTTGGTTACCTATAATCTTATTTTGTAACAATTTTATTTATATTTTAATAAAATTGTTATATGTAGGCCTGCTCTTCTTTTCTTTGGTAACATTTGTATCGAGAGAGAGAGAGAGAGAGAGAGAGAGAGAGAGGCGGGGTTTGAAAACATGCCAAGTTCGTTAACCTGCTACACTAAAGTAATGTCTTCTACACATACATTCAATCGCCACGATTCGACGACAGAGACCATTGAAGATCGTGAAAATATTACTCATCAATCATAAGACTGCACATGTTTAATTAAGTTGTGGGTTGCAATATTAGCAGCACGAGAGTCGAGATATATCACTTACTACCTAAGTGAATAAACATGTGAATTAAAGTCTCAGCATTTTGTCCATTACCTTGTTGTAGTAAACGTCTGGGTGAATGTTCGGTGCAGGAATCGTTGAATGCTGACATGCTGAGATACGAAAAACTTCTGGAAAAGTTCTGGAAAAAACGGTGCGCAGCATTTTCTCCTCGCTCCTTCAGCACTTGAACTGAAGATGAACTCGAACTTCAGATCGCTTCTGGCAGAGACGTTGTTGCCAGATCTTTGACAGGAAACAAATGTCATAAAACCAGCCCACTGTCACGCACTATAATTATTCACCATCTCTGTATATTCCCTTTCTTCAGATTTATATCAGGATTCCGCTAAATTGGCGGCGTTTACAACAAATAACCACTCGGAATGTCACGCAATAAAAATATCATAAACTGGAGGACTTGGCAACTAACACGTAAAAGTCGTGATTAATCCAAAATCATTTTTAGCGAAAATAAACTAATAATGTAATGAAATATAGATATTTAAAAAATAATGAAATAATATAAAATTATACTGGGAACTAGTGTAATAAAATTTACATCTGCTGGTTTTTATTTTGGAAAAACGAATCACGTGACATCCCGAGGCCGTGAAAGTCATATGATTGCGCTTTAACGAACATGGCGTCGCATTTGTTTTGTGGCAGAGTAAACCTAAATATTTTGAGAGAAGCTGCACGAAAAGACCTGCGCGAATTTTTAGATAAATGTTCGGGAAGCAAGGTAAAGCTTTTTGCTTTAATAAACATGCAGATTATTTTCTTACACTGTCCTTCTCCTGCTGTCACTCTATCGTTTATTCAGACCTACTGCCCATGTAAAACTGTGAACTTTGTGTTGTTGTTGTGAAGTATTATTACTGCAGATACTGTTCAGCGATACTGTCAGTCCACATGTCACGTGTCGTCATCCTTTAATTCATGTGTTGTTGCTGTTGTTTTTATAAGGCCATTGTTTGGGACGAGTATCTTACTGGACCTTTCGGGTTAATTGCTCAGTATTCTCTTTTGAAGGTGAGAGACTGTACACAAATTGTACATATATATATATATATATATATATATAATATATATATATATATATACACACACAATAATTTCAAAAACACTGGTGACATTTGCACTGTAGTTTTTATTACAATTTACATGGTATAAATATTATTTTATCCCTTTTCAAGAAGGTGATTGTCTTAATTTAATTTCTTAAAAGGAACATGAAGTCGAGAAGATGTTCACTCTCAAAGGGGGTCGTATACCATCCGCTGCCGTCAAGAATATTGTCTTTTTCGTTCGACCACGGTTGGAATTGATGGACATCATTGCAGAAAATGTTGCAAGGTAAGACTCATAATCAAATCTGGAGAATGTTTTGGCAGGAGTGTCCAGGATTAAACTGAACAAGTGGCATAGGATGAGTTTGAATAAAACTTCTAATAAAATTTGAACAAATACAAAAAGGTCACCTTTGGTGCTACTAGGGCTGTGATTAATCGTAAGTGATTTTTGCGCGCATACAAAAATGTCGGTGACAGTAATGATGCCTTGATGATGATGATGTAAGATTTGCATTGCAGTGAGGATAAATTACAACCACGAGATTTCCACATCCTGTTTGTTCCTCGCCGGAGTCTTCTGTGTGAGCAGCGGCTGAAGGAGAAAGGGGTTCTCAACTCTTTTACAAACATCGATGAGTACATTCTGGACCTGATTCCTTATGATGGAGACCTTCTGTCCATGGAGTCTGAGAGTTCCTTTAGGGTGAGACAACACTTTAATTTCATTTATATTCTGGGTTTGTGTTCATATCCAGAAGGTTTTTCAGGATTAGTCAGATTTTGGCTAGAAATATCCATGGATGCAAAGTCTCCGATGGGCATATTCAGCTTAAAGGGATCATATTATGAATAATTAATTTCTCCTTGATTTCTTTAATGATTGTGGATATTCTGATATGAACAATTGAATCTTTAATACATTCTTGTATTCATTTGTTTTTTACTCAGAGTTGGATATTCTGTTATTCTGATTTTTAGAAACCATATTCTAAAAGATGATTTATTAAAGCTAAGCTACAAAAAAGTCTCATTCAGAAATATGTGACTTTATATCAGCAAAGGTTTGTCAAACTGTTCTTGGTTCTGGAAGCACCTGTGACGTGTCATAGCCTTTTGAATAATCATTAGAATTAAATTACACATCAAAAATGTTCTGATCTCAGGAGATCCAATGTAATTCTCATCCCAGATGTTCTGTAAGTGGTACTAAGGGAAAAAATTAAGTGTATGATATGACCCGTTCTATATGCAATATAAAGCTGACATATCCATGAGCAAGTACTTGGAGACGTTTCGTGACTTGGTTTTCTTTTATGAAGGAATGTTATTTAGAGAATGATCAGACGAGCCTGTATCACGCTGCCAAGGGCCTCATGACTTTACAAGCACTTTACGGGACGATACCGCAGATCTTCGGCAAAGGAGAGTGTGCCAGGGTGAGCAGACAAGCATTGTGTCAACTTTACTATCGGCTGCTCTTCTCAAACATTTGATGCCATGAATCTCACAAACTTCATTTCCAGCATCTAGTAGTGATGAATATTTATGGAAGCTTGTTTGCACAGAATAATAATAATAATAAAAAAAGTATTTATGACTTTTTATCTTAAAAATCTCAATTGTGATATATGAACTTGCATTTCTGACTTTTTTTCTTGCAATTGAGTTTATTTTCCGTTGAGTTTCTGCGAGTTTATATCCCACAATTTTTTTTCTCAATTGCGAGATATAAACTTGCAATTCTTACTTTTTTTTTCTGAGTTTACATCTTAAAATTCTGACTTTTTTTCTCAGAATGGTGAGATATAAATGCACAGTTGCAAGTAATAAAGTCTGAGTCACAAGAGATATAAACTCAATTCTGAGAAAAAAAATCAGCTCATAATTCTGCCATTTTCTCTCAATTGCAACTATCTCACATTCTGACTTTGTAATTCGCAATTATGTGTTTATATCTCAAATCTGAGAAAGAAATCTGAATTGCGAGATGTAGACTCGTGAGAATTGTGAGGGGGAAAAAAAACAGATAAATGAGAGAAAAAACCTTTTATTTTTTATTCCGTGGCAAAAATACTAATTTGTAGTAGTGTGGTAAACTCTGTTTTGTTTTTCATTTCACTGGTTTATAAAAAGATGTGGTTTTATTTTTCTTATTGTTTATTTTTTTTCAATTGGATGCATTGTGGGATTGTGCCGTGTCTCTCTCAGCATGTGGCCAACATGATGTTGCGGATGAAGAGAGAGTTTTCAGGTCATGCTCAAATCCTGCCTGTTTTCGATACTCTTCTCCTGCTGGATCGCAATGTGGACTTGCTTACACCGTTAGCCACTCAACTTACTTACGAGGGTCTAATCGATGAGATCTACGGCATCACCAATGGTACATGAATTTAAAATGTGTGCAGACACGAAAGAAATACTTTGGAAATAGTTTTTCCAATAGTCATAGCTTGGTTGCTTTGACAGGTTATGTGAAGCTGCCGCCTGAGAAGTTTGCGCAGAAGAAACCGGGAGAAGGAGGGAAAGATCTCCCCACTGAGCCCAAAAAACTGCAGCTGAACTCCGCTGAGGAGCTTTACGCTGAAATACGTGACAAGAACTTCAATGCTGTCGGTGCGGCTCTCAGCAAGAAAGCCAAGATCATTTCAGCTGCGTTTGAGGTTTGTGCTGCTTTTGTGTAGTCAAGAGCTGCTGATTTAAAATAAATACACTGTCGGTCAAAAGTTTGGAATAATTATGTTTTGTAATGTTTTAGAAAGAAGCCTCTTCTGCTCACCAAGGCTGCATTTGTTTGATGAAAAATGCTGTAACATTGTGAAATATTATTATTATAATATAAAACAGCTGTTTTCTATGTGAATACATAGTAAAGTGTAATTTATTCCTGTGATCAAAGCTGAATTTTCAGCATCATTACTCCAGTCTTCAGTGTCACATGATCCTTCAGAAATCATTCTGATATGATGATTTGCTGCTCAAGAAATATTTATGATTATTATCAATGTTAAACAGTTGTGCTGCTTCAGATTTGTGTGAAAAACCATCATACACTACCATTTAAATTTGTAGTAAGTACGATCTTTTAAATAAATAAATAAAAATCCTTGTTTGTTCAACAAGGAAGCATTAAATTGATTCAGGTGACAGTAAAAAATAAGTTTTCACAAAAATATGAAGCAGCACAACTGTTTTAAATATTGATAATTACATTATACTATATATTTACATAGAAAACAGTTATTTTACATTGTAATAATATTTCATAATTTTACTGTGTTTTAATCAAATAATTGCAATAAGAGACTTGTCATGAATAAGCTGGTTTTCTGTCTCTGATAGGAACGACACAACGCAAAAACAGTTGGGGAGATTAAGCAGTTTGTCTCTCAGTTGCCTCACATGCAGGCGGCTCGCAGCTCTCTGGCTAATCACACCTCCATCGCTGAACTCGTTAAGGACATTACAAGTAAGTCTGAGTCCAATCATTCATATATTCAGAAATGAAGGAAATATTTTAAGGTCTGTGGAACGCTGTCGATTAACACAGATGACAACTGCAACTCGTCCCTCAGCAAGAAAGCAGGCTGGTGAGATTGAAGAAATCTCAGTTCTGATTAACACTTTTCATCGTTAGTTTAGAAAGATATTTATTTTAATGCAGGTGAAGTTCAGCCAACAATGTGCTGCTGATCATGAAAAAACATTGTAAAAACCTCACAGATAAGAAGAATATAGATTCCTGCTCATTATGGCAAGCCATTTTATCATGTATTATATTATTATGAATAGATTATAACAATTCCTGATATCAACAATGGAATTATAACTTAAGAAAATACAGATCAGTTTTTTCATGTTTTGTGGAAAATTTTCTATTAAAAATGAATTGATATCACTAACTGCATCTTCAATAGTGACATCGTACAGTTCTCTCTGATTACTCACAAAAGTATTTACAGATTACTAATTTACAGTTTAATAATTAACTCCTTCTTAGCGAATATTCAGCTGTATGCTGAAATCAGTCATTTTTGATAGCAATAATTACATTTATTACTAGTGCAAATGGCCTCTCCTGATATCAATATTTGAATTATAATTTTTTAAAATCTGTAATCTGGTTTTCATTGGTGGCCATTTTAATTTGAGATGATCTGTTATCTGATACTAGTAATAAAGTTTTTTTTTTGTTTTTTTTAAGAAATACTTTATTACTCGTCACTGTAATGATATCTTTAATCCATTTTCAGATGTCTGAAGTACTGAATCCAACATCTTAAAATTCATTTGCAGATCTTATCAGATTTGAACTTTAAACTGTAAACTTAAAGGAGTGACAAGGATTGTTATTCAGTCGAGTGGAATATCTGACACTACAAGTTAATTTTATTTTTAGAATTTGTACTACAAGTAATCATTCTTTTGCTGATATCAAGAATTAGCATTTAGTGAAAATGTTTGATATTCTGTGATTATATTAAATGCTGATATGGAATGCAGTGGCCCATAAATTAATCATTGATTTAAATAGATAATTAATTATTTGAATTCAGCTTGTATTGTAAGTGTTTTACTGTGAATGTTTCCCTTGAGGAGTTGAGATCGTGTTCTGTGGTAAATGATGATAATATGGGTCTGGCATCAGTTCACATTCATTTTGCTTTTTACTTCTTACCAGTTTTGATTTTATCTCAAACTGCCTTGCTTTTGTGATTCTTTAGCTGTAGCATTCAGTGAATTGTGTCCTGTGTTTCAGCCTCAGAAGCCTTCTTTGACAATCTGACCGTTGAGCAAGAGTTCATGACTGGAGTAGACACGGACAAGGTGCCTCGTTCTCTTTACACTGCGTTTATATCGGAGTCATAATGTAAAGTCGTCATGAAACAGAAGTTGCGATAGTCTTTTCTTCCCTATTGTCAAGTGACCTTTATTTATATAGTGCTTTACACAATACAGATTATTTCAAAGCAGCTTTACAGTGATAAACAGGAAAATAAAGATTCAGTGATGCAAACAGAATTGAGTTCTGCTGTAAAGCAGCTCTAGAAAGACACTAGTAAACAGTCATTATTCAGATGAAATCAGTGACATATATTTGAGTGAAACGCTTCTCAAACAAGAACAAATGTAGGGCGGCGCTTGATTTTGTCTGTGGGGAATTGATTGGATGGTTGTGGTTTGCTATTGGTGGATCTCATGTGAGTGACAGGTTGCCCCGCCCTCATCATCAGAGAAGAGATGCTGCAAGAGGGTTATTCTGTTTCTGATTCAAGATTATGAGGAACATGAATTAAAAAAAATAAATAAATGTGCATAAATCATTTATAATAAACAGTGCAATAAGAAAAACAAGAATTGTCCGTTTTGATTTCATGGAGACTTGCATGAAGGAGGGTGTACTTTTTTCCAAAGCATTATGAGTATAAATACGATAAACGTCTCTGCACTCATTATTGTTCGAACAAAAAAGAATGAAGTTGAAAGTCAGCTGACAGTTTCCTAAATATTTTGAACTTGGAAAAGAATTCATTTTTAACATTGTACTTCTGTAATTCTCTGTGGACAGAATATATTTTAGGTTATATTGAATGTGTTGATCGTCACTGATATGATGATGTGTGATTCACTCTCAGGTCAGCACGTATATTGAAGACTGCATCGCACAGAAAGACCCACTGATTAAAATCCTGCGGCTGGTGTGCATGCAGTCGGTCTGCAACAACGGCCTCAAACAGAAAGTGCTCGACTACTATAAGAGGGAGATCCTTCAGGTAAAACAGAGAGAATTTCTTTGTGCTTCACTTTTATTTGCTTTTAGATACATTTTGTGAATGCATAACGGTCAACTTGGATCACATGTGCATTGATAGCCAATCACGTTAAGGCCCCGATATACTCACGGCGAAGTTCTTTTTCGTTAGGGGTAAAATGAAGTTTGAAATATGTGACCAGCGAAGTAAAGTTAGCAAACATCCCGATGCCGTTCACGCTGATGAGAGCAACGTATAGATATATGTAAATATGTGCTGTGCGCTTTCCTCTCAATAAAATAAACAGCAAAAATGACAGCGATGAGAAAAGGGCAGTTAAAGCATCTGATCATAACGATGTGGATGTTTTCATCAGCTCTGCAATTCAGCACTCCAGTTACGTCACGTTCATTTATATGCCACTTTATACAACAGATGGTTTCAAATCAAGCAGCTTTACAGTATCAAAAATGTAAAACAGTGTCAGTGTCTCTTTCAATTAGAATTAAAACCTCATTTTCTACTATAAAGCAGCTCTCAGTGTGTTCATGTTTTTACTCACGGACATCTGACCTCGAGGGACTGAACAGAAGAAATGAACCATTTGAATGACTGAACGAAGAAGATTTATAAAGAAGGCGGAGCATCATCACCACAGACCAATGGTAGTTTGAATGTGTTTACCAGCCAGAAACAAACTTTTCTGGAAACTTTGCTTTGGAAAGCTCTTTCGAACTCCCGAAACAAACTCCAAACGAAATTCGTTTTGGCCTGATTTTGTTCAAAATGACATCACAACAGTTCGTTCGTCGATTTTGCTTGAAGTATATCAGGGTCTTTAGAGCCTTTAGAGAACAATTGAATGTGTTAAAGACATTTTTCATGTTTGTGCTTTGTTGGTTTAGACGTATGGATACGAGCACATTCTGACCCTCAAGAACTTGGAGAAGGCTGGGTTACTCAAACCTCAAAGCACCATGAGAAACAACTACCCCACAATCAGGAAAACACTCAAACTGTGGATGGAGGATGCCAATGAACAGGTTTGTCCTGATACTCATTTTGAATCAGGTTCAGTGTTTTTATTTAATTGAAAATAGTCCCGACCCGAACTGAAGTACTGAGCCTAAGTTTTGAGAATATATATATACTGTATATGTGTAGGCATGTCTCAGTACATGGTAATTTATACGTGTTTGCCTGATGTGACGACGAATGTACAAATCAATTTCTTTTTAAAAAGCGTGCTGTTTAAGTTCCTAGTTGATGATGGCTCATCCAAGGACTACATGTTGCTCATGGTTTGGCGAGTGACTAATGCGATTTGACTTTCCCCCAGAACCCCAACGACATCTCGTATGTGTACAGCGGCTACGCTCCGCTCAGCGTGCGTCTGACTCAGGTGCTGGCGCGGCCCGGCTGGCGGAGCATCGAGGAGGTGCTGAAGATGCTGCCCGGCCCACACTTTGAAGAAAGACAGCAGGTTCCCACAGGCCTTCACAAGAAGCGTAAGTTGTGAGCATGACATGATTTACTTTGTGTAAAGATCGTCATTTCAGATCAGTAACCCCATCAATGTCTCCACCATCTGACTAGTAATAAACTCGGGCTAGCTTGTCAAATTATCTATCCATCTATCTATCTATCATTAGAAAGCATATGAAACATTATAACATTCATATATAAAGCATATCTATAATAGAAAGGACACTTTATTATAACTATATTATCTTAGTCTATTATTTTATATTATAACTACATTAACTACATTATCGTTCAGCTATATAAAAAGTTTGATATATATTTTACATCATATTTTACCTCTGTACATATAGTACACTCATGTAAAACATTATATACTACATGGTAAATCTCAGCTGCATGATTGTTTACATCGTCATAAAGTAAACCGTATTAACCATCTCGTTATAGAAAATTGCATATATAAGTATGTCCAACTCATGTAAAACGATATATAATATGTAGCAAATCTCAACTGCTTCATTGCTTTTATCATCGCAAAATGTAACTATCATCTCCCAGCTCGCGATTATAAGGCATGAAGATATTAAGATATTATAAACATTAACATTTTTCTGTAAAGCTGCTTTGAAACGATGTGTATTGTGAAATACATTTGGGGAAATAAAATTTTTATGCATATGGTTGTAATATTTCTCTAATTGTAATTGTTGATGGCCTTCTCGTTCATTTGTAGGTCAGCCAGGAGAAAACAGAACCACCCTGGTCTTCTTCATCGGCGGTGTGACTTACGCTGAAATCGCTGCTCTGCGCTTCTTGTCTAATATGGAAGATAGCGGGACTGAGTACATTATTGCAACCACCAAACTGATCAATGGAACCAGCTGGATAAAGTCTCTCATGGACCATCCTGAGGACAAATTCCCTTAAATTAGCCACTGCTATTGAGAAGAACATCCTCTCCCCCATGATTTTTCTGATCATTTTTAATGATTATGAGGGGGCTGAAATTGCTGTTGCCTGTTACGATACTTATTTATGCAAAAACGTTTTTGAACGTAGCCATCTGCATTTGATCCAGGCAGTAAGATGTGTGTCAACAGGTCCAGTAAGTGTTTAAACATTAAACTCATGTGGTTTATAACTTCCTTTGTCAGACAGCATGTTTTCCCAGAAGCCACCATAAATTATTTTAGCAGCTATTGGCAACTTCTTTTTGAAATGCATTCCAAGTCTATATGAAAAAACGATGTTGGCTTTAGCACTTAAAGTGTTCATAGAAATGACTAAATTGAATTAAATGAAGTAAACTAACCTGCTAATAATTGTCTCTACAAATTATTAATAAAGCATATATCAAGTATTTTAACATTAAACGATCATACACATCATCACCTTGTAAATGTTCCAAGGCTCGCTACCTGAAATACCTGAAATTGAATATCATATAGATCCTGTTTTATCCTCGTTACCTGAACAAGTTTCTAATGATGTGTAAATGTAGTGAGTCATTTAAAATAAATGGTTTTATAAATACAGCGTGTGAGTTTTCTGAGTGAGGAAGGGCACGTGAAAATCACTTAAACCAGATAATTTAATGTTAAATTCAGGATTGGTGAGCTGAGGCGTACTCTCCACATACAGGATCTTTCAGTTAACAGTGCATTTGAAATCTATACATTTGGGCATTGATTTAAATGCTTTATGATGAGCCATCATCATCATCATCATAGGTAGAGTTTGATGAGCTCGTCGCTGACAGCAGAGGGCGTCAGCACCCCGAGGTCAGTGAAGAGTAGCGTGATGAGGGACGGAGGGGTGTAGTCGATCATCGGGTGCTCCTGGTTGAGATCTTCTGCTGTTTTCAGGACATCTGCTTTATACTGAAACACGCAGAGAGATTTTATGTACCCGTTTATGTATAATAAGTGTTTAAACTCACTTAAGGTCTGTTCACCGCATGTCGTAATAAACAGTATGAGATTCCGACTTGTAAAAAGTGTTCGTGTCCTCGTCCAACTCTGAATTACAGCTTGTAAACTGGGAATTTTCTGAGAGCAACTACTTGTACCACCTGACTGCTGCAGATTCATATAGGTGTTGAAAGAACGCCACGTTTTGTCATCTCGTAATTACGACATGGCCTGAACGCAGATTTACCTTGAATCTATCGGGTACGTCTTGCTGATTAAGTGGGTAGAGTCGCACAAACTTAAAACTTTCTGCCACCACATAAAATGGTTTGTTGTGCGCCTTGGAACACACAGCCATCTGATAGGTGCCAATCTGGGACATAAAATGGAAGAATCTGATCAATCAAAGAAATGAATGGTAAGAAATAAATGCATTTTGTTTTAAGGCAAGACACTACAGGCAAAACCACTGTTTTTTAGGCACTGGTCAGTTTTGAGATTCTGGGCTTTTTCCCCTTTTGTAACGCGTCTTCTTTCAGACTAGTGGAAAGAAAACATCCATAATACACATTTAAGTGTTTATTTTATTAGACTTTATCAATTTTCAGAGGACAGAAATCTCCACTTCAGCAACTTTACATACACCAAACTTAACTTTATTCCTATCAATATTCTGAA
Organism: Mylopharyngodon piceus; assembly: GCA_039654765.1. Classification (NCBI taxonomy): domain Eukaryota; kingdom Metazoa; phylum Chordata; class Actinopteri; order Cypriniformes; family Xenocyprididae; genus Mylopharyngodon; species Mylopharyngodon piceus. The sequence continues at coordinate 40,664,525 of CM077443.1, read as the reverse complement.
GGTTTGTTCACATATCATTCGCCTGATTTATATGTCATTTTATTACTAAAAATATGATTTTCACAGTAAATGTTGACAGTATTTTCTGATTTATGGAGTTCTGAATATAATGTCAATAAAATCAAACAAGAAGCCGCCATCTTTATAATATTGTCTTTGAACTTCCGTTTTTGCTGTAGCTCTGTATATTTCTATGGCATCACTGTCAAAGAATATTTAGCTGGTGAAGTGAATTTACTTGTTGTAGAGTTAATGAAAGTTATCATGAGCATTGTAATGTTTAAAGCAGACGCCTTAACAAATGTCAGTAGAACGGGAAGATTTTAAAACGAGCGGTTCATTCATAAATACGTAAGATCGCTGTGGAAATACAAACCGGAAGACAAAAGACAACAAGCGCAGCGCTGGAAAGGGGCGGGGCTACATAAGGTCTATAGACTGAACATGTAATACTCAAGCACATGACATCACAGTTTTCAAACAGTTTTCACAACATTTTTGTAGTTTACACAGAGACAATCACGGTATCGCTTTCAAAAACTTGCACTTGCACAAATTCTTCAGTTTTTAGTTGAAAGCGTGTTGTGTAAACGGGGTCTTAATGTACTATGATTAATCAACTGGAGAAGTATGGCGATATCTATCCATCTAATTTTTAAATGCAAGAGCGGCGCAGACATTTGAACGTGTCGAGGCTTCTGGTCTCATTCGCTTCCAGTTATTTTTAGCTGTAATATTAGCTTGATATTTCAAACGGGCATTTCCTACCATATTGTTTGAATTTATTGTTGTAATTATAAACACACTTTAACCGTTTACTGCACTTTGTTATTCTTCTAGTTGTTTCCCTGTAGCGGCTAATGAATCTGAAGTCTCGCACAATCACAGAAAATAGCTGACTTCCACGTTGAAAAATAAGTGGATTCCCCTGTAGTGTTCTGCCTTAAATACAACTGCAAACATCAAGACAACAAAAGTGTGTTTCTGACCTTGTTTATTACACCTCCACTCTCCACAACACCCTCAGCGCCGACAATCACCAGGTCCACCTTCTCCATGATGTACCTGCAATCAAACATGCACAGTCAAAAAAGTCAAAAAAACATGCACAGACAAATCGAAATTAAACCCTGCGGCTCGTGACGACACATTGATGTCCTAAGACACCAAACGATCGGTTTAATTTGGATTTGTCTGTGCATGTTTTTTTGACTCTTATAGATGGAGTTCCCATTGACAAGCATTATACGACTGACAGACCGCAACGGTTGGAGTTAAAAATTATCATTTGTGTTCTACTGAAGAAACAAAGTCACCTACATCTTGGATGCCCTGGGGGTAAGCAGATAAACATCAAATTTTCATTTTTGGGTGAACTATCCCTTTAACAGGCTATTTTGATGTAAAACCAAAAATGAAACTACAACCCTTACCCGACTGCAGCGTCAAGCACGACTGTGACGGGTATGTTGAGTTTGCGTAGTTTTTGAGCCATAAGTTCACTAAGGGACAACAGGGAAAAACATTCACAAAAGATTGCATCATAAAAAATTATATAAACACTGTACAAATATACATATACTTTGATAGCAAGCTTTATATATATATATAAAATGTACACCAAATGCTTGGTTACTTTCGGTATAATTGCAACATGCAAAAGCCTCCGTTACATGTGGGTGTGCCTGATATATGTGTGAAACACTCTTAGTATATCACCCGTCATACGCCCAGTGAGCACACACATAAATTGTTAGGTTGAAATTAAGTATTTTTTAAGGGATCTTAGTCTTTAAGTGTGTCTCAACTGACGTACTTGTGCACTATTCGATGTCGTTTTAAAGTATAAACAGTGTGAGAAGCGTGTTCACACTGTACAATTCAAACTGAAAAACTACACTTCAAATACCAGAATGATGTAATTATTTACAGAAAAAAACTAAGTGTGGAATGTTGGACGCTTCATGCTCTGGACTGTCGCAGCTTTAATTACTGTACGTAGCGGAGGGGGCGGGGCTTCAGACTCTGATTGATTGATGTTGATTGACAAAATAACCTTATAAAGTTCACACACGACATGGTTGAGTGCATTAGTGCACAGTGTACAAGTGAATAGTGTATAGTGTGTTGTTTGAGACACAACTTTGGTGTCCATATATATCACTGAGGAACAAATCTAACGAATGTGTGACAGACATGACCCTAAACGAATGTGTGACAGACATGACCCTAAATGAGACTAATTATACAGGGCTTCCTCAACACTCACTAGACATTCACACAACCCACTGACTAATGATGTAGATTTTTTCACTAGAGTTTGATTAACTACAGTTTCTGGGAGTGAAAAAACTGACATTAATCAAAATTCAATCGAACGTTGAAGCCTTTTCTCTTAATTCCAGTGTTCTGCATGTTGTCTTTGTAGGGCAGAAGAGTAGACAGAGAGAGAGAGAGAGAGAGAGAGAGACTCACCCTGCTGAATCCGGCTGTGATTCAGTGACATATACTGTAAAACGTTTGTGATCAGCTGCCGCATTCTCCAGAACCTTCAATACGACTCGTGATGACGAGTGTGTGAGGATTTTCTGCAGATGGAAGGCAGATATGAGAGTGTTTCCAAAATAACGACAGAAAAACATCTTCTTCTGTACTTACAGCTCCATCTTTGATGAAGGTGTGGCACAGTTTACCCACTTTGCCCCTGGAGAGGGATATTTTCTTCAGGAAGAGTTCACCTCTCTCTATCATCACATTCTTACACTGGGAGAGATCCTGCGGTAGAAACACAGCGAACATCACATGATCATTCACACTGAAGGAAAAACTGTGCCAAGAACAACAGCGTTTTAAGAGCATTCACAAAAACAACTTTTCATTTTTTTAAGCGCATATCGATAGTTTAATACCTTTTAGCGAGTAAAAATGTCCACCTTCAGCTCATGCTTCACTTGTGTTTTTGCTGTGAAATTTTTTCAGTACATCATTTTTTTTATAAAAATCATGTTCAAATGTATCAAATATGATCATCAGGCTTAATTAAGGTTTATTTGTTCATCTGTCAATCATTGTATTTTAATGCATTATATGTTTTAAAACTACAGAGCTTTGATCATAAAACTAAGCATTTAAATATCATCTAAGACTTATTCAGATATAGAGTGACGACTGATATTTATATGCATTTTATGCAAGTAGATGCTATACTGTAATGTGTGATTTACATTACAAACTTTATATAAATATCAACAGCTGCACCAAATTGCATATTTTTTCTCAGTTTTGGCCTTTGAATAAAATTAAGGTGTTTTTCCTCCATATTCTCACTATATCAGAGCCATAAAAGCCTGATGCATCAAAGCATCAAACTTTTCTGTTTAAATGTCTCAATAAACTGCTTCATTTCATAAAAATTTGATTATTTTTCTTATTATTATTTCTAGTGCTGTCAAAATGATTAATTGTGAATAATCACATCTAACATAAAAGTTTGTGTCTGTGTAAATATGTGCGTGTGTGTGTGTGTGTGTGTGGTGTATATATATGTGTGTGGTGTATATATATGTGTGTGTGTGTGTAATGTGGAACTGACCGGATGTTCCAGTGAGGTCAGACTGATGAAGCGCAGGAAGAGCTCTCCTCCAGACGACACGGCCACTGACGAATCCGTCTCCTGCAGCCGGAGGATGGCCTGCGTCATGTTCTCTCTCAGGCCCAGGATCGTCTCGCCTGAGGAGGACAACATGGGTTCACGTCCACACCTCAGATATCTGAACACCTGAGTGTGAAAACAAGACCAAACTCACTCTGATCCCGCTTCAGGAACTCCAGCAGTGATCGGATAGCAGCCACCGCTGAAGCCACATCCGGGTCTTCCCTGATCTGTGTCCGGAAATATTCCACCAGTTCTGGGAGGGAAAACAGTCATTAATTCATTTTAGTGTTGTACCAAATAAAACTTGCAAGTAAACAACAATAAATTCCCATTCGGAGAATATGAAGGCATACTGAAATATAAAAAAAGATTCTGGGTTTTTTTGTTGAATTTTTAGTAACACTTTATAGTAAAGTTTACTTAACATGAACAAACAATGAACGATTGTATTTTTATTAACTAACATTCACAAATATGAATAAAAAATTACATTGCTCATTTCTGGTTCATGTTGGCTAATACATGAGACCTTATTGTAAAGTGTTACTAATTTTAATGTTATTCATAATCTATTCTAGACCCTAACTAATAATGTAAACAATATAATTATTTCAGCTATTAAAACTATTAATAATTTAAATTATTATCAGTAATATTTATTAATATAATCTTTAACCTATACGCATTAACAACTACAGTCATTAAAAGGTGAGTGAATGAAACAAAGGAATATCCAACATAAATAAAGGATCTAATACCATGTATCTTTCATAAGATAACAGAATCATAAACTGGAAGATGATCAGAACACAGCTGCTAACAGAATATCATCTCCCATCACTGAACTGGTTATAATAACTAAACTGCGTTATCTCGTCCTCAAACTCACCTCTTTCTTCCATATTTAAAGCGTGTTTCAGCAGATCCTCAGGAAATATGACGCTTCGCTGATGCAATTTTCTCTCATGACACTCACACTGAACACAGCGGAATATTTTATCTAGTCAACAGAATAATGCGTATATTATTACTCTTTTTTTTCATTAGCGACTTTGCCAACAAAATAATGTTTATTTTACATTTACTTTCCTTCAAATTAGCAACGTTATACATGGAACAAGTGGACTTGCACTTTCTTCTTCGTTTCCCTCATTTTATGACGGATGGACCACCTTTGATGTGTTTCGCCACCTACAGGACTAGAGCAAAACAACACGAAGAATTTATTTATACTCTACTAATGTGATGTAAAACGGATAAGTGAAAATGAATGAATGAATGAATAGATAGATAGATAGATAGATAGATAGATAGATAGATAGATAGATAGATAGATAGATAGATAGATAGATAGATAGATAGATAGATAGATAGATAGATGCAGTCACAAGCATGGACTATTTCCCGCTCCAGCACAGGAGGTGGCGCTGTGCACCTGCTGATTTAGTTCGCATCCTTCTAGTGAATCTACAGAAGAAGAAGATGTCTGAACGGCACAACTTTCAACATATTGAATAAAAATATTAATGAATTACCGTTTATAGCGATGTAGAGATCCAGGAATCGCAGCAATGGCCTCAGGTTTGTACATCATATAAAGCACGTTTTTGAAATGTTAACAAGAAAACAACTTTGCATTGATTGGTTTCATAAAAATAGGTGGAAGAGTCTTAATTTTGAAAACACATGAACTGTGATCATGTAAAACATGACGGCACGTGTCATATATGTGAAAATGATAACGATCACTAATGTTTACAGATGACGAAATCAATATTCTGGTGCTGGTTCTGGATGTTAACCCAGTTTGGTGGGGTCAGCAGGCTCAGCGCGAACCGAAGGTGATCTATTTCATCGAATGTAACTTTCGGCCTGATCCATAATGTTTTCAAGTTTATCCTTATTGCCCATTAAAATTAACATTTTCCCCTCTTTTCTTTCAGTTCACTCTTTCAACATGTTTGGACGCTTTAATGGTCCTGGCAAATGCCCATTTAGTGATGTCAAGAACCAACAAACTAGCCGTCATTGCAAACCTGTATCAAGACAGGTAGAAAATTAACTGATCATTCATAGTTACCTGGTCATGTTAACTATACATATACATAAATACACACACACACACACACTCACTCTCACTCTCTCTCTCTCTCTCTCTCTCTCTCTCTCTCTATCTCTCTCTCTGTCTGGATAATAGTATTGGGACACCTGACCGTTACACCAACAGGAACTGTAATATCATCACATTTGTGAATACATAGACATTAGTATGGAGTTGGTCCCCCATTGCAGCTATAACAGCTTCCATCCTTCTGGGAAGGCTTTCCACAATATTTGTGTTTCTGTAGGAGTTTTTGTCCATTCATCCAGTAGAGCGTTTGTGAGGTCAGGCACTGATGTTGGATGAGAAGGTCTGGCTCACAGTCTCTGTTCCAGCTCATCCTAAAGGTGTTGGATGGGGGTGAGGTGAGAACAGGACTCTGTGCGGGTCAGTCAAGTTCTTCCACACCAAACTCTTTATGGACCTTTCTTTGTGCACTGGGAGAGCCATGATGGAATAAAAAGGGCATTCCCCAAACTATTCCCACTAAGTTGGAAGCACAGCATTGTCCAAAATGTCTTGGAATGCTGAAGCATTAAGAGTTCCCTTCAACCCCTGAGAAACAGCCCCATCATCATCCCTCCTCCAGCAGACTTTCAGTCAGGCAGGTAACGTTTTCCTGGCGTCCCCCAAACCCAGACTCGCCCATCAGACTGACAAACAGAGCAGTGTGATTCATCACTCCACAGAACAGGTTTGCAGAGTCCAGTGTTTTACACACTCCATCCGACGCTTGCTGATGTGAGGCTTTCATGCAGCTGCTCGGTCATGGAAACCCACTCCATGAAGCTCCCGCCGCACAGTTTTTGTGCTGATATTAATGCCAGAGGAAATTTGTAACTCTTCAGCTATGGGATCAGCAGAGCGTTGGGGACTTTTACACACCATGTGCCTCAGCACTCGGTGACTGGTTCGCTCTGAGACTTTACATGGTCTTCCTCTTCGAGGCTGAATTGCTGCTGTTCCTAAACGCTTCCACTTTCCAATAATACCACATACAGTTGACCGTGGGATATCTAGCAGGGATGAAATTTCAAAAACTGACTCATTGCAAAGGTGGCATTGAAACACCTGAATTTAATAATTTTTAAGAGATGTGTCCCAATACTTGTCCATATAGTATACAAACATAGACTAAAACTATACAAATGTTTTGTCGTCAAGCCACTTCCTGTATCCCAGTAAGCAGTGGAGATCAGGGGAGGACATATCTGGAAGTACTGATGGCAAATATGAACTTCTGTCAGCCACCAATGATCTCTTTGCGGAAGAGATTCGGAAACTCATGGAGAGAAGTAAGTTATTTAATGATTTAATTGTCATTATACACATTAACGAAAGTAAATGGCTTGGTTTCATATATGTTTTTCTCGTGATGACTGTTTTGATGCATTTATCCTAATATCTAATGCTGTTTTTGACTCTTGAGTGTACAGTATGTTTGTGGGTGATAATACAAGAGGATAACTGTGTTTTTATTGTCGTTGTTCACAGCAGAGGTCAGCGGCACGCAGACAGACACGCTGTTGGCCGTCTCTCTCTCCAGAGCTCTGTGCTGTATCCTCTACCCACAGATCACTGCTCACACTTCAGTTTTGTGAATAAGATATGATGTGCAAACACACACTCTAATTTTCATTAACCTTTGACTCTCAGACATTCATCGAGTCTCGAAGGATGTGCAAGGTGAACACATTTCCTCCTGAACATATCTATGGAAGCTTGTTCCCGCCACAGAATAAAACAGTTTAAAAGATAATTGTGACCTTTTTAATCTGACTTTTTCTCACAATTTTTGATGCGCAATTGCAAGTTTATATCTCACAATTCTAACTTTTTTTTTTTTTTGTTAGTGGTGGAAACAAGCTTCCATGATCATCTTCCACAGTGCAGTGAAATCGAAGCACACAAGATTGATAGATTAGAGCGATAGTTCTTTAAAAGCAGCAATGTGGCCTAAGATGGTCATCCTTTCCTAGCGGTTTTAATTAAATAGATCAATATTTTTATTTAGTGCAAATAATATTTGGACTTAATTCTCATGCTTTTGACCTACAGCTGGACAGGAAGTGAAATCAAGGATTTTGGTAAGCTCTTCTTCAGGTTTAACAGTAACCATGCAGTGTTTAGTTGTGTAACTGCACTGACATGTTTAATTGTGGTTTCAGGTGATTAAAGCTTCTGAGGATTCTACATTACAGTACATGAACTTCATGAATGTGATCTTTGCCGCACAGAAGAAGGTGGGAATAACAACTGAACTAACATCTTCAGATTTAATCATGTATTTTTCTGATATTGATATATGTTTATGCTCCATTCTGTTCATGAAGAATATCCTGATTGACGCCTGTGTGTTGGACAGCGACTCCGGACTATTGCAGCAGGTATTGTGTTTGATCCGTGTATAAGACTGCTTGTTTTTATTGATGTCATTTTTCAGTTACACAGTAAATATGATATCTTTTATTAAGATTGATAATATGTCCTGTCGGTAAAGCTACAGATGATGATCATGATCATGATGATGATGATGATACCACAAAACATCAGTGTGTAGAAAAGTGATAACGGATTCGAATAATGCCACAAGTGATTCATTCATCTGGTCCATCTTTCTACAAGTCATGAACAACTATTTCAAGGACATGAAGCGGAAGCGATTTTGTTTAAAGTAGAAACAACAAGTAGCACTGCTTATATTTGTACTTGTTTCAACTTTAAACAAAAATCATGACAATCTTGCAAAGGTTTGATGTCACTTTTGCATATGAATTATTTAGTGCTCAAACAAAACATGCCTGATAAAAAAAACGTGTGAACCCTGAAGTGCAGTCAAACTGATTGTTTCTGACAACTTTCTTTATTTTTATTTACAATCATGCCGTTTTCAGCATCTAATTATTAAATTTGATTTGATTGAGTGTGAAACACTGTTTGTTTCTCGACAGGCTTGTGACATTACCGGAGGCTTGTATCTCAGAATTCCTCAAAAGATTGCTCTGGCACAGTATTTGTTGGTGAGACATTTGTTTTTGCCATTTTGAAACTGCACATTTATCTTATCCCAGCAGGTTGTTTGTTTAATGTTGTGAAGAACGGTGTCGTGCTTCTCTCGTGTGTCAGTGGGTGTTTTTACCGGACGCAGACCAGCGCTCTCAGTTGTTACTGCCTCCTCCGGTACACGTGGACTACAGAGCCGCCTGCTTCTGCCACCGCAACCTCATTGAAATCGGCTACGTGTGTTCAGTGTGCCTGTCAAGTATGTTTCCATCTACACTTTACTGCTTATTGTCAGTTTGGAGAAACACGTTTGCAGTCATTGGTGGGTTCAGGCTTGTTTCAGACTCGTGTGTGTGTGTGTGTCACTTCAGCACGTTGAGCATTTATACACCAGCGTTCAAAGGTTTGAGGAGATCACATCAACATTAACTGCTCATGTTTACAGTCTGAATATTGTAATCTATTAATGTGGTCTCTGATAAGAAAACGTGTCATTTTATGCGGCAGACACAAGAAACAAGCCTTGGGAAAATATTACTTGAGCTTCATTGAAATCTAGAGTGTGATTTAAAGTTTCTTTTTGCCTTTTTAGTGACCTTATCAAAAGGTCCTACAGCAGGATTGTGTTTTAACATGGTTTAACCTTGTTTTTCATCTTTTCCTCTCTTCATTCACAGTATTCTGTAACTTCAGTCCAATCTGCACAACATGCGAGTGAGTCTTTTTAACATCATATTGAAGTTCGTCTGATAACGTGTGGTTTCTGGGAGCCTGTAACAAACGGTCTCGTGTTCTTCTGTTTATAGGACTGCGTTTAAAATGCCACTGCCTCAGGTGGCTAAAACAAAGAAGAAAAAGGTTAAAACGACAAACTGATCACATCCAGGTTACCTCATCCACAAATGTGTGTTGTAATTGCAGTCTGCCATTTGTATGTTGTTGAATAGCATACTTTTTTAACTGTAATTTGAGCTTTGGAGGGGGAAATTGTTAAAAAAAAGAAGCATGTTTTGTACTGTTGAATAAAACTTTTTTTTACAAAAACTAAACCAGTAAACTACAGTGTCTAATTGTGAGTGTGGCACATTCATATGTTTGAAGTATCCAGAAACATGTCTTGTTTCAATCAAGTAGATTTCCCTTCATGTTTAGGTGTGCAGGTTTATTGAAATAAGTTAAGGATAAAAAACAATATTACAAGAAATCACCCACTTATCAGTTAGATCTTAAAGTGAATGTTCTAAAACACAACATTTATAGTTTATACATGTCACAGTACAGTTTTCAAAACATCTTGACATATTACTGCAGTGAATTGGCTTTCATCTCCACTGAACGCTGAGAAAACCTTCTTCTGCAGCAAAGAACATTCAGATCTGTGGTTTGGTCCGACACTCCAAGATCCTCAGTGGACGTTCACGGTCCTACAGAAACGGTCCATACAAAACAATCCTTGCGCTTCGGTCCCACGGTGCCGTTTATAACGCACTGAAAAAATGTCTAACCTAGATCAGGAGAAAAATATATACTCAGTATGTTGCTCATGTGAGGTGTGTAACATGGAAGCTCATTTCTGCCACGGAATAAACTAAAAAGGTAATTGCGTCTTTTTTATTAATTCTGATGTTTTTTACTCAAAATTCTGGGCTAATGCCTCGCAACTCAGGCTTTTTTTGTTTCCGCCATGGAATAAAAAAGGTAACTGTGACTTTAAAGGGTTCTGATGTAGAACACGGAAGTGCTGCACCGTCTATACAACGTCAACAGCGTAGGAGACGGTCAGGGAAGAGAAGACATTGTTGAATAAAGTCGGGGTTTTTTGTGTACAAAAAGTATTCTCATCGCTTCATAACATTATTGTTGAACCACAGCAGTCACATGACTGTTTTAACGACATGAGGATGATTAATGACAGAATTTTCATTTTTGGGTGAATTAACCCTTTTGTTTTCCTCAGAATTCTGAGTTCTAGCAATTCTGACATTTTTCTAGTTTTTATTCAGTGGCAGAAACAAATTTCCATAGTGTCAACATGTATGTAATGCACAAAAAATCTTCTAAAAATCAGTCTTTCTGAGGAAGGCATACCTTTGTTAAGAGATTGTCCTGCACTTTCGGGTCCTTCTCAAACTCCACTTCAGCATCCAGAACCAACACCGGCACCGTCGCCAGGTGCTCAAAATGAACCCTGTGTGAAGAGAGAGAAGAGCACATACAGCTGCTTTACTGCAGAAATCAACTGTTTGCATTGATCATTATTGTTCCTGTTATAAAACTGCTTAGACACAATCTGTATTGTATAAAGTGTTATAGAGATATATGAAGGTGACTGTTCTGTATACAAAATACCATTTACAATCAGCAACATTCATATTTCAGTAGTACACATTCAGATTAGAGACGATGCATTACACTAACAATCAAGTTTGGGGTCTAACATTTTTTTTAAATATTTTTTACAGAAGCCTCTTCTGTTCACCAAGGCTGCATCTATTTGATCAAAAATACAGTAATATTGTGAAATATTATTCCAATGTAAAACAGCTGTTTTCTATGTGAATATATAGTAAAGTGTAATTTATTCCTGTGATCAAAGCTGAATTTTCAGCATCATTACTCCAGTCTTCAGTGTCACATGATCCTTCAGAAATCATTCTAATATGATGATTTGATGCTCAAGAAACATTTATGAATATTATCAATGTTGAAAACAGTCATATTTTGTGGAAACTGTGATACATTTTATTTTTCAGGATTCTTTGATGATTATAAAGTTCAAAAGAACAGCATTTATTTGAAAGAATCTTTTGTGACATTATAAATGTGTTTACTGTCACTTTTGATCAATTTAACGCATCCTTGCTGGAAAAAAAACGTACTGTCCCCAAGATAGAGTGAACGATATGAGTATGAACGATAGAGTAACAGTATAGTCAAACACTACTGTACACATCAGAGCAGGTTAGAACAGATGCTGATAATACAGAGAATTTATATTATTTGTATTAAACAGTCTGCTACGGTCATGAAACGGTCCAAGATCTACACATGGACAAATGAAGATTAATTCCACTATTACTGTGGTACGGAGCCCCTAAAGGGACATGGTGATGGAAAAAATATATTTCAATGCTTTTGCGTTCTCCTGAGAAACTTCATTCACTCGAAAAACTTTTGTGTTATTTGCGAGCGAACGCCAAGTTCCTCTGGAGAGCAATGAATTATATTTTTCCTTCAGGGGTTCCGTACTGCTGTAAGCGAGTCAGAGGACTCACCTGGTCTTCTTGTCGATGAGCCAGTCTTCATGTCGCGTGTGCAGTTTCTCCAGGTAGTCGAGCTGAATTCCCTGTTCCTCCACTCGACCTCGTCTGCCTAACCTCTCCATACACGTCTGCAGAACATCAAAACTGAGCAATTTAAAATTAGTTCTAACAAGAAAATTACAAGTCGATTAACTTCACATTTATTCATTTTGAAATCACGTTTATCTGAAGCAGCTTACAGACCATTCAAGACGTAAACTAAAACTAAGCTTAATTTCTAACCAACAGTTGTTCTGAATCTTTAGTTGTGTCCGTGAGCAGAATTAGGCACATGTTTACATCACATCCTGTCTACATTCCTTCATCTGATTGCTTTAAAAAAAAAAAAAAAAGAGAAAAAAGTGTTTCAGCAGGGAAGAATAAATATGGGGTCTGATAGAGAGGCTGAAAAATGTACAGTTATTTTTCAAAAGTTTACATACACCTTGCAGAATCTGCAAAATATTAATTTTTACAAAATAAGAAGCATCATATAAATGGCATGTTATTTTTTATTTAGCATGACCTGGAACTGTACACCGATCGGCATCCATGACTAGAACAATCTGTTTTTCTCAACATATGAACCCTTTCAAGGCCTGACAGCACTTCTGTTCGGACAGACCTGTGGAGACGCTCGGAGATATATGATGCCTTCCAGCTGAATTCGACGGCCGAACTGCTCCACGAGAAAGGAGTGCCAGTCCTGATACACGGCCCACTCGGTGGAGTTAATACAGCCCAGCTCAAACATGTTCAGAGCAAAGATGTACCTGAAGAGGACGACGAACACATTTAATCATAAAACCCGTGTCAAAAAGAAGTGTGCTTGACTACTGAATGTGCACTTGTGTTCGTCAAATCTTAAAAGTATTTTTTTATATATATTTTTTTTCATGAAATAAAAGGCCACTTAAGTGTACTGAAAGAGAGTAGTACACTTAAGTACACTTAAAAAGTGTAATCATGTCAAGTTTTACTTTAAAGTACATTTTAAATGTTTGTTTTAATAATCTTTTGTCATGCTTTAAAGAAGTGCACTTATTTTGATGTGTCGACTAACATACTAAAGCACATGTAAAGTACTTCATTTAACTGTAGTGTGTTACTCAATATTATATTTAAAGATAATATACTATTTTAAATGCACTAAATTGAAACTTCAAATAATTACAAATATTTTTTAAATACATGACATACAAGGTTCAATAGAAATGACTTAAAAGTATATTTTAGTTTACCATAAATGCTTGTCAGTACACTTTAACCATATTTCTAAGACAACAGAAGAAATTACATAAAGATGTACTGAAGTGGCTCAAAATCACTCTAAAGTTCAGCTAACTGCATGTAATATACGTTTAAACTATAACACGTTCATTTAACTGCAATTAAGTGTCCAGAAAAATTACATTCAGTTCACACTTAAGTATAATCTTTTAAAGTATATTATTACCGTAATACATGCTCTTTTTAAAGAATCTAAAAGGTCCTTTTTAGGATTTAATAACAGGAACACTGTATGATTCAAAAAGATCATCAAAAGAAGTACTGTAACTTCTGAAAAGCATCAATAAACAGTTAATTATCAATACTGCAGCTATAAATGTCAAACGACTCTCAGTGGATCACCTGTCACTGTAGACGGAGCGCTCGTACACCCGCACCGCTCCCGACGCTCTGACAGGAAGTGGCTGCAGATGTGTGCGCATGCGGCTCATGCAGGAGAAGGTCTGGAACGTGTAGGACCAGCGTTTGGGGTCATGATACATCATCTGTAACAGGTTACTGCTCGACTGCTGAGGATGATGTTCTGTCTGATACAGGAAACAAGTAGCACATGACATACGGTCAGTATTGGGACGCTAAAGGCATCACTGCATCAGAACATCACACCAAGTGGCATTTATTTTAAAGATGGCACAAACACTTTGAAGTCACCACGTAATCAATTGTTTATTTTTTATATTGCAGTATTTATTATAAATGATTTATCTGAGCACATATGCCCCTTCATATGCCCTCGGAATCTGTAATCAGATTATATTCTCCCTCTCACAGCATCTCTTCTCTGATGACGAGGGCGGGGCCACCTGTCACTCACATGAGATCCACCAATAGAACACCAACGACACTGAAGTTGCGATAGTCGCTTCTTCTCTATTGTGCCGAATATCCGAGTGAAACGCTTCTGGAACAGGAACAAATGTAGGGCGGGGCTTGATTTTGTCTGTGGGGAATTGATTGGTTGGTTGTGGTTTTCTGTAGAGTGCAACAGTCCGGTTCCGGAAGTATTTTTTCCATTAATTTTCTCCATAGGGAAATTGACTTTTAACTTATAAAACTTTACAGACAGTCATACTGTGATCTATGAGGTTGTTCATTGATGCAATTTGCTTCTGTTGAAGACGTCAGCCCGCACTATTTCAGCTTATTTTTAAAATAATCTTGTGGTGAAAAGTACATTACCCATGATACTGCACAGAAAATTCCACCAATCAGAGAGTCGAAAAGAGCAAACAGTAGGCTTGTTTGAGATGTGCCTCGCCTCGCCTGAAGTTCAGCCGAGAGTAGGCGGCTGCAGTGAGGGGAGGAGTGAAAAAAGCGCAGGCAAGACGGACAGTTCTCTGTTCTCGTAGTGGATCAGAACCTACGAGATCAAAGGCGGATATCGCGGGATTCACACTCGTGCGCTGTGTTGCTGATAAACTGGATGTAATTTAAGTTCTGTTGCTTTTATATGAAAATAAACAATGAACAATACACACAAAGTGTTTGTTATTTATTTCCATTCGAAAGGCGTGTGTATCAATCATTTTTATTTTAATTACAGACATATTTTTATATATTTTTATAAATATGACAACAATCACATAACCCACAGAGAGATCGCACTGTCAGAGAGTTTGGGAACATTCACACATAATTTATACACATAAAATCATGATATTAGAGTTTTAAAATCAAACATTTTAAAAGAGATCAATACATCACGGTTGTTTAAACCAATGAGCATTAAGCTGTGTCGTCAGCAAAGTCATTTCCCATCGTGCTTTTGGTCAGAGCAACTGCGCCCGACTGCAGAATCCGATGAGGCCGCCTCGCCCTCGCGAGACTTTTTTGACACACGTCGGCATGACATCAGAGCAAGGCAGCCCACCCTCGGACACATTTCTAACCGGCATGCATCTCGCGGTGATCGGTTCTGCGCAGATTTTGCTCATCTCAAACGAGCCTCATGCCAAGAGCTCTTTAGCTCTGCCCACTCCCATGAAGCACTGCGAATGACGTAATCGACGAAATCTCGCTACACTCTCAAAATACTTAAATATTTGTGTGTATATATATATATATATATATATATATTGCAATAAACAGAATATATTGTTTTTTATATATATATAATCAACATTTTTAGTTTACATTTCTCCATTTTTAATTTGATTATGTTGTTTGCAATGGTTCATGGGATTGTAGTTCTTTCCCTCACTAAAGCCGTTAAGTACACAGTCTTGTACCTTTGTCCGGTTTTCGAAAACTTTTTTGCTTCAAATCAAAGTTTATAATGTTATGATTGACCTCACAGCTGGTTGATTTGGTTCATGGCTTATACGCTTTTAAAAAAAGACTTTTTTAAAACCCCAATGGAACAAATAAACGGAAAAAATACTTCCAGAACCAGCGCTGCTGAAAGAGTGGGCGGGCACTAATGCACTCTATTAATGGATGTCACGTGAGTGACAGGTTGCCCCGCCCTCGCGCCAGTATACACGTCATCAGAGAAGAGATGTCGCTGCAAGAAAGAAGTTAAATTGATTAAAGATTACGAGGGCATAAGACTTTTTTATGACGTTAATAAAAAAAAATAACTGCCAATTTTGATTTCATGGTGTCTTTAATAGAACAAAATCAACCAGTTCGTTCAAATTAATTACAAAAACATAAAAGAAATATCACTAAAAACAACTACAATTAATGTTACACGATCTCATGTTGCTTTAGATAACCTTACCGGCGTTTTTGGAGCTTATTGCCACTATAAACTGGCGTTATTTGTCACTTGGTTGACAGAATTTTTGTTTTATCTTTATTTTTCATCGGCCTGTCAGTTAAGTTTACGTCTATAACTAGTCTAGTACACTGACCTGGTTAGTTTGGTCCACATTTTGCCATTTACTGACGGGTTCTGCTATCACTTCCCAGTCCTGTTCCGCATTCTGTAGCAGATGGGCGAATGTTGACTTCCCGACCGCTGGAGACACGAGACACATTAAAACACACTCATCAGTTAAACTTCACACTGGAACTGAATGTGAGAATCAGTCTAATAACTGGTATTTGCCAATTAGATGAACTTTATTTTGTTCTAAACTGCATTACGTACCTCATATAACCACCAGTGTAAACATTAATAATGTAAAAAACAAACATACCAATGTTTCCTTCAATCGAGACCCTCTTTATTTGATCGCTTCTACTCATGTGTTTACTCGACAAACGGTGAAAAGAAGAGCTCGAGAAAAGACGATTTATCGTTCTCACACTCATCCCTAACATATCACAGAAAAACAATATTTACATCATTCATACGACAGAATTTTGACCATTTTATTTGCGCCCAGCAGCTTAGCAAAAGCGTGCTTCCGGTTAAGGAATGTTTTAACTTTCAAAATAAAAGTTTATTTCCCTTTGAAACTTAAAAATCTAACAATGTTAAAAGAACAACAAAAAAATAATAATAAAAAATAAAAATCATTTTACTACAACAATTGTTACAGTGCACTTTTTGTAACATGTCTTAAAATACCAATAACGCAAAATATTCAAAATTCAATGTTAAAAAAAAAAAAAAAAGAAAAAAAAAGTAAGTATTAACGAATAACCATTTCATCGTTTAAAACGCATTTGGGATTTTTTACCGACTTCATTGGCTAGATTCTAAATATTAACAAGTTGCAATGCTC
The DNA here is from genome assembly GCA_039654765.1 of Mylopharyngodon piceus. Classification (NCBI taxonomy): domain Eukaryota; kingdom Metazoa; phylum Chordata; class Actinopteri; order Cypriniformes; family Xenocyprididae; genus Mylopharyngodon; species Mylopharyngodon piceus. The sequence continues at coordinate 40,647,500 of CM077443.1, read as the reverse complement.
TTCTAGAAAATCTGATTATGAACAGGATAGAAAGTCATTATTGTGACTACAAATAAAATCATGAAGAAAAAATAGAATTTTGCATGAAATACTGTTTAAATGTCTGGATATAAATCTCTTGAGATTTACCAACAACTGAAAAAGGTCTTGTAATAATCTTCAGTTGAATATGCAATCACATAAGAAATGAAAACATAAAAAATAACAATTTTCTTCAAACTTGTACAAAACATTAAAAAAAAATAAAAAATAAAAAATATCAAATCAAATAAACCTTTCTCCATTTTCCCTCAAACATTATAAAAGCATTGACTAAAAAGGCAGGTTTTAGTTGTACTTCATAAAACCTAAACTGATAGTTTCATATCTCAGTCCATCACCAATACATGTCAAAATAAGGGCTACAGTGTAATACTGACAACAGAAAACAAGTTTTCAGGAAGCACAGCTGAGAAATTGCAAAGACTATCAGCGTCTAACAGCAATTTCAGATTCCAAAAGTGGACGGGAAAAGAGAAAGGCTTTGTGGAAAACACATCAAGGCTGCCGAATGTGTCTATCTGTCCTTGCTGCCCAGTTTCTCGATGAGGTCCTGCAGGGGCGCCAGCTCTCTGCGATCGATGAGATTGAACTCCTGAAAGAATCAATAATCAGTTCAAGAAAAGTCTTTTAGAAACTTCACAGGTGCTTAACGTGACCGATGCATGTGTGTTCATGCACTGACCTGTACGAAGAAGATAAAATGCTTGAAGGAGGTGTTGAGGTGAGCTTCCTCCTGAAGCTGCATGACCGAGTCGAAATGCTGGTGGTAAATATGAGCGTAAACCCTGAACAGACGCTTCAGGATAGTCTTAGCCACGGACATGAAGTTCTTGGGAAACGGGACACCTGGAAGGAGTAAAGTTCATTTGAGAAGTTCTTCATTTGGCCGAGCCTGTGTGAATTCATAAGAAATGGAATGGATGGAACAAACCTATCTTAGACGGGAAGAGGGTTTCATCATCCAGCTGATCCTGAACCCAGGTCATCAAGTAGTCGATGTACTTCGGAGCAGAACACTTGATGGGTTTTTTGATGTTGGTCCCGTCTGCCCAGTGATACTCGTATCTGTTGATTTATCAGGCAAGACAAAGATTTTTCAGACAGAATGTCTTCATGTATACCATTTATACTCATATATATATATATATTAGTGCTGTCAAATTGAGTAATTAATCGTGATTAACTGCATCTAACATAAAAGTTTGTTTGTGTGTGTGTAACATACAGACAACACAAACTTTTATGTTAGATGCGATTAATCGATTTGACAGCAATATATATATATATATATATATATATATATATATATATATATATATATAACTGTATAAAACAGTATTTGTGCCAAGCAGCTCAGCAAAAGTGTGTTTCGGATCAAGGACTTTTAGTTTCAGAATAAAAGTTAATTTCCCTTTTACACCTTTTGAAACTTACCAACCTCACAACAACACTAAAAGAACAATAATAATACAAAAATTTTTACTAAAATAATTAGCTAAAAACAGTTAAAACATAAACTTTAAAAAAAACACAGTATATAAACATTCATATTTTAATGAACAGGGCAGCATAATTCTGTAAACTAGCACTTTTCAGCCTACTAAAGTTCAACACGTGTTATTTTGTTGAAGTGTTGAAGGGCAGCTGTGTTATTGTAGCTGGGACATGACAGAGCAGCTGTATTATTGTTATTATATTTTGTTATATATATTATTGTACCTGGGCCCTGCAGACATGACAGAGCAGCTGGTTTCTGTGCAGAACTCAGTGATGGTGCCGTACAGCATGTTGATCTGGTTGAAAAAGTCCACAGCTGAAATAAATGGGTAAGGATTCAATGGCATAATCATGATTTAATCACTTATGTCCTCAAACATGCTTCCACACACACTCACTGTTGACTGCGATCCACTCGTTGAGGTCTTCTCCCTCCGGTAACATCACCGCAGCTCGCAGATTTCCGCTTCCTAGAGTGGCTTCAGCGTGTTTGAGCAGCTCATACTGGTGAGAGCCTTCTGGGATGTTCTTCTTGGGCTTGAACGTCTTGGATGAACGATTTCCACTGCAATACAAGTCACATTTTGTGTCACAGCGATCAAGTGTTGTGGTTAAACTGATTTCACAAGATATCAACAGAACTGAAACTAAAAAGAATAAGATTTATAAGAGTTGAAGTTTTGTTGTTTACGCAATACTCCGAGCACAGGAACAGATCTTCGACCGGAAATGTTGTTAGTTTTAAAAGTTTCATGTTATCGGAACGTTATCAGAAATGTTATTTGGTTCACTTTTGCTGGGTGAACTTCTATATTACTTATATCTGCAATATGCGATTATGGAAGGAAAGAAAGAATAAACTGTTGCATCAACCAAATACTTACAATAAGAAACTCATATCCGCTTCTTTTCTTCTGCTTTAAACACTTTTGGAAGGCGATGCGAATTTCTGCTGCGGTAAAGTTGATCCTCAAAGGCCTTTAAACACCATTTATAAGAACTCTTCGAAGTTCGATGTTTTACAGACGAAAGATAGAAGTAGGCGTCGAAGACAGATTCAGGAAATGTCTACGATTGGCTCCCTATAAGTGACATGAAACCACAGAAATAAGTGCAGACTGAGGAAAAACCTCCTGATCTATACGAATCGGATATTGTTGCAATTGTTCGGTACTTATTACTACAATTAACTAACAATTATTAGTAAAACTGTAAGTCAAAATTCCCCTGGCTGCTAAACCCTTACAGTTAAACTGCGCATGCGCGGTTCGGCTCGAGGGGCGGTAGTTTCTGATCGGGGATCATCATGAAGTGACGCTACAGCCACGCACAGGGGCATCGGGGTTAAAAACGGACACTACACACACCTTTCTGCCTTATTTCCACCTGGTCTGTTTGGGTCACAGACGCGCTCTTTAGCTGTTTTCAGTATTTTACTCTTATTTGTTTATATCACGCACCATGGCTACACTCCGGGCACTGCGGAAACTATGCCGGCATTCTCATCACCAGGCATGTAGTTTTCATTTGTCATCTTCAAGGTAAGTGTCTAATAAGATCGGTCTTCTCTCATTCGTTTATAGAAGAAGCGCGAGCTCCGAGTGTCGATAAACTGCTGGTCATTTACAGCGGAACTGTGACTCTTTATTCAGTAATGCCTCTGTTGTAATTCTCTCACTATTACACGTGGTTTCTTTATAAAAGCATGTCATATTTGTCTTCCTCTTGATGGTTTAGTTATGTAACAAACGCCGGTTTAATTGTTCACTTCATCTGCGCGCCCCCGAGCGGCTCTCCGGCTCCCGGAGCTCTCGCGCGCGGCTGATGTAATGTCGGGAACTGCTTGCGCGCTGCCGGCGTCAAGTTTCAACAGAGGTTCCCCGTGCTTGTCCTGTCACCATACTCATGTGCTGATGATTTATTCATGATCGCTCAAATTGAGCACAAACCCGTTTTCATTTATGCTCCGCGTCGTCAGTGATTTAGTGGAATTAATTGAGCGCTGCTGACTAAATTATACACGCGTGACTGAGACGTCTTCAAGTAAACCGCATTCATGAGTAAATTAAAGTCACAATGAAATCAAAATTGACTATTTCTATTTTTATGGAATATCAGTATTTATTTTAATGATTTATCTGTGCAGAGTTGTTATTCATGTGCTCTCCTAATCTTAAACAACAAAAAAACTTCTATTCTTGCAGCAGCATCTCATCTCTGATGACGTGTTTACTGGCGCGAGGGCGGGGCAACCTGTCACTCACATAAGATCCACCAATAGCAAACCACAATGATCCAATCCATCCCGATGGACAAAATCAAGTCCCGTCTACATTTTTTCTTAATCTAGAAGCCGTTTTACTCGTGTACGAGTCACAATAGGGAAGAAACGGACCTTCAGACTCCATCGCAGCGTGAAAACGAACACGAATGTCATCATTCACAAGGTTTTCACAACGAGGGACATGAACACATGTACTGCGCTCAAGATTTAAGACGTAACAGATGTTCACAAATTTGCTTGGAGTGCTATATTATGCTTTATGTATAATGATTAAAAAAAAATTCAGCCATAGGATCAGGGCTCCTACATTTAATAACTTAGAAGTCTGTCCTTACAAATGATGAGGGGGAAAAACAAGAATGCTCTGACATTCTTCAGTTATTGTCCGTATGTTGTCATTCAGACTCCAGCACAGAGCTTATCTGTGGACCGCAGCTACGACTCCAGCGTCAATCGCTGCTATCTGGATCATTGGAGGACGTTGTATGAACAGATAAATTCCAGCGGAAAACTGTGTTCAGACCAGAAGCAAAATTACAGTGAAATTTTGCCCTCCAATCCTTGATGTTTTGTTTTCCAGACAGGAAGCTGTGATTATCTCCGGCAGGAAGCTGGCACGGCAGATCCGCAGCGAGGCGCGAGCCGACGTGGAGGAGTGGGTTTCCGCTGGAAACCGCCGACCTCACCTGAGCGTAGTGTTAGTGGGCGACAATCCAGCCAGTCACTCGTACGTCCTCAATAAGACCCGCGCAGCGGCAGAAGTGGGTAAGACTCCTTCTCTCAGTAATGATCATCTGCTCACATCGAACTTTAATAAATTGAGACGTTTCGACCAAACAAGGTCATCGTCAGGCAGTGAGAACAACAGATATCAAGGGATTTTAGGGGCCTTTTACACGACTCCGTTTTCAACTAAAAACTGGCCATTCATTTACACAACAACCGTGTTTTGGGGGTCTGAAAACTCAAACCTTTGAAAACGGGTTTCAAGTTTTTGAAAACTGTAACGTTATAGTCTACTTGTAAACTACAAAAGCACGAATCTGTGAAAATGGTGACGTCATGCGTATTACGTGTTCAGTCTATAGGCGCGTAGTGTTTCTTTACAAAGTGACATCGCCATCTACTGGCCCGGCAGCAGAATACAGCGATTTTAGTCGTTTTCGGGGATCCGTGTGAACGGGTCGTTTTGACAACATTGCCGTCTGTACGTGAAAAACACAAAGGAAAAACTTTTCCGTTTTTAGCACATCGTTGTCATGACGTAAACGTACACTTATATTCACATAGTAAATCCTCACACCTGATAAATGGCGAGGACAATCAGCAAAAAGAAGACCTCAAACAATTATTGAAAAGGAAGACATCAAAAAATGCACTTAAACTTGATTCAAATAACAACCCAAATAATAATAAAGTACCCCCCCCCCCCAAAAAAAAATAAATAATTAAATGAGTTATACTCTATATACACTACCAGTTAATTCACCCCAAAACTCATAATTTACTCACCCTCATGTCCATCCATAAGACTTTCATTCATCTCTGAAACACAAATAAAGATATTTTAAATGAAACCTGAGAGATTTCTGTCCCTCCATTAACAGTCAACACAACCACAACTTTGACACTTTAGAAAGTTCATAAACGAGGTTGTAAAAGTAATGAATCCATATGAATCAAGCATGTTCTGAAGAGACACAGAACACATCAGATACGGTAAACTGAAGCACAAATGTGTTCGCTTGATGCGCAAGAACCAGTGAGGTTTGTTCATAAGCATTTGAGATTCTGATAACAATATTTGTGCTTTATATGTGTTTCCTGATCAATGTTTATATGTGAATAAAAGCCTGAATTAAATCTGTTCATCATATAAGCAATACATATGGATCTCTTTATGAAATTTCTGAAGTGTCAATGTTTTGATTGTGTGGACTTTAAATGGGGGGACAGAAATCTCTCAGATTTTATTAAGAGTATCTTCATTTGTGTATTAAAGATGAATGAAAGTCTTATGGGTTTGGAAAGATGAGGGTGAGAAATTGATGATAGAATTTGCATTTTTGTGTGAACTAACCCTTTAATGCCTGAAATGCTTTTTTTAATTTTTGAAAAGCATTAATTGGACAGGATAGTAACTGAAGCCGTGAGTCTTGCTGAGCTCTCAGTTTTGCTGTAGTATGTGAGCGACGAGTGTCAGTTTCCACTCTTGGCTGTGTACAGTATGCAGATCTATTTTGAGTGAACATGTGACTCCGTACAGATCCTCACGCTGACCGAATCACACCAGCAGATCTGACCGGAGAGGAGCCTTACTTTGTGCTCTTTTACTGTTAACACGTTCTCATTTTCTCATTAATACATGTTCTCTTCAGTGTTTTAGTATTAAGGCTGGAAAACACTACAGATCTTTTAAACTCTGAACAGATTTGAAAACACTCGGCATCATCATACAGTTGCCAGCTGTGTAAATACAGAGAAGAACTGAGAATCATGCTCTAGACACACACTACCAGACGTTCAAGTCATTCTGAACATAATCTCTTGTTGCTAGGAGACGTGCAACAAATGAAAACAATATTGTGTCTGAAATTGAATACTTCCCTACTGTATAGTGAGCAAAAACAGTATGCCAACAGAGTAGTCTGTCCGAATACATAGCATTCATAAAACAGTAGGTGAAAATTCCCCGGATCACCTACTACTTCCGGCGAGATTCTGAAGTGCACACTTTCCTCTCCTGTGGTCTCATGGGATAGTATTTATGAATGGTAGTGAAGCGTTGCTGACACGTCACATGACAGTAACAACACGGCGGATGTAGTACGACCCAATGTCATTCATACTACACACATTCATACTGTATAGATGTACTTTTTTTAACGGTCATGAAGTACGTTTCAAACCAAATGTAGTACATACTCAGACAGTACGTGGTTTCAGATGCACACTATGTGTTTTTAAATCGGCTCAAAATGTCAAACAAGTTTGATTTCCTCCAACAGGATGGAGTAATAGTCTAAAGCTAAAAAAAATCAAAGTCTGTGGCTGTCATACACTTCACGATTTCCTGTGAAATCTGCCGACTGTGACTGTCCAAACTCTGCAGGTCTTATCTGAGTTTCAGCAACTAAAACTCGACTCTTCAAGTCAAAAATCATGTAATCAGCCTTCTGTCTTGTCTGTGTTGTATTCTGTTGAATCACTGCTGTCTGTTCTCTGTAGGCATCAGCAGCGAGACCATCCTGAAACCTTCTAGTATCAGTGAGGAGGAGCTGCTCGACCTGATCACCAAACTCAACACTGATCACAGGGTCGATGGGCTGCTGGTGCAACTGCCACTTCCTGGTGCGTTAACAGAAGATTACCGCCCATAACCAGCGTTTGTTTTAGTTTCATTAATATTTTTAATTGGCTTTTATTTTATGTTTTTAGTTTATAAATTTTAGTTTAATTTTTAGTAATTTCGTTGTGTGCTTTTGTCATTTAATTAGTTGTTGTTGTTTTAAAATTACTATTTAGGTTATTTCAGTTTTAGTTTAATTTATTTCCAGTTTAGAATTTAGTGTACCTTTTTTCCATCTAATATTTTTATTTTATTTCAGCTTTGTTTCAATTAACAGAAATGGTTTTAATACTTTTAGTTAGAGCCACACGATTCTGGATAAATTTAGAATTATGATTGTTTTGGTTTAAAATAGAGATCACGATTCTCCTACGATTCTGAACAGACAACTAAACAATAACTTGTCATTTACTACAGATTCTGATAAAATGTTATTTTAAAAATTAAATTTGAATGATTCAGTAACTCACTTGCTTCATTACTGGATGAATCAGTGTTTCTGAATGAATCTCTTGAGTGAATGATTCAACGACTCATTTTTTTAACAGTTACTTGTCGCCACCTATTGGTGTAATGATGTAATTGATACAATCTTTATTTGAAGCGACAAGTTTCTTTCAAAAGGTGATTTACTCTATTTTGATCTCTACTGTAGACATCAGTGTTTATTTTTGAACTATAAACTTTTATCCCAGAACTTCTGTGATAATATATGTGATGGTAAGACAGAAATAATGATACTGTGTGGTTAAAAAACTGTTTGTGAAGCTGTTTCATATCTATACATGACAACGGCTCTCTCTGGATCAGAAATCAACATTTTACATTATCAGTGCTGTGAACTGGTTTTTAGAAATAATTGCATTAGGTTTAAAGCTGAACGGTGACTTGATGGTAATTTCAAACCAGTTTTTTTTTTTTTTTTTTTTTAGTTCTGTTTAGTCCAGGTTGAACTAGAGTTTTTAAAAAGAACATAAACCCTTTATCCGGACTTGGATATTTCCAGATATATTGTGGAATTGACTAATTCTTTTAAATTTCCCTCTCATACCCAGATCACATTGATGAGCGACGGGTGTGTAATGCCGTCTGCCCAGGGAAAGACGTCGATGGTTTCCATGTGGTCAACGTTGGTCGCATGTGTCTGGATCAGTCCACCATGTTGCCTGCCACTCCCTGGGGCGTTTGGGAGATTATTAAACGGACCGGTGAGAAACACATTATGGATCCACAGCACAGCAGCTTTTAGACATTGAATTATTAGTTGGGGTAAAATTTACAGCTTGTTGACAAAAGCTATTACTTTTCTACGGAGCCCTTAAAGGGACACGGTGAAGGGAAAAATGAGATGGTGAGACATTTGAATTTGAATGAATTATCGAGAGAGAGATTGTGCATCTGAAACGCTGTTGATATTTGAAATCACCAAAACAAACACGCCCCTACCTGAAGGACCACACCCCTTGATAGTTCCGACCCCAAATTCACTACACTATGCAAAACAGGCACCTCCCCCCTAATGATGGACACGCCCCTTACTGCTGATTGGCTACAAGTGTGTTTCGGTGGTCTGTCTGATCTACTTTCAACAGCGTCTCTCAGAAATCTCTTACTGCACCTTTAATATAGAACGTGATTAAACTGACCGGAACTACCTGCAATTAAACTGTTTGAACACCAATCAGAATCAAGTATTCAGACAGAACATGTATTGATGTCAGTTGTTATTGGCTGCAAATTCTGATGTCCACTGAATCTTGTTTGTCGTAGGCATACAGACGCTGGGTAAGAATGTGTTGGTGGCCGGTCGCTCCAAGAATGTTGGGATGCCCATCGCAATGCTGCTGCACACAGACGGAAGACACGAGCGGCCGGGAGGTCAGTCTGTGTGGAGAAAATAAAGCATTACATGTGCAGTTCTTTAATCATCATCATTAGCTGTCATTTAGTATAATTGTCTCTTTTGTTTCAGGCGACGCCACAGTGACCATCTCCCACCGTTACACTCCCAGAGAACAGCTCCGTCAGCACACGAAAATCGCCGACATCATTGTCGCCGCTGCAGGTTCACATTTCAATTAGCAAATCAGATTGATCTTAATGCGTGTTTACTGCCATGTTCACAGAGACTGACGAACATTAACTCCCTTCAGGTATTCCTAACCTCATCACTGCTGATATGATAAAGGAGGGCGCAGCTGTTATAGATGTTGGGATCAACAGAATATTGGACCCCTCGACTGGGAAAAACAGACTGGTTGGTGACGTGGACTTTGAAGGTAAGAAGGAAGCGCAACTAGTGGTGTGATTTCTGTAATCGGTGAAAAAGACGACATGCCTTTCAGACATTCTCAGTTAATATAATTCTTGTGCTAGCAAGGCAACAGTAGTGATTCTAAACGGTAAATATCTGATGTCTTGGGTGTCTATTTTGGATTTTATTTCCATGTTCATCTGTCTTCAGTGTGTAATGTTGCTGTTTAATCATGAAAAAGTCCCTCCAGTGGGAGTTCTTCTCTATATCAGTGTCAGTGTTTCTGAACTCCCTGAAACGCCTCCATTGTAGTCTTGAGTTTTCTTCACAATATTCCTCATTTAAATAATTCATATGCAGAATAAAGGGGCGGGGCCTGGTTGAGTTAGTTAGTAGTGTGTTGAAACTGGCGGTTATGGTAAGGGGTGGGGACATTTTCCAAACACCAATCACAACACACTGCTCCAGCCGACCAATCAGAGCACACTGTGCTTTTCAGAAGGAGGGGCTTCATAGAGACAGGAACTAAACGGAGCGTTACTGACAGACTGGGAAGAGAGGAGCTGAACAATGGAGAATATGAGGAAAATAATCAACATTCAAGCAGGAAAACCTGTTCTAGAAGAGCCCAAAAACAACATCAAGACTTTGTAAAAGGGCAGAAAATGGCCTCTTTATGGAATGTTAAGAGTATTGCTTGAAAATCTCCTGTTGACTTGCATTGATTACAATGATGTCATTTAAATACTTGCATACTGAATTATGCAATTATATATCTATATAGCAATATAACCACCTTTTACCATGCAAAAACAGTGTTTTTTGGTGTGTTGGTTCTTGCACATGTAAAATGAACCACGACATGTCATTACATCATGACAATGAAGTGCTGCATCAGAACCTAAACTAAAGCTTTTGCTGCCTTGCTTTCCCTTTTAGTTTATTTAATTGAAGCATTCATCATCTAAAAATACTGTAACTTACAAATACAAAGTTTAGTACGTCAGTTCTTCTTCTAAATGTATTTGAATCAAGGCACGAGTTAATGGGACAAAGAGGGTGCTTTAGTTCTGATAGCATCATTTCTGTTGTTGTTGTTGATACTTGCAACTGGATTTGAATTCTATAAGACCGACTCCTGTTAGTCAAACTGTGCTGTAAATGTGCATGTCAGGAGCTTTTTGACATGATGAATGTCTCCACAGGTGTTAGAAAGAAGGCCAGCTTCATTACTCCAGTCCCAGGCGGTGTTGGACCGATGACTGTAGCCATGCTGATGAAAAACACCATCAAGGCAGCAAAAAACGTCATTTTAACGCCTTCTCAGCGTGTGCGGATGGTGGCGTCCTCATAACGCCCTCTTCTCGCTCACTTCACATTCCACACTCCGGCTTCAATTTCTTTAAGGGATGCAAAAATAGCATTTAATCTACTTCTAAATAAATAAATAAATAAAAATATATATATATATATATTATTCAAGGGTTTGAGAAAATGAATGTGCTTTTTAATTCAGATATTTTAAACATAATATACATTTTGTGTATATTTTTTCAGTTACTTTGCCAAGCATTAGACACAGGTTTCACTTTATTTTTACTCTGTTACAGTTTTGCTTTTTCAGCATTTTGTATGTTTAAATATTAAAATGGGATACTGGGAGATGTTTTGAAGCATATTTATTAATAAGAAACACATCAGAAATGTTCCAGCACAGCCTCAGTCAGTGTGAACACAGTGTTGTTCCTGCAGCACTGATATGAATGAGTCGCATGACCAATACTGGTCAATAGTTATGAGTCAGCATGCAAGATAACTGACCAAATGACCTTTGCAATGACCGTTTATTCATCTAGGGAATATCTGTGACTGAACTGACCCATCACTTTTATTTTATTTATTTATCTGGAGTTTGGGGGAGCAAAGAGTGATGATGATGATGATGATGATGATGATGATGACGACAGGAAAATGCAGAACATATTTACTCTTAGAGAATGAGAGAAAATTCGAATGAAGTTAGATGAAAAATCTTGCCAGTTTGGTGCTTTTTTTTTAGCTGTATGTTCCGGTGACATGATCAAGTCTCACTGAAATCATAATTGTTTTGCATACTAACATGTAATGCTTTGAAACATGACATTAAAAGCATCAGATGTAAACAGATTGTTTTATTTGAATCCTCTTAGTCTGTTTATATTGTACATGTTTTATTAAAATTTAGGAATTAGTATGGTTGGATTTTTATTTCTATATTATGAATATGGAGTTTATTGATAATATTCATGTAGTTCATGGCACAAAAGTTCAATTCCTATGAAAAGCATGAACTGATGAAATGTCTACCCTGAATGCAGTATAAGTCACTCTGGAGTCACTAAATGTGTCTCCCAAATGCATAAAAGTACATTTAAAGCACATTATTGAATATATATATATATATAGTTTATTTAATATCCTTATTATTACACTTATTTACACTGGTGGCCAAAAGTGATGCCCAGAGAGGATTTGTTTTTAATGGCCCTGTAAGTTCAAGTAAACCATCGAAATATGAGGAAAACATTTTTTAAATATTTTTAAAATGGGGGAATTGCGTTGTTACAAATAAAATAATCGACTCCATGCACAACTACGCAATGCTTACAAAATAAACATTTTCAATATTTAATAAATGGTGAAGGTGTCAATTTTCCTTGGCCGAACATTACTTTTGGCCACTTCTGTATTTATTTATATATATATATTTAACTATTTTATTTATTTCGCCTGGATCTTTTATTTTGAAAAGATCACGAAACCGGATATCCGGCATTCTGTTGTTGTGACTGCAGAGCGCACTAGTGCTGCTCTCTTCAGGTGTAAAGGTCTTATTAGAAATCAGAAAGTAAAGAAACTCTGGACTGGCGGACGAGTAAGTATTAATGAGCGTTATTTATTGGGCCACTGTCAGTCAGATGAAGCGCGTGCTGCTGACGTCATCTGATATCAGATTAATAGAGACTGGGACGCACTGTAATATTCTGCACGTCTGCAGCTCAGGCCTGTTACAACACACACACACTGTTATAACACACACACTCTCTGTTATAATACACACACTCTACAGCCTATTTCTGCTTTCGACTCTTCAGCACTAGAGGGGTTTATATCGATGTACCCGCAGTTGCGTTGTTCTCCAGACCGAGAGGTGGCAGTGCAGAGGAACTATCCGCTAAACCAGCAAGAAAATGCTTCACTGAACTGTACAGTTACCTTGTCAGATATTATAATTATTATAGATCATTTTCACAAGTTAGGTTTCTTCTAATAATTTCACTAATATGAGGGGCTGCTTAGGATATTTATCTTTCTTTGCTTACACACACTTATGGAAGCCCATTTTAGCAACAAAGCTAAGAAAAACATTTCGTAAATCATAATTATGACATAAAAAGTCAAAATTAGGACACACTGAGTCATAATTATGAGATGAACAGTCGAAATTGTGCCATACTAAGCCGAAATTATGACTTAAAACTGACTTTAAAAATTATTACAAAAAGTTGTCATAGTCATAATTTCGATTTTTTTATATCATAATTATGACACACAAGTGACTTGTATGCTATAATTATGACTTTTTAATATCATAATTAAAAATTACCCAATCATGATTTTTTTCCCTCATGGGCTTTCATACTACTGTAATAATTGTGTAACACTCACACAACTGTCTTAAACATGAATTGAACCTTATTGTAATTTGTATTTGGTATATGTTGTTTTGTTTTTTAATCTGCACTTTGATAACAATTGCATTTGCATTTTGTACAAAGATCATATTGCTTTGAAACAGTAATGAAACAGGACTTCTGCTTTCCTGACAGCGTCTCAGGTGGATCATTACTCATGGGAGGGAGCGATGCTGGCAGATCCGAGAGCAGACACCGAGAAGAGCGCAAATCCCGGAGCTTGTCATCATCAGGCGTCAGGAGAGACAGTCCCAGCCGGCAGAAGAAGCATGACCGCTCCTCCGGTGAGAGAAAGTGCTGCTCTCAAACTAACGGCTTCTTATTATACATATATTGAGTACTGTGTGCATTTTATACCTTAATGGTTAGTTTACAGGGAAAAAAAAGAAAATTCTGTAATTAGCTTGACCCCATAAAGGCTGACATATGAAATAATAGTCAGGAAAATCATATAGTATGTGTACACACAGTATAACACTCAACTTCTGCTCCGAAATTAGAGAAGAAAAAGATGAAAAGGAGAAGAAGCTCCAGCTCTTCATCATCTTCAAGCTCCACTTCCACATCCAGAGAAAAAAAGGCCAAGAAGAAAAAGAAACGACGAGAAGTTAAGAAGCTGAAGCGTGAAAAGAAGAAGGAGAAAAAGGAGAAGAAGCGGCAGAAGAAGTTGGCGTTGAAAGCTGAAAGAGCGGCAGTGACAGCTTCCGTATCAACTCCTGCTTCTGATGACAAACTTCAGCCGTTCCTGCAGATCTGGAGCGAAGAAACTAAAGAACACGGCCCTGGTACGAGCTCGCAAACACACACCTGAAAAATACAATTATCAACACTTTACAATAGGGTAAATTACATAATGCATTAACTTTAATGTTAGTTAATCAAAATAGAACTATTCATTGTTAGCAGGGTACCACTGGTTTCAAGTTTTATCAAAATAAAGGTCTTAAATATCTTAAATTGTATAAGAAAAGTCTTAATTATTATTTTAAGAGGTCTTAAATTTGGGGACTGAAACCCAGTAATTGTGAAATGGCATACTGTGATGATTAAACTTCAAAAAGTGATGATTTATTGAAATAAATGTGAGTGAAGCAGGTTTCAAAGTAAAACACGTTCTACAGGCTCACGCTCTCATATTACCTCCGTATGACAGAGGAGAGTTAATGAGCTCAGAGGGGTAACCGCTATATTTCTGCTGTTCCATGAGCGCCATCTACTGTCAGAGAGTGAAACTGCATTTTCGTTCAGCGCGTCTTTTTGACCAATGCAAAAATTGACATTTTTATGCAGCATAAATGATTATAAATATAATGATTTATACTTTTGAATCATCCCTTTTCTTTAAAAAAAAAATGGCTGAAATGTGAGGTTTATAATTTTATAAAACTAGTTTTTTGTGAAAACCTGTATTATTTGAACTATAAAGTTGTTTAAATCATGTTTTTTACAGTCAGTTTACTATTAATTGTTTCCATAGATATTGCACTAATCCTCCATTATGGTATTATTAATTTTATTTGCGCAGGTCTTAAAAAGCCATAAATTTGACTTTAAGAGCCCTGCAGATGCCCTGTTAGTTCATGTTAGCTCTGGTCCATTACATTATATTAACAGATAAAACTTTTGATTTTAATATATTAGTAAATGCTGAGATTAACATTAACTAAGATTAATAAATGCTTTACATGTACTTTTTATTATCAGTTCATATTAACTAGTGTAGTTAACTAATATTAACAAATGGAGTCTTATTGTAAATAAGTGTTTGGCAAAACTTCCTCTGACTGCAGTCATGACTGACGAACAGAAGGCCAGTTTTTGCACCAAGAGGCCGATGACGAAGGAAGAATACGAGGCGAGGCAGAGCGTCATCCGCCGCGTCCTCGACCCCGAGACCGGCCGCACCAGGTGCGTTACAGACCTGTAGTTTCTGTCAGCTGCTTCATCCAGACAATGAAACCTGAACATGATGAATCTTTACAGGCTTATAAGAGGCGATGGGGAAGTTTTAGAAGAAATCGTCACCAAGGAGCGACACAAAGACATCAACAAGGTGCGCGTCTTTCTGAACCATTCTGTTTGTTTTTTTGTAGATAGTGAACATATTTGAATTTGTGAGACGTCATTGTCATGATGTTTTTCACACAGAGAGCCACTCAGGGCGATGGTGACGCCTTCCAGAAGAGATTGGGGATCAGCAGGTAGCGAAGCGGCTCATTTAAGACAAGTCCTTCCCAATCCAAAGCCTTCTGCATTTCTACAAGAGTTCTACAGTCCTTTTGTATTCCTCTTTCTTGACTAAATGTCATAGAAATGCGGTGTGCGAATGACATTTTGCTCTCAGACTTTCATTTTTCAGGTTAACTACAGACTAAGTAGGAGTTGAATAGTAGACTTTACAGGAAGTTGACAAATGAGGTTAATTTAACTAACACGTTTTACATATTTGACGTTCTTCAACATTCTTCAAATCAGGAAGAGACTGTATCTCAATTATCTGTAAACTTTCTTAATGGCTTATTTATTTGTAAATAATGTCATTTTTTGTCTGATTGTATTCTTTGCCATTGAAGCGCAGGTGTGATATGATGACACCAGAGGACTGCTGCCACGTCAATAAAATATCTTTGTGCATGTTGGTTTTCTTCTTTCAAATAGGTGCAGTGTATCAGTCGGACATGCACACTTCTTAGGGTGTGTCTGTAAAAGACCTGTTTCTGCAGACCTCTGTAATGTTTATAGTCAGTGTAGAAATCGTTCAGGTGAGTGTTTTACTGTATACTGTAGATGACCTCACAAAATATACTTCTGTATGTATGAAATAATGCAGGAAATATGAAACATAAAATGTCTTGGATTATTAACCGAAACTGATTCAGATACAATACATTTTACAATACACGCCTCTTTGTTACATTAAAATTGAAGGTCTTGTACACTATGAATTATCTTGATCGGAGCAACAGTATAAATGCTTGGAAATAATGCTTCCATATGCAAAAGTCTTCGTTATTTCTCTGAATAAGTTCTCATTTATTTTTTTATTTTCTGACATCTTCTTGTAGACTAACATCCACTTGAGAAGTTCAGACTGAACAATGATAGTTCAAGGGCTACAGGACAGGGCAGATTCTCATTATCTTTCTGATTTGATTGTAAATAAGAAACAGTATTATCTAACACATAATATAATTACATAACCACAGTGAATAACTGTAATATAACCCTGATTGTGGAACAGGCCAGTAGGTGGCAGTGTGAACTCAGTCTGAATCATCCTCAAATAAAAGAAGAAGCGATGTTGTGTATATAGTACAGTGCTGGATTACGCTGTATATTTAGTTTCAGGGGGGTTATTTGAATACGTGTAATTGGATTTTACATTAAGATTGTGCTCTTATGTGTCGCTACGAGGGGAAACAGTGAAGGATGACCTCAGTCAGTCACCGGCTCTTCACCGCCTGGAAGCTGAGGCGAACTCTGACCTCTGGACACTTACTTTCTCCTCAGAGACACTGGACATTCACAGGATGGCCGTTTGTTTTGGCTGCTGGTAAGAAATACCAGATTGACCTGCCAGTTGTACATGAGGAAGAGCTTGAGGAGCAGTTTGTTCGGGGATCTGGACCTGGAGGACAAGCCACCAACAAAACCAGCAACTGCGTCGTGCTGAAACACATTCCCACAGGGATCGTCGTGAAGGTGCGTTCATGATCTTAAAGGGTTAGTTCACCAGAAATGAACATTCTGTCATTAATTACTCACCTGTAAGACCTTCGTTCATCTTCAGAACACAAATTAAGATCTTTTTAATGAAATCTGATACCTTTAATCTTGTGTAATCTGACCATTATTAAACTATTATAATAAAGAATCTCATTCTCTCAGTGTCACGAGACCAGATCGGTGGATCTGAACAGAAAACGAGCGCGAGAGATTTTACGTGAGAAACTGGACGTCTTCAAGGGTGAAGAAAGTGAACTGCTGAAGATGAAAAGAGAATCCATACAAAGAAAACAGGACAAACGGAGGAAAGTGAATGAAAACATGGAGAAAAAAAGACGATTCAAGGAGAGGCTCTGCTCAGAAGAAGAAGAGAAACACTGAGATTCATTCATTACAGAAGATGAGCTGCACATGATTCAACCTTTGTTTTCTTTTTAACACTTTAACAGTGTAATCTGTACATTGAGAAATGGGGTTAGATCATGATTCGGAGACCTGATACAGCGGTGGACTCTGTCTTATCAACTAAACTAGTGAAAATGTTTCAGATCGTGAGAGAATTAATCTTTTGTCCCTGTCAGACAGCAGCTTGAGTACACAACATCTATTAAACTGGTTAATAAACAGATGCAGACAGTCTTTATATTTATGTGTATGTACCTGCAGTGAACATGAGTGAGTTTTATCACCACATGTACAGGAAACGCCTCACATCTGTTTCATCAAGGAGGGTTAAATTTGCTTGATATTTTTTTTAATCATCCAACATTATCCTCATCATAGGGGTGTGTGATAATATCATAAGTGTTGTTTTAATGATGTGTGAGCTGACATTAAATACGTCTAAAAGCAAATAAAAACAGGCCTTGAGTGATGTCACTTCATTGTGATGTAGCTACAAGACAGCTAAAATGACCAAAATTCAATATATGTGGGCAGAAATATATGATATAGTTAAGCAATATCACATTTTTATTTTATTATTTTAACAATATCATAGCATTATTTATGCAATTGTATCTGCAGTAATAATACTGTTTTAAATGTATCTTCTGTGCCTCTTCTGCAGTGATGGATGGATTTTGTTGATGATGTATTTGACTGGTAACAGCCTATACTCTTATTAGTCTTATTAATCTTACAGGCTCGTTATTCTAACTGAATTTATTGATTGAATGCAAGAATTTGACATGAAAATGCATACGCCTAATACTGTAGGGCTGGAACATAAATGCCTCTATAAAGGTAAAAATGCCCCTGGAAATCAATTTAATGTGGCAAATATTGCCCATTACTGAAAAGTTATTTTCTATCACTGCTGTGAACTGACCATATATACAATATGAAAACTCTGACAGCATAGTCATATAGATTCAAAATACTATTCATCCAAAAGGTATGACCTCCAAAACTTATTTTTGAACATATTAGTAATTAATTTAAAAGTAAACAATGTAACTTTATTTATTCAAAATTAACCAAATTTAAATAATGAGTCATTACATCATCAACCCTTCTTCCAAAACGTGTTATTGTCTTACCCTGATTCACTATGGTAAGCCTATAGCGTTTATATTTTAGACCTGACGGGATGGTTTTCCAGGGAAGTTGCGTCATTCGTCACTCGCCCGTGTGTGTCTCGTCATGTCTGTAAATAGAGAACAGTTGCTCCGGTCGCTTTGACGCGTGTCTGCTGTGGGAGTGGCTCAGGTTAGTGTCACAACGAGCGAGAAAGATTGACATGGAGCCGCTAAATCTCCAACCTCTGGGGAATCACCTGTTTTAAACAAACACTGAACAGAGAGAACGCGACAGAGCTCGTAATAAAACAAGAATCAACATTAGATGATGGCGAGAACTGAGGGATTTGAAATGTAAAAGCGACGCAGAGATGATGGTGTTTTTATTACTCGACAGGTGAGTAAGGTGTTTTATTGAACACATGTAGCTCTCTAACAGAGTTCGCTGTAAAGTGTTATCTATTGTGAAGGATAATATTCATATGCACAGTCACGCAGACCGAAGCACAACCAAAACAATGTTCTTCTGCAAAATGCATGCAGTTTAGTTTTTAACCGCTAGAGGGCCAAAAGTTATACAGTGTACCTTTAAATCTTGTTTTCTTGTATTGGTCATTTTAATGTCGGCAGACTCCCAACTATCCTGGATGATTATTTACAAACATTTTCCCCCCTCACAGATGTTTATTTAGTAACAATTAAAAAACATTGATTGCAAAAATAAATGTAAAAAGTTTAGTTTAAAAATGGCATTTTGTTGGTAACAATTATATTTACAAAGAATACTGGGAAAAGTATACATTAGTGTCCATAAAGAGTTATGTGACTGTAGTTGATGATTAAATAATTATTGAATGAATATTGAATATACAGAATTATAAAACCATTATATAGTTACAAGACCACAATAAATTGGAAGTCATAAGGATTACAAAGGTCTTTGGAATGCACAATTTCTAAATATTTACTGAGAAGAGACTTTTAAAATTATAATAACGTGTCAGAAGAAGTGAGGTCTCATTTTACATGATTCTCGGGATTTACCCTGGTAAACAGATGCTGCAAGATTTACGTACATAACATGTTTTTCATAACTTTGCAGTTCAGAGCATTGTACACTTTTCTTTGTATCTATACAAAACATCTGGTGTATTTTGAATTATATAAAAAATGTTTTATTGTTTTCATTGCAATAATGATGTTTATTAATTACCAAATTATTTGCAATTCATTAATACATTGGCAGGAGTAAAAAAAAAAAAAAAAACCCCGTAAAATCTCTCGTGTTTTAATCTTTGTATGCATATGTATGTATTTAATCATAACTGGAAACTAGAGAACAGCAGTATTTCATATCGGAAGTACGTCACGAAGCACGGCGCTCTTTAAACCAATCACACGCCTCTTCTACAAGAGTTTGACCAATGAACGCTGCGATTGATATTTAAAAACCAGACAGCCTGACATCAGGTTATTTACCTCAGCATGCTGTGGTGTTTATAATCCTTTCTGGCTGTTGTTGGAAATCTAATCCAAGATGGGAAAAGGTAAAATAATAATCTTACAGATTAGCATGTGACTCACAGACACGTGTTTGATTGTGAAAAACGATGATTATTTGAATCGATCAGATTTTTAGTGACGCTTTTGCAAATATTATTCGCGTTTTCTGCGATCACTTTTTGCAGCTCGAGTCCTGACGTCAGTTGCAGCATACATACACATAATATTTCATGAAATGAGCTTCATTTATGCATTTAATAGGCAAAAAGTCGACCAAACAGAGACCTGTGGAAGGCAGTGTGAAGGAGAAAACTGAAGTGTCGAAAGAAAACAAACACGGAAAGACAACGGTAGGATATAAAAGTTATATATTATTTGATGCACGAGATGAATGTATTTTGAACTTTGTTACTGACAGTGTTGGATGTGTAATTAATTACTAAGTAATCTGTTTAATGTAATCTAATTACTTTTCTATTGAAAAAGTAAAGTAAGGGATTACTCTTAATTTTTCTGTAATTTAGTTACTTCTGATGTAATTGCATTAAATACTGTATAGTCTATAACAATTCTATATAAAACAACAGTGGATTTAACATCAAGATTTAATGTTTTAATGTTAAAATGTATGTTTTTAATGTAATCTTTGTAATCAATTTGTTCAGTTGAAGAATAATTTATTCAGCTGTAAATTGTTTATTTGAAAGAATCAGGAGTGCAGTTTCACGTCTGCTCGTGTTGTTCAGCTGATCAAGGCTGATATGGGATTTAGAAAGTAGTGAGTAATCTGATACTTTTTAGGTGGAGTAAATAGTACAGTAATCTAATTACACTGTTGAATATGTAATTAATTACTTTTTTCTTTTTTTTTTTTTTTTTTAAAAAGAGTAACTTACCCAACACTGCTTACTGATCGATCTGTGTCTCTTTGTCACCTTAAACAAGTTAAGAATACATATTGCTTATAAATAAATAAATTGATTTGATCGAATATGTGTTTGTGTCTCAGACAAGCCCAGGTCAGCTCACGATACACAGCTGTCTGAATCCAAACAAGCCGCTTCGGAGTAACCCACTCGCCCCTTTATTACACGACAATTCTGCGGCGGACACAAGCAAACAGAGTGAAGGTATTCATTGTATCGTATTAAAGAAACACATTTATCATGTCAAAGGTGTTTTACTCCCTGCGTTCTTCTTTCTCTGGCTAGTCAAAGATGCAGATGAGCAGAATACACCCAAACAAGGAAACGCTGACAAACAGATCCTGAACTGCTCACACAATGAGCCGACTGTTACTCAGAAAGATTCTGGGACAAAGAAGCAAACAAAATCTGGGAAAAGAATAAATGGTGAAAAGTCAACAGACAGGAAGTATGTCTAATAAATTGTCTGTGTGTGAGTTTGCTGTTTTATTGAAGTTTATTTGTGGAGACGTCCACAGCATCATCTAACCATGTGATTTTTATCTTGTTTTCTTAAGATTGAAAGGCAAAGAGTCTGAACTCAATCGAAAGGTCACAGATTATTTTCCTGTCAGGCGAAGTTGTAGGAAGAGCAAAGCCGAGTTGAAGGTAAACTCTTCCAGAATTTGAAGTGTTTTTAAATGTTTATTCTTGAAGTCTGTATGAAATGAAAATATCTGTTTCTAATATCTGTCACAACATTATGGATGGAAAGATCTGCCATTTCATATCAACTTGAACGTTTCAATTTGGCATTTCTGGCTCTTTTGATGAGGATTGAACGAACCGATGAATCAATGTTCAAGATGTGCCAAACTACACTATCGTCATATCAAGAGATAAATTTGGGCATGTTGTTTTGAAACAGTGTGAAAAGCAGCGGCACATTGATGATCTGATCAGAAACGGTGTGGAAGAGGGGCTGAAGGTAAGCCTTGAACAATCTCTCTATGTTGTGACGTGAAACCTTTCCTTGGTTTAAGCATCTGCTGTTTCCCATCAGGTGAAGTGTATCGAAGGGAAAGGAAGAGGGATTTTTGCAGACAGATTGTTTCAGAAAGACCAGTTTGTAGTGGAGTATCATGGGGATTTGTTAGAGATTTCTGATGCCAAAGCAAGAGAGTCTCAATACGCTCAAGACCCCTCGACGGGCTGCTACATGTACTATTTCCGCTACCACGACAAAACCTACTGGTGAGTGTTTGTGTTCGGACATCAGCTTCTGGTGTAAAGAATCTCTCAATGGTCATGCATGTGCTTTAATGCAAGATCTGATATGAACAATGTGATCTGTGGCCCTGTTTATGAAGTTTTGAGTTTGTCCACTCTCGACCACTTGCAGAGGTAGTTGAAAACTCATTCGACCGGATTGTTTTCGTAGTGTAGAAGCTCGTGTGCTTTAGTTGAACAGCCACAAAACACCGCCTACTGACCTAATGCGTAAACATTATGGGAAGAGCTCTAGCCAGACGGGATTTAAACTTTTTCGGTCGAAGACCCAAGTTTGGTTTGAAGACGAAAAATGTACCAAGCACAATGTTCTCTCACCATTCCTGATTTCTAACACACTCACAGCGTTCGGCTGGTCTTGCAGAAACGAAAGCTGCTGCTCTCCATGTGTTTTTCCGTCGTCTCCTTTCACATTCAGATGTAAATTGCGTGAGCTTAGTTTGTCCATTAGATGAAAGATCTGAAAAAGCCCATACATTGACCCACCCATAGACCCTCCCTTTGTAGAAATCAGGACAGAAGTGGTAGAAAGTGGACAGAAGGGATGGATTATGTGTACGAGTATGTGATTTCGGACACAGCCCAGGTGAAACTGGGAATGTTAAGCTTTTACTTTGACTCTACTGCAAATAATTTCCCTCAATTCCAAGTATAATTGCTTGTACACTTTTCTAGTGTTGATGCTACCAAAGAAACCAACCGTCTGGGCCGACTGATCAACCACAGTAAAAATGGAAACCTTCAGACCAAACTTCACGATATAAACGGCACGCCTCACCTCATCTTCCTGGCCTCCAGAGACATCGAGGTGGACGAGGAGCTGCTGTATGATTACGGTGACCGCAGTAAAGAAGCTATCGCTGCTCATCCGTGGCTCAAGAACTGATTCGCTCTCACTGGAGCGGTGTTTGCTGATGGAGTAGTGTAATCTAGACGTACAGTGACATGTGACATGTCTGATTTGACTGGACAGCTGGTACCATAAAATGAATTGTATTGTCTTATGAAAGTTTAGTTTTTAAATGAATACATCTTGGGTTAAAGCTGAATGATGTGACACTTTTTGAGCTAATTGTCTAACCACTTAACGGTTGGGGAAAGTTCACTCAAATGAAACTTTCTCACTCATGTTGCTCCAAACTTTTAGGACTTTTCTTCAGAAGAACACAAACTATTTTGAAGAATGTTTTAGCTGTTTTTGTCAAACTTTCAAGCTTCAAAAAGGAATGATTGGCTCAAAAATTATCATGTGTGTTTTGCACAGGAAAGATGGGTATAATGTTTGGAATGACACGAGGGTGAGTGAAGGACAAAAGATTCTTGTTTTCGGTGAACTATTAGTTTTAATGAGTAATGTATAAGAATATCAATCTCTGACTTTGATAAGAGAAACGGGTATAGTTACTGTACATTTGGTAAGGCAAAATTGTTTGTGAAGCAATTATACCCCTTTTTTTTTTTTTTTTTAAATTGTTGGTTTTGATTCCTTTGTCTTTAACTTTAATGAAGTTTTATAAGGATTTGCAGCATTACAGAAACGCACAATATGAACCATATGTTTATTTAGAAATGAATAGAGTGCAAAAAATGTTCAGCTGCAAATACACTTTGTATAAAGATTGTCATTTTAGAAGTTCATTTTAACCATGAATCCATTCCATTTATTATTGAAATAAAGCATACCACAATCCACATCAAACGAACTTCAGGCAAAGATAAAGACATTTGGAGGATTTTCATTGTGACTTCTAGTATAAAGGAAAAACCTGTTAAACGCCACCCTGAAGGAGTGTAACGCTAGAAAACTGAGCCCTGTAAACACACTTGTGTAGGACATGAATTTTACTGATTATTAAATAATTCAGACTCAGTAATTAAACTTTTTCTGTGACCAAAGATTTTTATTGCATTTCAAACATAAACAATTCAGATATAAGAAACATCCAATAGGGAAAAGGAAAGCGACAGACGCACCAGTCGGATTTATGAAAAAATAAATAAAAAATACTGTAAAAATCTTTATATATGCAATTCTTCATGTACCAAAAAAGAAGTAATTTCTAGACCTTACAAAAACAAAAGCTGGACAATAAATGTATTTAATTAAGTGGCACATCATATTTGATTTTCTCGTGTATTTCAACAGGTTGTACAAGTTTATTTCACTGTCAGATCAAAGAAGGAAAATAATGAGTCATTATTTGATTTCTTGTGTAAGACAGCCAGAAATACCTCTTCTTTTTAGTTTACATTTAATAATTTAAATCATTTAATATTATGCATATTGCTATATTAAATCCAGGGGCCAGTTGTTCAAAAGTAATTGATCGGATTTCAGCTATCGGATTGGATCAAATCTTGAAAATGGGTTCAAAAGGGAAAAAAAACCGACTCTGAAATCAAATTAGATCACAGAATCCAGTCTTGGTTTTGATCTGGATCAAATCTTCAGTTTGTTGTTCAAAACTTTTTAGTAAAATCCAAAAAATCTGGATTATACTGATCCCATCAGAACGGATTTCAGGAACAAAAATGTAATAAAACTTTAAAACTGTTCAAAAAATACATTTTTATCATATAATATCCATAGACACATTTTTTTTATTTTGCTCTTGATTAGTTTAACTGTTAAAGGATTAGTTCACGTTCAAATGAAAATTTCCTAACCTAACTTCAATAGACCCCAAACGGTTGAAGGTCCAAATGTCAGTTTCAGTGCAGCTTCAAAGGGCTTTAAACGATCCCAGACGAGGAATAAGAGTCTTATCTAGAGAAACCATCGGCCATTTTCTAAAATAAAAAAAATGAAAAAAAAACATGCTTTATAAACACAAATGATCGCCTCGCAAGTGCTTCCCCCAGACCACCTTCCGTATTCTTCAAAAAGCTTGCGCTGTATGTCCTACACCTTCCCTATTCAACTTATGGAAAAAAACGGAACTGGCGCCGCGCTCGTTCCATAATTAAGGGAAGGTGTAGGACATACAGCGCAAGCTTTTTGAAGAATACGGAAGGTGGTCTGGGGGAAGCACTTGCGAGGCGATCATTTGTGTTTATAAAGCATGTTTTCATTTTTTTATTTTAGAAATTGACCTATGGTTTCTCTAGATAAGACTCTTATTCCTCGTCTGGGATCGTGTAGAGCTCTTTGAAGCTGCACTGAAACTGACATTTGGACCTTCAACCCGTTGAACCCCAGTGAAGTCCACTATATGGAGAAAAATCCTGGAATGTTTTCCTCAAAAACCTTCATTTCTTTTCGACTGAAGAAAGAAGGACATGAACATCTTGGATGACATGGGGGTGAGTGAATTATCAGGACATTTTAATTTGAAAGTGAACTAATCCTTTAAAGTAATGAATTAGAAGTGGACATTATACCTATTAAGGTAACCTACTGTAAAGTAAAAAAGAGATTTTGATGCCATAAAATAATCCCCAAACAGCTGTAAATATCAAAAATATATTTAATTTGAAGTGTTTTAATCACTGTTTGTAAACTACATTGGCACAATCATAAGAGATGAACTAGTCAAAAGTTCTTTGTGAGCGAACACAAAGTTTCTCTGGTGAACGCTATGCTGAACTTTTCTGAGAGAACGCAAAAACTTTGAAATATCTTTTTCCCCCCCATCTCATTTTTCTATCACCTTGTCCCTTTAGGGGCACCGTAGAGCACTAGTAATCCAGATTTGGTCATCTGAAAAAGTGTGTATCTGGATCAGGGTGATCCAATCTAATTTTGCTTTGAAAAACCAGCACAAAAGTAAGATTACCTGATCCTGGATAGCAAAACATGGGATTTCCAAATCCAGATCATTCTGATCCAGATTAAACTTTTTGAACAACTGGCCCCTGATAACTCAGTAATGCATGTAAAAACAACAGGTCCAGGTATTAAAAACAGCATTTCTTAATATCTATAATTGTCCAGAGGTCTACTAATTGCAACTAAGTTCATACTGCAAGCCAATTAAAAATGCATTTTTACATTCATATGGCCAGCAATTTACTTCATATACCTTAAAGAGATTTATTAATTACTGTTACCTGGTACAGTTGCCTTCAAAAAAACAAATCAAAAGTATTTTAGTTGAAGAACTTCGTAATTTTAACTCTACAATCCCTAGTTTATTAAAATTAGGACTAGAAAGTGATATACAGAAATACAGTTTCTGTCCAAAAGCGTGTCAACAGATACTGAAGATGTTTTCTAATTCAGCACGATCTTCAACAAAGTCTTAGAGAGCAAATCAATGTGTTTAAGATAATATGTATAGTATTTAGTATTGTCATCAAAATCAGTCCCAAACTGTGTCTTTGTGCTATTTATGACATGACTAAATTAAAACTGATTCTAGTGATGTCATACCGTATTACAGTAAAAAATACTGAGCTAATGGACGATGAAATAGATGTAATAAAATTGTAAGTGTATATTAGCTGCATTTGTGCTTTTGACGTCATCTCATTCATGTTTCACACTCAATAATGAACTAATTGAGAACTTACAAACACCAAGTTAAAAACGTACTCATTTAAAAACAAGGAGTAGGAGTTAGGCAAAGGACTTCCAGACAGAAATGGGTCAGTCCTGTTAAAAAAGGCACTTGGCTCTGTTGGAAAGGGCTGAGCTTGTTTCACGTGTGTTTGGTTTGTTGTATTAATCCTGGTAAGGTTTTGCTGATTGACTATTTTTGTCGAAATGAGAACCTGAAAAAGAGAGAGAAACAGTTTGTCAACAAGATGAGCCAACAAATATGGTCCGTGTAGCAAAGACCTACACTAGATCAAAAACAGCATTATTCTTCAGATCAAGACGTTTATAGAAAATAAGCTTAATAAATCTCTGCTGAGAAATAAACATCTTCAACATAGGTGCGAAATTTCACTGATGATACAAACCTTTTGAACTTTGAACCACCGAATATGTTTTTTGTTTCAATTATTTTACTTTAAGTGTTAGAATTTTGTGAATATTTTGAATGGAACACCAAGATTAGAGAAATTTTTCCATGGTTGTTTTGCTTGTATTTATCAAATGGCCAAGATGCCCAAGGACTGAATTTATACTTATTCTACTCACTGAAAACATGACTTACAGAAGTAAATATTATTGTCATTTGGACATAAAGGTTTTTCTCTCCATCTTGAGGAGTTTTTCTTTAACATGACTTTGACAAATGACTAACTCAAGATAGAAGGGCAAACTCCAGCGGGCAGAACTCCAAACCTGCTCCACCGTCCCTCAGCTGGTAAAGCAGTCACATGAGGCTTCAATAAATGAAAAAAGGTCAAGAAATTTTACAAGAAATTCTACAAGACAAATCCTGCAATACTGGCATGTGTATTTTAAACCACTTACACTAGTGGTCAAAAGTTTGGATTAATTGAGATTATTTTTTAATTTGTAAGAAAATCATCATATCAGGATGATTTCTGAAGGATCATGTGACACTGAAGACTGGAGTAATGATGCTGAAAATTCAGCTTTGATCACAGGAATAAATTACACTTTTAACATGTATTCAAATAGAAAATGTATTATAAGCAGAAGAGACTCTTTCAAAAACAATAACAAATCTTAATTATTACAAAATTTGTGTATCTGATATCTTGATGTAAAGCTACTTGGCTCAATTAGATCAGACTTTTTCATTTGACCCCTAAAAATGTCTTGTCCAAAATGTAATTTAAATATGATAGTAGTTTCCAATCAACATAATAATTGAATATCTTAACTGAAATGTAGTTGATTAAGATTATCATATCAACTATTTTTGGTAACACTTTATTTCGACATTCTACTGACTATAAGTAACTTTGCAACTACATGTCAACTTATTCTACTAATCCGAACCCTAACCTAACAGTCTACTAATACTCTAATGAGAGTTAGTTGAAATGTAGTTACTTAAAGTCAGTAGAATGTCTAATGTGGCCTATCAAAATAAAGAGTAACCCTATTTTTTTATTCCTAAGACCTACTTTTGGTTGAATAAACTTGATCAGTATAAAACTGCACAAAGCTCTGACAAAGACATGTGGCATCATGAAGACACTGGCAAACACTCACAGTTTCTGAATAGTGCTCTTCTCTTTGTTCTCCTCTATAACACTGGAGGGTGCGGGCTCTGACTGAGGAAGCGTGTCCAGCTTTACTTCCACCATTCTCTGCTCTGACCCGAGGACCCCACTGCAACACATCAGATTTGACCTCATGTAAATCCTAACCTAACCTCTTTCTTCTGCAAAATAATTTATATTTTGAAGAACACTGGACCTTACTGACTTTCATTTTCATATCTAAAACAACAATAAAACTCTTTCTTTTTGCTCTGCGACCCTGTAAATGTGCATCGATCAACTCTTTACCTCTTGTAGAGCTGCAGCTCCTCTTGGGCCACCATAAGCTGGGCTTTGAGTTTGTTTCTCTCCTGAAGAACCTCCTTTAACTCCTGCATGGTGAACCGTGGTCTGTTTGGGTCTTTTAAGTCCACAACGAGTTTGTTTGGCCCAATACTTTGCTATGGTACAATGTAAGAAAAAGAAAAATATGCATGGATGTTCACAATAAGACAAGTAACATGTATTTCACCCAAAAATAAAAATTCTGTCATCATTTACTCTCCCTCAAGTTGTTCCAAACCTTTATGAGTTTCTTTCTTCTGCTGAACACAAATGAAGATATTTCGAAGAATGTCGGTAACCAAACAGTTGATGGACCCCACTGACTTACATAGTATTTTTTTCCATACTACAGAAGTCAATGGTGTCCATCAACTGTTTGGTTACCAACATTTCCTCAAAATATCTTCATTTGTGTTGGTTACTGTATACAGGCCACCAGGGCACCATACAGACTTTATCAAAGAATTTGCTGATTTTTTATCGGAGTTAGTACTAGCTGCAGATAAAGTCCTTGTTGTTGGTGATTTTAATATCCATATAGATAATGAAAAAGACGCACTGGGTTTGGCATTTACAGACATTCTAAACTCTACTGGAGTTAGACAACACGTGTCAGGACCCACTCATTGTCGTAATCATACTTTAGATCTAATATTGTCACATGGAATCGATATTGATGCAGTTGAAATTCTGCAGCAGAGTGGCGACATCTCAGATCATTATCGAGTCTCGTGTATACTACATTTAGTCAAGGCTGCTAAACTGCCTCCCTGCCACAAATATGGTAGAACCATCACTTCTACCACTAAAGATCGCTTTATAAATAATCTTCCTGATCAGTTTCATCGCCTTAGCATACCAGACAGCTTAGAAGACCTCGATGTTGCAACAGAAACTACTGACTCTCTCTTTTCCAGCACATTAGACTCAGTTGCTCCTTTGCGCTTAAAGAAGATTAAGGAAAATAATCCAACGCTGTGGTACAACGAGCACACTCGGGCTCTTAAGAGAGCAGCCAGAAAAACGGAGCGCAGCTGGAAGAAAACAAAACTAGAGGTTTTTCGCATTTCGTGGAGAGAGAGAATGATTGAGTACAGAAAGGCCTTAAAAACGGCTAGATCTGCTTATTTTTCAAATCTCTTAGAAGAAAACAAACACAACACTAGGTATTTATTTGAAACAGTGGCTAAATTAACGAGAAATAAAGCTTCAACTTCTGATGTTTCCAAACAGCACAGCAGTAATGACTTTATGAACTTCTTTACTTGCAAGATTGATAGTATTAGAGAGAAAATTATAACCATGCAACCGTCTACTACAGCATCGCGTCAGTGCATTGTAGTGTCCCTGAGGAAAAATTCAATTCATTCGCTGCTTTAGGAGAGGAAGAATTCTCTAAACTTGTTAAACCATCAAAATCAACAATATGTATGTTAGACCCTATACCGACTAAGCTATTGAAAGAGATGCTTCCAGAGGTCATAGATCCTCTTCTTAATATCGTTAATTCGTCTTTATCACTAGGATACGTACCAAAAACTTTTAAGCTGGCTATTATTAAACCTCTTATTAGAAAAATGCAACTTGATCCTACAGAATTAGTCAATTACAGGCCGATCTTGAATCTACCTTTTCTGTCAAAAATACTAGAAAAGGCAGTATCATCGCAACTATGTTCCTTTTTTAGAAAGAAATGGTATCTGTGAGGATTTTCAGTCAGGATTTAGACCGTACCATAGTACTGAGACTGCTCTCATTAGATCTGTATCAGTTTGTAGTAGTAAACGAAGAGATGTCATATCGATCACAAGTTAAGTGTGGAGTACTACAAGGCTCAGAATTAGGACCGTTGCTTTTCACTCTGTACATGCTACCCTTGGGAGATATCATTAGGAAGCATGGCGAAACTTACCAATTCACAAAATTAACGGAATGCATAGCTGATATAAAAAATTGGATGACCAGTAATTTCCTACTACTAAATTCAGAAAAAACAGAGATTCTAATTTTTGGACCAAAAACTTCTTCACGTAATAACCTAGAATACTGTCTAACACTTGATGGCTGCTCTGTTAAGTCTTCGTCGTCAGTTAGGAACCTGGGTGTGCTCTTTGATACCAATCTTTCATTTGAAGGCCATGTTTCTAGCATCTGTAAAACCGCATTCTTCCATCTTAAAAATATATCTACGACATATGCTCTCAATGAAAAATGCAGAACAGTTAGTTCATGCGTTCATGACCTCAAGGCTAGATTACTGTAACGCTCTACTGGGTGGTTGTTCTGCTCGTCTGTTAAACAAACTACAGCTGGTCCAAAACGCAGCAGCTAGAGTTCTTACTAGATCTTCTGTCAACACTGCATTGGCTTCCTGTTAAACATCGTATAGATTTTAAAATCTTGCTAATTACTTACAAAGCACTAAATGGTTTAGCTCCCCAGTACCTGAGCGAGCTCTTAATGCATTATAGTCCTTCACGTCTATTGCGATCTCAGAATTCAGGACAGTTGATAATACCTAGAATATCAAAATCAACCGCAGGCGGAAGATCCTTTTCCTTTTTAGCACCTAAACTCTGGAACAATCTTCCTATCACTGTTCGGGAAGCAGACACACTCTGTCAGTTTAAATCTAGACTAAAAACAATTCTCTTTAACCTGGCATACACATAACACATTATCAATTCATATTTTCACCATAAAAGGATTGTTAGGCTGCGTAAATTAGGTTAGCTGGAACCGGATGTACTTGTTACATCAGAAGAAGAATGGCGTCTATGCTAATAGTCTCTCTGTTTATCCCGAGGTTAACCATAGTAAGCCGGATCCGGGCCATATCCAGATCAGATGGAGGACCTGCGCCTAGACACGACAACAACACATCCCTGAAATGTCAGCTAGATTGTGTCAACTATCCCCTGTGAAGGCCTCGACAGCCATCAGCACAGATCCTCAGCAAAGACCACAAGAACCAGACAAATCTTCTGCACAGACCCTTATGACCAGCTTCGTCTTCATACTGGCGTGATGAATCCGATCTTCAAGCAAAAGGAACTGGATGAAATATTTGAATGCTATGATCCACAATCTGATTTCTGACTTGTGATGCAGTCTGAATCATAATCACACCGTGTTCGTTCGTTGGCCAGAGGAGAACTGAGGGACTGGGCCTGGTTTCGCCCAAGGTTTTTCTCCATTCTGTCCCCTGATGGAGTTTGGGTTCTTGCCACTGTTGTCTCTGGCTTGCTTAGTCGGGGACTCTTAATATTCAACAATATTACTGATCTGACTGTACTGACACTATTGGATGAGAACTGAACTGAGCTGGACGATGACATCATTGTTTTCTGCAAAACTGTTTTATAGATGAAATGAACTAATTTAGTAATTGATGATCATTACAAAGGAACTGAATCAACACTGAACTGACTTCAGCTGAACAATGACACTGTTTTCTTTTAGAGATGAGTTTGAATCACTGAATCATTTTCCTCTTATCACTGTGAAGCTGCTTTGAAACAATCTGTATTATAAAAAGAGCTATAGAAATAAAGGTGACTAGACTTGACCTCTTTTTTTTTTTTTTTAAATAAATGGAGGGATGAGTCAATTATTTTGCGGTAATCAACATTATGCTGTTGGTTGATTGATTGTATTCAACCCAGAATATTTCTTTAAAAGCACCAGCAGTCTTAGTATCAAGAATTATAATATAATAATATATTATATATCATATAATTCCTTATGAATGTTGTTCTGAGGTTCACATGACCCCACTCACATTATCAGTATTACCACTTGAACCTTCTGCTACTCTGTCCATTTCTCTCTTCATATTGTCCAGCTCCATCCTCAACTCCTCCATCGACAGATTGTACTTGTTCACCATGGTCTCAAACATCTCCAGCACACGGACGATTTTGAACTGTAAATCCGAGAATTCCCGGCCACCTGTGTTGACTTTTAATAAATCTCTGCCGATCACGTAGGAAATGTCATAAACATCTTCAACAGTCAGATCCAACACGTCCTTGTCGAAAGCCTGCATGGGTGAGCTGTCCTCCCGCCCTTCCATTCTGATCCGAGAATAACTATATAATCACTGCTCAAAACAGAAGATATGGCGAGTTCAGGATCACTGTCCCAATGAAATCACAAATTACCCGACAACTTCCTCTTCCAAACTGGCTCCTCTGCTTTACTGCAACTTTGAGCGTTTGATTGACGTGTTAACCAGCCAATGGGGAGTCGCTCCATGAACAAGACGGTCAAGCCTGAGCCAACCAAAACAGCTCCTGACAATCCCGTGGGACAATTCTGTGCGTAATTTAATTTGATGAAAACAGATTTATTTTGTTAATGTCATAATATTTCTCAGCTGTTCTCAGAGCTTAACTACACAAAGTGACCAAAAGAACCCAGCTGGCAAACTGGCAAATATACACAATATAATTTTTACTATTATAGGCTACACATAGGAGGAGAGAGAAGATGTTGCTGATAGCATGTACAGATGATGTGTTACATGGCGAAATAAATGGAAATATTTGCTAATTTAGTTTTTGTAAACTTATACACCCATACCCATCTAATTTTTGCAGAATATATAAAATACACCTCATATCGTTTTAATTAATTTCTGAAAAGGTTAAATACTGAACCATTTGGGCCTAACTGAGCTTACAAAATGATGGTTCAGAAGTTTCTTGTGTGTGTGTGTGTGTGTGTGTGTGTGTGTGTGTGTCCGTCCGCTGTGTGGCAGTAGCTGTTCATTTTCTCTCAGGTGAAGCAGTGTCCAGTGAAAGCTCTCGTCTCTTCTCTGTTGACCACTGCTGCTCTCAGGGGTGTGTTTCCCAAAAGCATCGTTCAGATCAGTCGTTATCAGGATATAGTTCAACGAGTCGGTGTTTCCCGAAACCATGTAGTTCCACCGGAGAAAAATGAGAATTATTAGTCCTCAGATGCCATGTCCGTAAATTATGGGAAAAATCTGGCGTTAATTCGATCTCAAACGGATTCATTAAAAGAAGTTATTACCACTTGAGTGACATCATTAACCAACGTGGTTGAAGGACAAATTTTGGGAAAACAGCCATAGCTAATTGATCTCTTAAACGAACGATGCACCATACTATGGTAGTTAAAGGGTTAGTTCACCCAAAATTTCTGTCATTAATTACTCACCCTCATGTCGTTCCACCCCCGTAAGACCTTCGTCCATCAACACAAATTAAGATATTTTTGATGAAATCCGAGAGGTTTCTGTCCCTCCATAGAGATCCAACGCAACTACCACTCCAAGGTCCAGAGAGGTAAGAATGACATCAATAAAGTACTCCATGAAACTCCAGTGGCTTAAACTCAATTTTATGAAGCTACGCTAGTGCTTTGTTTGCACAAAAAAAAAAAAAAAAATTACCAAAATTTATTTACAAAAATATTGATCTCTACGGAGCCCCGGACATGACATGCAGGAAAAAAATAGTAGGCTAAATCGTGCGCACGATTTATTAATTCGTTCCCTCGATTTACTAAAACGTGCGCACGATTTACTATTTCGTTCCCTCGATTTATAAATCATGCGCATGATTTATAAATCGAGGGAACGAAATAGTAAATCGTGCGCACGATTTAGTAAATCAAGCTAATGAATTAGTAAATCGTGCGCACGATTTAGTAAATCGAGGGAACGAATTAGTAAATCGTGCGCACGATTTAATTTTTTTTCTTGCATGTCATGTGCGGGGCTCCGTAGATCTCCAATGTGCGTTCACGAGAGCTTCACGATGCGCATGTTCACGTGAGAGCTGACATTGTTGTTTTGGATAGTATTATTTTGTAAATAAAGTGGTAAATTATGTTTTTTTTTTTCTTTTTTTTCTTACTTCATAACATGGAGTAATTTCACATGGAGTACTTTAATGATGTCATTCCTTGGAGTGGTAGTTGCGTTGGATCTCTATGGAGGGACAGAAACCTCTCGGATTTCATCAAAAATATCTTAATTTGTGTTCTGAAGAAGAACGAAGGTCTTACGGGTGTAGAACGACATGAGGGTGAGTAATTAATGACAGAATTTTCATTTTTGGGTGAACTAACCCTTTAAGGAGCGAGTTGCGTTGTTGTACAGGAAACGCATTGAGGCGTGTGCTTTGTTTTTTTCTATGTTGGTCTTGCTGTGAATTGATTCAATTGAGTTGGTTAAGTTTATTTCTTTCTTTTTCTTTTTTCTTTTTTTTTTTTTTTTTTTTGTTAAGCTTGAATAATAAGTGCTGTGTTGATTTAGTCACCTTATTGTTAGATTATCCTAAACTTAAGCTTTCTTGTAAACATTGATTTAAAAACAAAAAGTTGGGTACCCATTTCTTTTTATGTTGTTTCTAGCACTGTTTGGGACTCAGGACAGGTGCTCTTAGCTTAAGTCTAGACAAAAGGATATATATATATATATATACACACACACACACACACACACACATACACTTTCCCTGTTCAATCATGGATGGGCCTCAAGGTTTCTCCTTAATCATAGTTCAATCAATATAGCAACAAATCTACTCAATTACTGACATTATATTTCAAATGTAAAGTGAGGAGAGCTGGCCCCAGGACTGTAACCCGACCGTCACTCAGTCCTCCTCGAGCACACACTTTGGTGACGTAATGCCGCATAGATTGCCGTACAGAAGCCGGCTGGGAGAGACACACACTGCGCATGCTCAGTAATGCTCCTTGTTCCAGAGGGAATCATCGGGCGCCTTCATTGCTGCCGACATTCTCACTGTTCATGAACTGAATTCACTTCGTTTGCGAGCCTCGTAATGGACTCTCAGAAAGTAAGTGGCACTCGGTGAAAGTGTTTAGAAACCAACCAATAGCTGAAATGTCTCCGCGGTCATCTGTGATCGAGTAATAATGTGTTTATTACACTATAATGTCGCGCATATACGCAGCACCGTTAATAACCGTGCGACTCTGTAAATAGACTCTCTTCATTCACATAAACGAGTACTGTAGGCCTGTTTACTGTAAATGATATAGAGTTTGTGGCCTTTATGACATGGAAGTTACATGTCGTTTTAGAAATAGTGTTTGACTTGTAGCTGTAGCTGCATTCATGAGAAAACTGGAAGAAGATCGATGTCAGAATAAGAGTGAATCAGACACACGTGTTTTGTGTAGATATTTTACTTTAATGTCCTCTGTGTTACATTACATTTGACTGATCCCTTGTTGCATAATACCATTATATTCTGTGCTATATATAAATGCAGAATCTCAGTGTGGCCCATTCTGTGATGTGTTATATAAACTATATACATTATATAATGATGGAGTAGATTTCTGAATTTAAAATGAGATTTGACCAGCATTACTGCAGCTACAGGTTACATAAGAGTAGTCAGTATTGTATGTCAGGTTTTGTAATTGCAGAGCACCTGCGCTCCCAAGTTTACTCAGTAGAAGTAGATAAAGAGAGAGGAAGTGACATCACTGTGTTTCTCTTCCACACTTTATCTGAATGAAAAGATCCCTGTGTGATATTGAGCTGAGAGCATGTGTATGTGTGTGTGTGTGATCACAGGTGTGTGTGTGTGTGTGTGTGTGTGTGTGTGATCAAAGGTGTGTCTGTGTGTGTGTGTGTGTGTGTGTGTGTGTTCTTGCTCTCCTTGGTGGTATAAAATGGAAATTATTTTGGCATTTTTCTTATAATGCAGTAATTATTATGCAGCTTTTGTTTTTGTCATGTTTTGGTTATTGATTTGGAGAGTATCATTAGAAATAGACATTTGTGCAAGTGTCCTGAATCAGTGCCGGTTGGAGGCAGGGAATATACCGGCACACAATCCGGCTGTATTGTCAGAAGTGGGTCATGCCGTTGTGGGTTTTGTGAAGGAGTCAGATTTCAAAGGGTACGAAGGATGTAACGGTTGGACTTTTCAACAGACAGACTGTGACATTTACCTGTAACTCAAAATTCATCTTATCTGGAGTCTAGCAGTCTGAAGAACCGTGAGGGATCAGATCGCAGCCCCTGACGTTAGATCAGGTTTACTGGCCGCCATAAACTCCTCAATGATCCGTATGTGGATCTGGTACAAAGGTGGACCGTATTGTTTATGTTGTCTGCTAATTCTGTGGTGGTCAAATAGCAAATTACAGATAGATATTTAGAAGCGAATCTGACTTATACTGTATGTCTGAACTAGGTCAGCTATGCCCTCTCATGTTTCTCTTTGCAGTTGACTCATAGTTTTGTGTTGACGAAGCTCAGAGTTGGGGAAATATATATTGTAAGCTGAATGTAACAGACAGAAAGTGTCCAAATATTTAGCTGTTTTAAAACTCAGCTGGATGTCAAACATCCTCTGCAGATTGAGTTCCAGTGGTTCTTTTACAGGTCCTGCTCACATGATATTTATTTAGCTATTTCTCTGTTTTTCTTCACACATCACATGTCTCATTGTCTCATATTTCATCTCGAGCATGTTCTTCGTTGACACTGTTGTCTCCTTGGTAAACAAACACTAACTTCAGAACTATTAGAGGTATAATTATTCATTGTGCTGGAAATGATGTGGGATTTATTTTTTTATTAGATATGAAGTCAGCATGAAATTTACTTTATTTTCTAAATGCATGTTATAGACCTTATTGTGAACAGTTCATTCGTGCGTATGATTCTTTTATTTTGCATTTTTTTTACTTAAACTGAATCTTCAGTAATGAAAATGACATATGCAGATCATTTTGTCTTCTTAAACCCGCTCCTGCAAACTCGCGTTCATCTGCCACGCCCACATCTCAACATCCAATCAACAATCAACACATAGAACCTCGTCCCGCCCAACATTTTTTTCTTTACGACGATCCTTTACAACTGAATGGTTCTGTCACAATACGGAAGAAACAACTAAAGTCAACAGAATCTTTACGATTTTGTGATTTATTTATTTTTGTGTGTGACTGTGTGTTGATTTCCCCTTAAAATGATGTTGTTGGGCGTTGTTGTTGCGATATGTGCAGACACATCTGTGATAATGAAAACGACACGATTGATTACTCGTGTTATAGGAAATGCAAGCTGGGACAGACCCAGACAATGTAAAGATTGTGTATATTTGACAGTATGTTGAGTCAGTCTCTTTGGATTAGGCCCAGAAGTCTTTATCCTGAACTAGCATTCTCTCCTGGAGACAGATAAAGTGTGTTCTGGATTTGAAGGATTTAGGGACTGTCTGACCAGAATAGTATGCTCTACGTC
Source organism: Mylopharyngodon piceus (assembly GCA_039654765.1). Classification (NCBI taxonomy): domain Eukaryota; kingdom Metazoa; phylum Chordata; class Actinopteri; order Cypriniformes; family Xenocyprididae; genus Mylopharyngodon; species Mylopharyngodon piceus. Next base: position 40,609,720 of record CM077443.1, on the reverse strand, counting down.
ATGCTGTCTCCACCCTACTGTTGACTCTGTGTTTGTGTCTGTGTGCTGTGTAATCTCAGGAGAGAGATGGTCATCTGTGATGAGAGCAATTCATTAGCATGTGTACAATGATCTGCTGGGAAACCCTGGGTCCGGCCATTCATGTGGACATAATTTGACATGTGCAAACTTCCTAAACACTGTTGCAGACCAGGTACCTCCCGTCATGACAGTGGTGTTCCTGGTGGAAGTGGCTCTTTCAGCAGGATAATGCACACATTGTTCAGGAATGGTTTGAGGAACCTGATGAAGAGTTTAAGGTGTTGCTCTGGTCAGGGCATGATTACCGCGACACATATAAGTTTCAAATCAACATGTTAAAGCAGTGAAAAGGAGACATCCAGGAGGGTTTGATAGTTTGGATAGTCTCGTGTAGCCAGACCTTCAGACTGACGGCAGAAGGTCTGGACTCTATCGTAGCTTTCATTGGCTAAGGACCACCCAAGAGGACGTTTGACTGACATGTAAAGCAACCAATCAGAGTTTGTTTTGTTCCACGTCATGTTTAGGGGCGTGAAAATGAAAGTCGATGTCCCTACAATAACAGACCGGCGTGCATCTATAAATTATTAATTCAAGAACGTTGTGCAAGTTTACTGCAACAATGGAGCCGCGAACTTCACATACTTTTGAAAATCCAGCGTTTATTTGATCCTGATAAGCGCTCGTTGTCACAGTTGTAAACATGACGGCATTCTTCTACGAGGGGGTTTGGCGTCACGGCATTTGTTTCCAAGTGGACCATTAAAGAACGCGACACACACGTCTCCCAGACATCCTGTAGAATTCAACCAACCAGATGACGACTTCGATACTGCTGAAGTGTTTCCAGATAAGTGTGCCATATGCATCAGACATTCAGCCAGCGGTCCGCGGGCGTGACGTCTGAGGCTGAGACTAGAGTTTGGAGCTAGTTGAGGTGGTTCTCTGATCAACATGCCTCCAGTAGAGGGTTTCTAGGCATGTCCAACTGGGAAGAGACCCCGGGGCAGACCCATGACACGCTGGAGGGATTATATATCCCCACTGGCCTCGGAATTCCTCGGGATCCCCCAGGATCCGAGATGTTGCCAGAGGAAAAGGTTTGGTCTGCTCTTCTTAGGCTGCTGTTTTATGGAATATGGATGTAATGAAGTCCACAGTTCAGGGAAGAAGGAGGCAGGAACTGGAAAACATTAAACGTAAAGTTTAATGATAAAACAAAATGTAAATAACATAAAAGTAACAAGCAGCAGCAGCCTTCCTGCCATCTGCCGCATATAAACATAATGTCATAATTTAAAAATAAAAGGCATTTTTCCTGATTTTATCCTCTGATTCGAACGCTCTGTTTTAAGGGGCGTGTCTGCTGTGAGACTTCAGTGTAAACGCCCACTGCTGTGATTGGATAACATGAAATAGCCAAGTATTACTCTCTCTTTTTAGCACGTTTTTACTATTACAGCTCTCAAGGTTAACTAATCGTGAAAAGTGCTGCTTTACATTTAGATCTGTGGCATTATATTTAGATCGTGGCATGAAAGGTTGCAGTGATGAACATTTTAGTCGATCACAGACATGTTGTTGAGCGCATGAAAGCAGTGATCTCGTCATTTAAACTCAATTTCTGCACACTAACGAATGCTTTCATCATAACTAACAGTGCAAACGCGATGAGATTCGTTGAATAAAACGGGAGTTTTGGCGCGAGTCCAGAACTCAGTCACTGATAAACTCACTCTGTTTGATTGACAGCTCCAGTGATTGTAAAGGGAGCGTTCTTTGTTCGCTTTCTTTATATAATTTAATCACAATTTAAATAACATTATTTTCATCCTACTAAGTGAAACAAGGTGAAGTTGAGCGTTTAGTCACTGGTTTGATTTACTGACACATAGTCAAAGATCATCTGACTGTACTTGAATCATTAATATCAGATCAGGCATTAGAATGAACACAGTTACTCACATGTTGTCGCATTACTGTCGAGTCCATATCGGAAAAGTCTGTTTGCAAAGCCTGCGCCGAAATGCGACTGATTTACCAAAGAATCCACAGTGAAATGTACCGAATACAAATAAATAAAGCTCAACTGAGACATTCACATTGTTGAAAATAAATAACCATATTCCTAGCATTAGGATCCTTTGAAAGGTAATGTTATTTTAGTCCTGTATCGCTCTTCTCTCCTCCTCATCTCACTAACACACCAGTGGGCGGGGCTAACGCTGCAGTGATGAAGTAGGCGTTGATTTCTACTGTGGAGGCGGAGTCTCACCATCTATAGACACATTCCAGGATCAGTCGTTCTCTGGGTCTGGTGTCAATAAAAGCTTTTATTGGACTAACAAGGAACGTTTCAGTTCTGGATATTCTTATAGTACGATGACCTCTTATATATCAAAAGCTCAAGGAAAAGTTGATTTCTTGACCCCTTTAAACCTCTTTCCACCAGGCTCCATTCCCAATCATGTGTTTTTCACTGCATTGGTCTGTGCAACGTCACAAAGTTGTGAACGTTCAGAGCGTGAAGTTTTTGCAGCTTAGTTTCAATAAAAAGTCTTTTTCTACATTAGAAATGAACAGAAATGAATTATTAACATACTTTCTTTTTCCCTCCTTCACCTCCTGAATTACTGTCAGAAAGATGTTTTTTCATTAAGCATCACTTCATCATATCAACGAATGCAAATGACTTTCATAAGCTGCTCTGAATCTCTAACCTCTCTTGCTGATCCACAAGCTGACTGGATCACAAACTTCTCCTTTGGCTTCATTTTTCTCCTTTGACCAGAGGATTGTCCTTCCACTGGAATTTGATTAGCTTTGCATATGGCCATGTCATGGAAACGTGCAGAGGTGGCGTCACTGCGTTTCTCCTTAAGAGAATCACATGTATCATATATCATTTTTTTGTGTACCACTGCCCTGGTTATGTCAATGATTTTCTCCTGCAGATATTGGTGAAAGCCTGCTGTTAATTACAGTAGAACAAGAACACAATATATTTGCTGCTTTGATGCAACTTCTTGTAAAACTATACAGAATCATGTGTCTAAACCATGTGTTTAACAACACATTTTATGATCATCTATCTTTCTAAACCAGTTGTACCTTTAAAATGGAATGGTGTTGAACAACCTATACATATGAAATATACAGGATTGCAAGTATGCCATGATAACACTCACTGTTTGGTGGTATTGTTAGTTTTTAAAGATGTGATTTTTCTGGATTGCAAAACAAATATAGACCAATGTTATTCCTGAAGCAGAGAATCGGAGAGGTTTCCACATGAGTTGCTATATAGGACACACCTAACAAGCCTCAGAGGACAGATATGGCTGTATATTAAATTAGGTCAAATGTTTTTGCTTAACCAAGGCCACATATAAATAGTGCTGTGATTTTAAAAGCGATTTATTGACTAGAAATGCACAATATGAAAGGAAAATGTGATGTGGAATTGTGGATAATGCAGTGACGATATGGGATGCGATTAACCTAAGATTGATGTGGACATGTGAAGTATACTTTGGGCTTTAGACTTGATGGATGCCATGTTAAATAACACATTTTCAATAAATCATCCTGCTAAAGTCTTCTGGTCTTCTTTACATCACTAGATAGGCTATTTAAAAGTTGAATGCAAAAGTACTGTTTTTGCCTCATAGAGAACATGAAAGAGATTGACAATATACCAGTGAGCCCTACGAGTGGGTCATATCCCATTTAAAAATTATTCCAAAATGCCAAAAACAAAGATGGAAATGTTGACACATACATCAGAGCATGAACAATATGGCTGGGTGGGTGATATGACCAAAATCTTTTACTTCACAATAACGATATCACAATATATATAACGTTAGATATTACGCTACCATATTTTTTCTCAATGCCAATTTTAGTATCAGATAAAAAATGAAAACAAGGCTAACTAATGAAAGTAAAAAGCTCTCAAGGAATTATTGAAAGCAAATAAACAAATGGCAATCAATAGAACAAATAAACACAATTGAACACACATACAAATGCTAAATGTTTATTTTCTTCTGCAGGATGCCTTACAGAGGATAATTGCCACATTAGCAAACAAAAATGAGGAGCTCCATAATTTCATTGAAACACTGAATCACACTTTGGGTCGAGTTCAGGTGAGTCTTCTACGAGCATAAACAATTTACTGTACAAACTTCACAACTCTGTACTGTACACAACACCATTCACACACGTTGTCACATGTTCACCCTGTTTGGACTTCTGTGTTGCACCATTTCCCGCCACTAGTCTGTCACCATAGTTTCTGATCACCTTCATCATCACATTCAGCTGTGTTCAATTTCCCACCTCGTTTGTCTGTGTATTTAAGTTTTGTGTTCTCAGTTCAGTATTGTCCGGTATCGTTCTATGTATGGTTGTTTCGTGTTTGCCAGTTTGTGGATTTCCTTGCCTGTGGATTTATTAAAGACTGTTATTCCTTCATCTTCCTCGTTGTGTGTATACTTACAACCAGAGCTGTAACACATGTCCTGGTTCTGGTTGGATAATAACGAGTATGAATGTCATTAACAAATAATGTTTATGTCAATAAAGAATGAACATTCTGGAGGGAAGAATCTGTGTGAGGCTAACTGTGTCTACACACACAAAATATTGTCATATATGCAACATAAGATCTCAGACATGTATTTTCACTCAATTTTTAAATGTTAACCAAGTATGTAGCAATAAATCAGCACCGCTTAAGGTCACCTAGTTATGGAAGCCCATTTCTGCTACATACGACAACAAATCATAATTCTGACATAAAAAGTCAGAATTATGAGACACTAAGTCATAATTATGGCCTAAGAGGTCTCATAATCACATAATTTTGACTTTTATGTCATAATTGTGATTTTATCTCATAATTTACTTTTTGACTTAGTATCTCATAAATTCGACATGTCATAATCGTGTTTTTTGTCATAATTTTGATTTCTTATCTGATAATTTCTACTTTTTATCTCATAGTTTTTTAGCATAATTAGGACTTAGTATCTCATAATTTCAATGTATGTCATAATCATGTTTTTGTCATAATTTTGACTTATCTGATAATTTCTACTTTTTGTCTCATAATTTTTATTTTATCTCATAATTTTGTCATGTCATAATTCTGAATTTTATGTCGAAATCATTATTCAGCACAGCATGATTTACATTGCTCATATTGACTAAAGTTAAATGTTGGATGACTGCATGCTGTCGCTAATGGCTGGAGGTTTCCAGGTCTCATTGAAATAAAGAAGTTCAGGTCTCTGTCACTGTGAGTCGCTGCTGGTGTGAGTAGGGCTTAAAGATGGCAAGAAATATCCAATAACAGTTTTAATTACTTTTAAGCACTTCAACGATGCTTATACAATTGAAATAAGCCACAATATACTTTTATTACTAATGACTAATCGTATGACTGTATCTAATCAGTCATTAGTTTTCTGGTTTAAACTCTTTTTCCCTTCATCTGAAATGTCGTCTTGTTTCAGGTCAACTCCACACAGGTGGTGTCGGATTTAGAGGAGGAATTCGACACGCTGTACTCCATGCTGGACGAGATGAAAGAGAGTATGACGAGTGCCATCAAACAGGAAACGGTCCGGAAATCACATGAGCTTCAGGTCAGAGTCTTAACCCAATCTACCGCACATGTGAATGTATCGTGGATAATGCTTTTCAGTATTATTGAGTACTCTATGGAAAGATGTTCTTTGTAATTATTCTAAAGACATAAAGAGCCAATATTATTCACAGAAATGAACACATTGTTTTTCCCACACCATCATATTTCAGTCAGGATTACAGGCTTTGATATCAGAGAACTTTGATTGTACGTTTATGCAGCCAGATTTTTTGTTTAAGTTTCTGTTAATTGTGTGTGTGTGTGTGTGTGTGTGTGTGTGTGTGTGTGTGTTGGCTGTGGCTGGGCTGCTGATGTCATGCTGCTGTAATGGCAGTATTGTGCCCATCCCTCTAAGTCCACTGAACAGGAACAATACAGAGAGAGAAATGAGCTCAGATAAGTGATTATCCATCAGCTCTCTTCCCATCCTTAACCGTAAACACAGCGGCCACCGACAGCTACAGGAACCTCTGTACAGGCTCTTTTTAAGGTTAACTGAAGCTTCTGTGTGTCTTTCATGTTTCTCTTGTTTTTCAATGTTTTATCACTATTTTTGCCCACATGAATCAGTTTTGTACACCACTATGGCAGTTATGGCTGACCAGTCGTCTGATCGCTGATATTATGTACTATTTGTGTTTACAAGATGAATTAAATACATACATTATTATTATTATTATTATTATTAGCAGCATTATTATTAATGCTGGCTTAAAGTATCCCAACTTTTAAGCAGAAGGATATAGATGAAATATTCTGAATGATCAATTCACAATCTGACTTGTGATGCCGTCTGGATCATAATCACACCGTGTTCGTTTATTTGTCCAGAGGAGAACTGAGCGACTGAGTCTGTCACCTGATGGAGTTTGGGTTCTTGCCGCTGTTGTCTCTGTCTTGATCAGTCGGGAACACTTAATATTCAGCAATATTACTGATCTGACTGCACTGACACTGTTGGATGAGAGCTGAACTGGACGATGACATCACTGAACAGATCTTTGGTGTGCTGAGCAGATTTCCTCCAGTTCAGTGGACATGTAGGGTAAAGCGTGTCAGGTCATGTTTCTTTAGAACTCATTTTTTGGTGTAAAACAAGAATCTGTGGATCAGAATCTGATGAGAACCTCACTGTTGAAGGATCTTAGGATTCTTTAATAGCAACCTGTGTGTGTGTGAGTGTGTGTGTGTGTGTGTGTGTGTGTGTGTGTGGCTGTGTCACAACTGTGAAATTTAAGTTTCTCAATAATTAGATTTATTGGGGGGGAGGGGGGTGTTCTCTTGATCTGGACACAAGTGGTCACTGAAGATGCATCAGACTCGAGTGGTAACGCTAGGTGCGATTGGTGATGTGTTACAGCTGTCCACTTGTGATCACATGGATCTGCTGAAGAGTTTAGAGTGACTCTTTAGTTTCATCAGTAGGTCTTTATGGGTGAGTCATTGACTATGGCTAAAACAACATGTCATATAGCCTATAACACGCTCTCATGTTTATTTTTTAACATTTTGGGTAAAATTTACATATGTGGTTTCAACAACCAGATGCATTTACACTTGTCCAGTTTCCTTTTGAATGCGTCTCAGACCACCTCCTGAAGTGATTTGAGTGACCAGATTTAGGGCCTGTTTACACCTGGTCACTTGCGTTTTCTCTGATGGGATATCTATCCGATCGTGAAAAGACCAGGTGTAAACGCCCTCTGAAACGCATTCCAGACCACAAATAACCACAAATCATTGCAAATAATCAGAATAATGAAAATTGCATGTACGTCAACGGGAGTGAAGAGGTTTGCTTGTGTCTTGTAAGCATTGTACTGAGAATATTGTAAATAATCACATTATTGGTGCACATGTAAACACTGTATTACACACTCAACTGATTGGTTTAAAAACACAGATTCATTCAGGAATACAGTGAGTGATTTTATGAGTGCATCATTGAATTATTCACTCAACATCAGTTCATGTGCTGCTGTGGGTTAGTGTGGAGCTTCTGTCTTTGGTGGAGCAAACATAGTAATGTGTAATATTATGTCTACCGTGTTTATTATACTCGATATTAACTTAGTAACAGTAAATAGTAAATATGGGATATTGCTTAAGCAATTTTCATACTTAAGAAATATTACTCTCGCAGTTGTGCTGTTGGTCTGAATGTCTGGTTTCTGCTCATGGCTGACATGAGGAACAACACGCTTGTGTGATTTTGCTAAAGTATGAAAAACACACAACTGTTTATCTCTTTGCAAGCCTTGAACAGAAAAAAAGATTATACTGTTCAACTGAGAAAAATGAGCCTGGATGTTCTCAGCTCACGCAGATCATTTTAATATCAAGCTTTATCTGTTCTCCAGAACCAGCTGACCCAGAGCAGCAGTGCGTTAGAGAGCGCCGAGGAGCTCCTGGAGTTCGCCAACGCTGCGCTGCACATCACAGACGAGGGCGAGTTCACTAAGGTACGCTCTTACTGATGTGTTTGAGAGAGGATGGTTACAGCTGATGTAATTTATTAAAATGCTGGTTTTGTTGTCTCTTAAAATTCCTGTTTAATTTACTGTAGCTTGTTTAAAGTGCCCCTATTATGACCTTTCATGCAGTGTGTAAAGAGCTGTTGTGAATGTAAAAGCTCTGCAGAGTTTCAAAGATCAAAGTGGACAACAAATAAAGTTACTGTCTTCTAAAAGAAAGAAGCGATTCTGAAATGAGTCGTCAGAGTCATCATCCAGAGGATGAGACTCGGCTTGAATTAATACTGTAAAACTGTTCATGTATCAAGTGCCGAGGAAGCTTCCGGAGCTGAAATTCAGATATGGTAATGGAGAAATGAGCTGATGCTGCAGTGTATATTATGAGAAAATTAAACTGTTTTTAACCTTGGATGCATAAACCTGTTGTTGGAGACAACCTTTAAAATAGCATAATAGGGGCACTTTAAAACTGCGAGCAAAGAAAACCAAGAACAAAACAGAAATTATACATACTAATCCTGCTTATTTTCTGGAGGTTGATTTCTCACTTAAGTAATGATAATGGATAACACAAGTCTGTGTTTCTATGATCTGTTAATTAAAATTGAATCTATGAAAAGCTAAAGCTGTGTTTCCACTGAAATTACCTGAAACAATTTTCCCAGGAACTTTTTCCCCCAGACATGTTGCTGTCTGTGTTTCCGTCGCGCTCTAAAGTACCGTGAAGATAGTCCGGTGACGTAGGACTGCGTGCGACTTTCCAGTTCCCACTGGATTTCGTCCTCCGCATATACGCTTAATAAAGCCTGAACCTCATCGTCGGCGCATCGGTCGTATTTTTTAAAGTCATTCGGATAGCAAACAACTCTTACTGCACGCACCGCAACAGACTTTTAAAAATGGTGGTTGAAATAAAATGCTGCGTGAACTCAACCAATCAGCATGTTCAGTGCTCAAGCCCCACCCCCGAAAGTTCCTGAACTTTGAAACAGTTGTACCTCGAGAGCAGGGACTTTCTGAGGGGGAATTTTTTACCCGTAACTTCATTTAGACCCTGATCCCTGTGGTCGAAACACACCGAGTACCACCCCAAAGTCCCTAACTCCTGGGGAAAGTTCCTGCGGTGGAAACGCGGCTTAATGTATGTACAAAAAAAATACAATGATCTATTAAACTGCTCATTAACCTGTGCTTTTTATGTTTAGGGTCTACTTTACCCTCTGTTTGTGCGTGTATATCAGGTCCAGCACTGCGCTGAACTCTATGCTTTCACTTTACCCGCATGGCGATACTAACGACCAGCTCTTTTTCCTCTCTTCCTCTTTGTTTTTTACCCTCAATCACTGTTCCAAGGCTGCCAAACAGATCAAAGATAGGTACAGTATATGTTCCACTCTCTGTGTGTGGTTGTGTGTCCACTGCATGAACACTTCTCTTAGGGTGTGTTCACACTTGACAGGTTTAGTTTGACTAACGAACTCTGGTGCGATTGCTCTGTTAGTGCGGTTCATTTGATTAAGTGTGAACTACAGTTTGACTGAAATATGAACTCAACACGCACCAAAGACATGTAAACGAATTAAAAACACGACAAGATGTGACCCTGTGAAGGACAGAATGCTCAAGCACACCTGGTTCCTCTCGTCACAGGAGCTACGTTGCCCGTTACAGTTCGGTACAGGCGTCAGAACCACCGTCTCCTCACAGCAGATCTTCGTTTGTGTGCGACAGAGGAATTCCCGCCGCTGTTTTGACTCCTTTACACATTTTCTAAGCTCTTCGTGAGTTCTCCACTGGTAAAAATACCATCATATGTACACACATACAGTGAGAGCGTTTAGCACACAGCACTGTTTTGGATGTAAGCTCCGTCTCAAAATATACGCCATAAAAGCCGTTTGTTTGTTTTGTATCTTTAGGTGCGGCCTTAAAAATGACAGTGTGAACACTAAGTGAACCAGGACTAAATGCATCATTTTCTTTTTAGACCCAAGGGCACTACAAGCGTGAACACACCCTTAATGATAGTAATGCCAACATGTGTGTGTGTGTGTGTGTGTGTTTAGGAGTCTGATCTGTGTCACCTGTTGTCTGTGTGACATTATTATGTAGGTCATTCAGACATTTCAGTCATGTGCTGCGTCCCAAATCGAATACTTCCCTACTATATAGTATGAAAAATATGTCTGAATACATAATATTCGAAAAGGTGAAAAGTCCCCGGATGACCTACTACTTCTGGCGAGATTCTGAAGTGCACATTTGATGGACACTTTACTATCCCATGAGGCCACGGGAGAGGATTTATGAATGGCACTGAAGCGACGCTGGCAGGTCACATGACAGTAACAATATGGTGGATGTAGTACGTCCGGATTTCATTCATACTACACACATGTACACAGATGTACTTTTTTAATGGTCATGAAGTATGTTTCAAACCAAATGTAGTACATACTATACAGTATGTGATTTCGGACGCAGCTATGGTTGTTTTGTGATGCGTGTTAACAAGGATTTTCTCTATTTGCATTAGGATGTGTGCTGAAACTATATTTTATTTAGTTGTCTGTTCAGAATCGTGATCTCTATTTGAAACAAGAAAATCATGATTCTCAGTTGATCCAGAATGGTGCAGCTGAAGTGTGTATCATCCTCGCCGCTCCGTAAACCGACACTCTCCTCATATATAATACACGTGTCTGTGGTAGCTTTGCATCCATTGGGAATGAAAGGCTTCTAATGAAAGCAGTGAGGCTGATTACACTGTTCTAAAGCATTAATTAATTATACATGTATGTATCTACAATGGGAATGTTAACCTTAAAACTATGGTGTGCTAAAATGGGCCTGATTAATGAAGTGAAATCTGCTAACAGACTATATTTTACTGCTATCCAGCACACTAACACTGTTTCACACTGTGTGACCGAGGCATGAGTGAGACATGAGCACTCCAGTTCTGTTATTTATGGGATACTGTGCCAAATATTCTCTTCAATAACAAAAAATATATAATGGACAGGGAACTTGATCCTCACGAAATTATATGTGGAGGATGAAGACCAAATTTACATCACATTGATAAATAATTTGCATTGACATTTGCAAATAATTTTCAGCAAAATGTTGTAAAATGCAGCGCAAGGAAACTACTATAGATACTCAGAGGTCTGAAGTATAAATTAGCTTTAAATCACTTGACCTACATATTCAGTGGGATCCAAAAATCTAAGAGTAAAAAAGTTTTTACATTTACACTGTTAATTTAAAAATAACAAAACTGAATAGAAGAGGTCACAGAAATAGATCCAGGAGTGCTGAGTAACGGTATGACTCAGCTGTATCTATAGTTAAATAACCGTACTGTTGTTATTTTGCTCTTTTAGGGTCACGATGGCTCCTGCCTTCCGCTTGACAATGAAGCCCAAAGCCACAGATAACATGACCCATCTGATGGTGGACTTCAGTCACGAGAGACAGGTTCTGCAGGGCCTCAAGTTCCTCCCCGGTAAGATAATTACTAATTGGTTATTTCGCTGCTTGTATTACCAGATCGACCTCTCTTGAGTTTGAACCTACAACCTTTCAGTTACCAAACGCCATCTGCACCCTGCTAAACCTGTGATAGAAGAATCGAACACAGCAGTGTCAAACTCCGGCCTAGTCCACACGTACACAAGGATTTTTATAAACAGTTTTTCCTCCTTTGTTTAAAAAAAAAAAAAAAATCTCTGTTAGCAGAGTTATTAGCAGTGATATTTTGGCTACGTCCATCATTGCACAGACTCGCCTCATGTAAACACTGCAACCGGAGTTTCTGAAAATCTTCACCCTGGCAGGAGTTTTTTAAAAAAGCTTTGGTTTTGCTGACCTGATACTGCGTTTGCGTGTGGACGAACGGCCAAACCACATAGAAAAGGCGGCGGTTTTGAAAACACCCGTGTTCGTGTGGACAGAGCCTCAGTTCCTGCAGAGTTTATCTTCAACCCTCATTAAACACACCTGATCCAGCTCATCAAGTCCTACAGGTGTGACACCCCTGATCTAACATAACATGATCTTTACATATGATGATTATGACTCTTACCATCATAGAAATGTTTCCCCACCTAAAGGATACTAACGTTCATTTAGAGGAATGTTATTGTAACACGTATAATCTAAAAGGTTAAAGGGTTAGTTCACCCAAAAATGAAATTTCTCTCATTAATCACTCACCCTCATGTCGTTCCACACCCGTAAGACCTTCGTTCATCTTCAGAACACAAATTAAGATATTTTTGATGAAATCTGAGAGGTTTATGACTCGTCCATAGACAGCAATATAATCAACACATTAAAGGTCCAGAAAGGTACTAAAGACATCGTTAAAACAGTCATGTGACTGCATTGGTTCAACCTTAATGTTATGAAAAGATGAGAATACTTTTTGTGCGCAAAAACAAAACAAAAATAAAGACTTTATTCAACAATCTGTGTGGAACGACATGAGGGTGAGTGATTGATGACAGAATTTTCATTTTTGGGTGAACTAACCCTTTAATATTACATGTTACGCCACTATTTCAAAAGTACATTCAAATATTACGTGTTGCGTGAGACTGATGTGTTGGCATGAAAAGTTTGCAAACCTGTGACAAGTTATATCCAATCTTTTATTTTGTGCCAGCTAAACAAAACCCTGCTGAAAAATCCAGCTAAAACCAGCCTAAGCTGGTCAGGCTGGTTTTAGCTGGTTTTAGAGGGGTTTTGGTTAGCTGGGAGACTGGGAGGCTGGGAGACCAGCTTGACCAGCTACTTCCAGCTAAGACCAGCCAACCAGCTTAGGCTGGTTTTAGCTGGATTTTTCCTGTTCCTTTTCCCAGGTATTCGTGCAGTAGTCCCGGTACAACACCTATGTTGCATTAAATGATAAACCTTATCAGAGTTCTTGATTAAAGATGACAACGCACACATTAAAGAACACAGACGCAGCATCTCATTTCATGACCGACACAATCTACCAACAGCAGGTCAAATCAGTGTAGGGTCGCAAACAAGCAGAGCCTCTACTAACAACACAGGTGAAGCAAATTAAAAATAACATGGCAGGGAAAATGATATGTTTGGATAACGTCTTCCTCTGGCATTCTGAATAAATGAAGACGAGAGGAGGAGACCACATGCTGTCTGTTCTCTGCTCTTCCTCCTGGTGTTAAATAATGCCCCAAATACCAGTAAACCAACTACCACAAACTGAGGAAAATCACGTTGCATGATTCATGTACTTACTCTCTTCCCATAAATGTGAAAGCACCTGAAAGGGAAACTCTTACAAATACATATGCAATAAGGTCAGCCGCAAAAATAACCATGTACATGCCTTTTCATTGCTAATGTTTCACTGTGTCTTCAGTAAACCCTGACAGAAGTTCTGGCCCAATCAAAAGAATTAATCATTTAGATTGTATTTAGATTGTGAACTCATCTGTGGTTCATAGGGTGACGGCACTGACCGCTTGTTTGACCTGCTCTCGTGCGTTCAGATGTGTCATGATGACTCCGGGGTCTACAGATGCACCAAATCCAGACATTCCACAGCATTCCTCAGCTCTGACATCATCTTCTTACTAAATATCATCTCACTAAACGCTTCAGTAGATTTCAGCATTTCTGCAAAGTCTTCTCTCTCATGTGCCACGCCTGATATAGACTATATTCTAAGTCTGTGCTTCTGTGTCTTTATGACACTAAATGACAAATTTCATGAATATTAATTTGCTTACACTGACATTCCCAGGTAATTTTCCCAGACTGTGCCGTTTTAACATTTGCACAGATATCGTCCCATTGCCTTGTAATATTCATTAAAAATCATGTGGAGATTGAGTCTGCACTGAGAGCTCTCTTCTTCAGATCATTTTAACAGTTAACATCCTCAGTGCATTGATTGGATATTTCTTACATGAATGTAAGTTTGATTATCCTAAAATCACTGAGATTTGTGCAACGCTGCAAAATTCTTCTGCTCGATTTACATGAATAAATGAGAGACACATTATTTGCCAACTTATACAGAAATACAAACACAGAAACTCAAAAGTTGATGTGTGGAGATTTAACACCACACATTTTCTGATTTCCTGACCTTTTAACATTGTCTGGCACATTCTGACACCTTTGTTTGAAATAGTATGAGCTGCTATAAATATGGCAGATCTGTGCGTTTAATGCGAGCAGAGAGGATCAGTGTCACGTACAGCGTCGCTGCGACAGAGAAAGTGAAGACTGGTGTTATTTACGACTGGATGTTATCTTTGGACGAAGGTCTTTAACAGGTTATTCAGGATACGGGATGATCTCACACACATGACATGATTTTAGAATATATTTTTACTCTAACTCTCTGTTAAGGTGACCACCTGCTTATTTCTGCAGGACGCAGATGTGATTTTACGGGACAATGCGGGACACGTGATAAATTTACAATGTAAATATTGATTTACATCAGTCGGTAAGCCTACTTGCCATCACGTTGGATGAAAACGTTTTAAATCACCAATAAGCTTTGTTAATTGTGACTGACACTGAATTTGCACAGGTTCGTGACCTCTTCAGTCTACTAAATATAATGAACTGAGTAACAGGCTAGTAGGTAAAAATCATTAAATCCTCAGGTGGTCCTGGAACAAACCATGTGTGATGTGACTCCTTCAAGATGATCCTCAGTACGCTGTTGTGATCTTCCCCACAGTGCCCAGAGCCCCGGAGATCGTGCTCGGAGACTGTGTGGTGATGGATAACGAGGTGACCGTGACCTGGAGGATGCCGGTGGAGGACAGCAAGATCGACCATTACATCTTAGAGTACAGAAAAACCAACCACGAGGGTCTGCCGCGGGTGAAGGACGAGCAGTGCTGGGAGGTGCTGGACGACATCAGGACCACTGAACACACCCTACAAGGTGCTGAAGCTGTGTTGATCATGTACCAGTGATGTGAGGAGTCATCGACGTCGGGACATTGAATTATTAGAAAATAAAGTACACCTGAGGAGGTGATGCTGTTACACCTCAGGCTCGGGTAATAATTTCTAATAATTCAACGGCCCAGAGTCACTTATACGACGGTTCCCACACCTCAAGACATTGTTCAGATGTTGTATTTCAAGACATCTGTCAGGTTTTTGTCCTTAAAACGCTCTTGTGTGTAGGACTAATTTCTTACGCATCTCATCCTACTCCTCCGTTGATAATTCCAAAACGTCATTTTAGAGCTATAATAGAGGCTTGAGCCATCGATAGCAGAATAATGCAGTTATTAATGCAGTTATTAGATAGAGAGAGAGATGAAGCATCTCTCAACAGTGTTCAGCAGCAGCGTCTCTACTGATAGTGAAACTGTAAGTTTATCTGCTTCAAGAACAGCGGCGTTATTATCTCACTAGTGAGAAATGTCATGAAGCTTTTAAGTTGTTGAACTATTTCACTGATAAACTCGTCAGAGCAGCGCTGACAACACGTTTCTGTGTGAGTGTGTGTCCGTACTGTGTGTGTTTGTGTGTGTTTGAGTGGGAGAAAGAGAGAATGTGCTTTCCATGCATAATAAAACGTAATTTTGTGGCAAAAAAATTTGTCATTTTTATCCCATTGTTTACAATATTTATTTGCTTGGTCAGTGTCGCTGTGTGTTTTGGTTGTTTTGCTGTTGTCGGCTGTGAGGACCTTTGAAATAAATAACTGAAATCGTTTGGCGAAGTGATATGGAACTGTAATGCGGTCAAGAAGATCTGCCTGGAACTACTTTAGCCGTGTGTTTCCCTGAAAATAACTGCACACCTCAGAACGTTCCTCAACCAATCAGATTCAAGCATTCAACAGCCCCGTAGTATAAATACTCTTATAGGTTTTGTTAATATTTTAAATTAGATTTTATTGTTTATTTTAATTTTAGTTAAAGTTTACATTTTTTTGTCTTTTTGTCATTTTTATTAGTTTTTTTTTTTAATGTGTCTATATAGTTAAGTTTTAGGTTATTTAGTTTTAGTTATTTTACTACTTCAACTCAAATTAAACAAAAATTAGAAATTTTACCTTTGCAACTAGCTGAAATAAAATAAGTTTTTTATGTTTGTTTTATTTCAAGTAATGAAAATATTTTTTTATGGTTGTAATTTTAGTTAACAATAATAACATTAGCAGTTTAATATTCTACATATTATTCTACATTTCACACTTTTATGCATGAGGAAAACGGTGTGTTCTGTTCATTCGGCAGGATTGAGATTTGACTCCAAATTCATGAACTTCCGGGTACGAGCGTGTAACAAAGCAGCCGCGGGCGATTATTCAGACCCCGTCACCTTGGAAACTAGAGGTAGGGTTGTGTATTAAAGTATGGAAAATCATTTTTTCATATATATATATATATATATATATCAATTTGTTTGTTGTTGTTTTTTTCAAAGGTGTGGGGTCATTTTTCAAAAGTGACAGTAAAGACATTTATTATGTTACAAAAGATTCTATTTCAAATAAATATTGTTCTTTTGAACTTTATAATCATCAAAGAATCCTGAAAAATAAAATGTATCAGTTTCTTCAACTGTTTTCAACATTGATAATAATCATAAATGTTTCTTGAGCATCAAATCATCATATTAGAATGATTTCTGAAGGATCATGTGACACTGAAGACTGGAGTAATGATGCTGAAAATTCAGCTTTGATCACAGGAATAAATTACACTTTACTACATATTCACAAAGACATTCAAACATTTTAAATTATAGTTATAATATTTCACAACCGTATAGACCCCAAACTTTTGACAGCAGTTTTATTAGTAAAGGAGAATGTTCCTGGATTGTGACGTTGATGTCCGTGTCTCTCTGTGTTAGCGTTTAACTTCAGCTTTGACTCCACGTCATCTCATCTGAATCTGAAGGTGGAGGACGGGAGTGTGGAGTGGGATCCGCAGGGAGGGAAAGGACTAGACAGCAAAGTCAAAGGGAAGGAGAACAAGGGCAGGTAAGAAGTTTCAAATATAGCATCTTTCTTTCATTGAATCAGCCGTGGATGAGATTGAACAAACATGTTTGAGCACTCTCAGAGAGACAATTTCTGCTTCAGCAGACAGACACCTGTACATCGTCACAGTCGGGCGGAAACCTCGTATTTCATCATTTTTATTTACTATCATTTACTATTGGTCACCCTTTACATCTGTCTGTGGGTTTTGCAAATATTTAACCAATGAAAAGTATTAAAAAGAGCTTGTGACTAAACCTCCTAACTCTATTGGATCCTCAAACTGTCAGTCAAACCTCATAACTCCGCCCACCTGTATCATGAATGAAATGCCACACACACACTTTGTCTCTGCTTGTTTGCAATGCAATGGTAAAGAAATAGTTGTTTGAATAAGTACAGAATTTTCTTCACTCAAGAAACATTATTTATATAAAGGCTGATGTTTTATGTATTTGAGGAGTGGAGGAGAGTTTATTAGTCTACCATTTGTCATCGAGTCACAGCCAGTTGTGTCTTAAATATAGCATGTGAGTAGCATTTCGTCTTTAATGACATGAGATTTTGTCCGAATGGCAGAAAAAAACTGAGCTTCCTCATAGCGACAGTAAACTTTATAACCTGTAAGTTGATGAAAGCGTAATGTGATGCACTTACTGCCTCAGATGAGCCTTTCTAATGAGGGACAAAACACACATATGTCCGAAATTCACTGGTCAAAAACCTCATAACTCCAGTTGAGCTTGATTTTGGTACAATGTTAATAATATGACACGTGCAAGTGTCTGACCATATATAACGCCACAATATCAACTTTGACAATGCACTGTTTAATTATTTATAAAATACAGTGTTTTTTTTCTTCTGGATTTTCTGGAAAGTGACGTTTTTTGAAAATACGAGGTTTCCGACAGCGATGACGTGTGAAGGTGTGTTTATCAGTCAACACATCAGAGTAATGTACTGCACTGCTGTTATCGTTAACACGAAAATCGTTTTTGCTAATTGAAATAAAGCTGAAATAAAATAAAATTATTCTATAAAAACTTAAATTTAAATGAAAATTAGAAATGTGGCAACTAACTGAAATATGTTTCTGTTGAAGTACTCAAATTACTAAAACTAAACTGAAATTAAAATTATGTAAAGCTATATAGAAATATTTATTTAAAAAAAATCACAAAACAAAATTACTTAAAACTAAAATTAAAATTAAAATCTAAAAAATAAAAGCTAATTAAAAATATTCATGAATACTATAACAGTATATAAATAATACTAAAATAACCCTGAAGTGATAATGTGAATAATTACTTTCCCTTCTCCGTAATTTTAATCCCGTCCCGTTCTGAACTCTCTCCAGACTGTGTGAAAAATAAACTTGAAAATAAAAGCAGACGCACTCATCTCTGTGATTTCCTCAGACCTCACTCATGCGGTGTTACGAGTCTTTGCTGTCATTTAATGCTCACTTATAATTAACACTGCTACTTTAATAACGCTGTTGAAATGAGTCTCACAATCTCACAATCAGTATATTTTTGGTAACACTTTATTTTAAGGTGATGTAGTTACATGTACTTACTATAGTAATAACAGTAAATTATGCATAATTACAAGTAACTAACCCTAAACCAAACCCTAACCGTAACTCTATAGTAAGTACATGTAGTTAATTAATATTACTCAGCACTTATTTGAGTTATTACAATGAACTACGTCACCTTAAAATAATGTGTAACCAATTTTTTTACTATACATTATAATGCTGTAATCCCTAAATTATCTTGTAGCATTTAAAATGTAGTTTAGTGTTTTCAATTATGTCAAAAGCAGTGTAGAGTTTTAAAATCTGCCAATTATCAGTTATTGGCAGTAACGTAAAAAACATTATGGGTGCATCCCTAATAACTCCTGCTCTTGTTTTTCCTTCTCCACCAATCAGCAGTGCACATTTCACCAATCTGAAGAATATGTCCAGGTGACGTGTGTCTGTTAGCTCTTTCTGACCGCTGCTGCTGGCTTATCTAGAGCCCTTCATTCAGCTCCGCTACGGGCTTTGTGTTCACTAAGACTGATCTCAGCACAGCATTTCATGAAAACGGATCACTTTAATCTAGTTTTTATCCTCGAGTATCTCCATACATTACCTACAAGATTATAACAAGATTAATTAGTGCTCAATTAATTGATCTAAATTCATGTGTGATCCTTATTCATGAAATGTGTGTTCTTCTGATGGGGTTTCTGTGTTTCTAAACCGAGTGCTCTTGGAAATGACAGGATTGATTACGGATTTTGCATGTGCCACTTGTGTTACTAAAAGTAGAATATATAAATAGAATATCTGTCACATGATATGTTTTTGTCTTTTTGTCAACTGTTATTATAATGATTCTGACTAAAAATTCAACCATCTTTGCTATCACCTTCCTCTTTGAAACTTTGTAAATGTTTTCAAATGATGACCTAAATTTGAGTTGTGCAACTTTTAATTCAACTTAATACTAAAAATAAAGTTGCTTTTCCATGCTCACATCCTTATGACTGTGGTGAGTAACCCTTCGCCTGAAATCACCGCTTTTATGCTCGTCTCATCAGTCATTCCATTACGGCAAACACACTGCACTGAACCACATCAATTCTGCATGTCATTACAGCTGTCATGCATTAGAACTGAACCATCTGGTATCTCTAAGTATCGAGAGATCATGCTCAGTGTTTTAGGACGTCCCCAGAGGACGGGTGCCTTTTGTTTGGGTCATCCTTCACCGGCCAGCTGTTCTTACGCTAATATGAGGGATCTTACATATGGCTAATGGAGGACAAAGGGCTTAATCATTCCTTAATCATGCTCAAATAAAAATACACTTATTTGTGCACTTTGTTGAATTCTTTATTAAGTACAGAACAAAATACACAATCAACTGCCTGTAATTGTTGCTTAATTGATCTATAATTGCCATTCATAGTCATTATTGTTCAAATGATTAAGATCATAACAGCTGTTCTGGTGTTTTTCGTTGCATTAAACTTTGAGTAGCATTGCATCACTTGTGCTACTGTGGCTACGCATTGCTTTTCCATGAATTTTTCCAGATTTTCCATTAGATTTTCCATAGCTTTTTCTCACCACCATCATGAACAGTAGGGTTGGGTTGAAAATATAAATTTCTCGATATTGATTATTAAATCCCAAGAATCGATCTTTTGTGCTATTTTCAGTTGATGCATGAACAAAACTTGATCTAACAATCCAATAAATCACAGTAAGTTGGCTGTTTTGATGCTTTCGAGATGAAACAAAGTCTTCTCTTTCGAATTATGACAATTTTATTACCATATTCAAACAATAAATGTTGTTTTGTTGCTCTATAATGTGGCGAGACAGATCGCTGTTGCGGCACATGAACCAGTCATCTTCTGCTTTACTACTAGTTATAGCACAAAATAAAGATGTATGAACATCAGAAGGAATGTTGAAAGATACAGAACAACTTACTGAAATATATCATGTAAATTTAAGTGTTTGTACATCAGCATTTTAGTACCGACTGACAGGGTTCACTGTATAGTTTACAGCATTAGTTCAGAGAGATTTTTATACCTGATACACAGTATATCCAAATGAATCCATATCAAATCTAATCGGGATCTGAACTGAATCGCAAGCTTGTGAATTGAAAACGAATCGAATTGTGAAATTTGTGTCAATGCCCAGCCCTAACAAACAGGGACATGCTGTGTTTGATAACTAACCTTCTCTTCTCTTCTCTTCTCTTCTCTTCTCTTCTCTTCTCTTCTCTTCTCTTCTCTTCTCTTCTCTTCTTCTGTGTGTTGTGGGAATAGGAGTTTGTGTTTGCATATGTTTTGATGATTTATCTTTGTGCTCAAACCAGCTGAAGTTAGTTTTGTATGTATGTGTAGTGACCGTCTGTGTCTCTGTGATGATTTCAGAAGTGGAACTCCATCTCCTAAACGAACATCAGTGAGCCGCTCACCGGCCACCAGAGGAGCCAGAGATCGCTTCACTGGAGAGTCCTACACAGTTCTGGGTACCAAAATAACCTTAGAAATGTTCCGGTGTTTCAGTCAACACTGCTATTCAAAAGTCTGGAATTTGGAACTTCTAAACATCTGGTGGAACTTCAATTTCAAGTGAACTGTTCTTTTCCGTGTCTTTTAAAGAGACACGGTTTCAAAGAACAGGTTTTCCTGCTTGAATGTTGATTATTTTCCTCATATTCTCCATTGTTGCAGCTCCTCTCTTCCCAGTCTGTCAGTAACGCAGGAACGTTTAGTTCCTGTCTCTATGAAGCCCCTCCTTCTGAATAGCACAATGTGCTCTGATTGGTCGGCTGGAGCAGTGTTTTGTGATTGGTGTTTGGGAAATGTCCAGCCCCTTACCATAACCGCCAGTTTCAACACACTAGTAACTAACTCAACCAGGCCCCGCCCCTTTATTCTGCGCATGAATTATTTAAATGAGGAATATTGTGAAGAAAACTCAAGATGGAGGCGCTTCAGGGAGTTCAGAAACACTGACACTGATATAGAGAACTGGAACTTTGCAGAACCTTTTCATGCTCAAACAACAACATCACACACTGAAGACAGATGAATGTGAAAAAGCATAATTGGTCCTCTTTAAACATTTGGGTCTAAAAGACAATTAATATTCAGTCATATTATCGATTTAACTGCACTGAAACTATTGGATAAAAAAAAACTTACGATACTATTGTGTTCTGTAGAGCTGCTTTGAATTTGTTTTATAATTAATGAACTTTGCAACATTGACAGTTATTGAACTGAACTGAATCAACATTGAATTGAATTAAATTAATGACTCTTGTATTCTTGTACAGCTGGAATCAAATGTGTAATTGATTCATTTCGCACCATTAACACTATTATTTTCCTGTTTATTTCTGTGAATCTTTGAGACAATCTGAATTGTATTAAGCGCTATATAAACAAATGTCACTTGTAAACAACACTTACTATAGTACACATCTACACAAACGTGTTTGTCATTTCATTGACATTCTGAAGGCCCTGTTTTAATGAAACTCGTGTGTTTGTGTTGTTTAGGGGACACATGTATAGAGTCTGGGCAGCATTACTGGGAAGTGAAGCCTCAGAAAGACTGTAAGTCCTACAGCGTTGGTTTGGCCTACAGAAACCTTGGGAAATTCGACCAGTTGGGGAAGACCAACAACACCTGGTGTATCCACGTCAACAACTGGCTGCAGAACTCATTTGCGGCCAAACACAACAACAAGGCAAAGAATTTGGATGTGCCGGTACCGGACAGCATCGGAGTCTACTGTGACTTTGATCGGGGTAATGTACAAAATCTGATATAAAATGACAAAAATATGAGTAGACGTTTTTTTATGCTTGATTAACCCTATAAAGCATCACATTTGATACGCATCTAAATGATTAACATGATCAAAACTTTACTGAAAAACCTGTCGCACACAATCTACTACAGTCCTTCCGTCGTCTGATTGATAGTTTAGACTTCTTCAGCAAGTAAAAGGTCTTTTTTGTACAAATGTCCACCTGCAGCTCGTGATCTTTTGCTGTGAAATCTTCACTTATTTTTATGAAGTAAACGTAAGAATAACTTTTATATTGTTAGTAATATTTCAAGATGAACAATTACTGGACTGAAGCAACTTTTGTTTACTTGATTATCCAGATATCATTTTTTTAGAAGAAACATGTTCAAATGTGAGTCTCAGATATGATCTATCAGGCTTTTGAGGAATACAGTCATCACTGTATTGCATTATATGCTTTAAAACTACAGAACCTTGATCATAAAACTAAGCATTTAAATTTCATCTTACTAAGACATATTCAGATATAGAGTGACGACTGATATTTATATGCAAGTATCTGCTATATTGTTATAAAGATCTCATTGATTTACAGTACAAGCATCAGAATTTCATCTTACTTTTGGTCAAATCAATCAGCAATGGCACCAAATTGTATATTTTTGCTCAGTTTGTGCCTCTGAATAAATCTGAGGTGTTTTTTCCTCCATATTCTCACTATATCATACTATATGAGCCATAAATGCCTGATGTATCAAATATGATACTCAGCAAAAAACACAAATACAAACTTTCTTTTTTTTTTTGATTTTGTCTAAAAGGTTCAATAAACGGTTCCATTAAAGAGGTCATTGTACTATTAAAGGGTTAGTTCACCCAAAAATGAAAATAATCTAATTTATTACTCACCCTCATGTCGTTCCACACCCGTAAGACCTTCGTTCATCTTCAGAACACAAATTAAGATATTTTTGATGAAATCCGGGAGCATTCTGACCTCATGTGATGGGAGTAGATCTAAATATAATGCTGTAATCAATACGATTTCACGATTTGTTAATATCAACAGCCGTAATAGTAAAAACGTAGTAAACGTTATCAAGAGAATTCCACGTAATACTTATTTTATATGCAAAGATGTCAGCCAATCACAGCAGTGGGCGTTTACACTGAAGTCTCACACAGACACGCCCCTTAAAACAGAGCGTTAAAATCAGAGAGCTAAAATCAGTGGCCTTTTATTTCTAAATTATGACAATTTTGATGTAAAAATCATGCTAACATTATAAGTGCACCCCAGGAAACATTATAAAACAATAAAAAAAATGCAGTTCATGACCCCAATTCAAACAATTGATTTTTCAAGCTGTTCTTTCAGGTCTGGCTTTACTTTATGTTTTGTCAGATGTGGAGGAAACTAATAGTTTATAATGAAAAGAAAGTAATTTGATAAGCAGTTTAAGTGTTGTATGTTCATGTCATGCTGGATTCCTGCGACTGTCGTAGTCTACAGGAACATTAAAGCCCATCCTCAGGTTTCACTTGTGCCGTCAGATACCTACAGATTGAGTTTCAGCCATTTCCATTCATGCTTTGCTGTGAGCTGGTTTCCATCATGCATCAGCTGAATAACTGCAGCATGTTAATATGACTGCTGGTGTTTTTTAAAGACTTTGTGTGTGTTTTTTTCAGGCCAACTTTCTTTCTATAATGCTGAAAACAAACAGTTACTCCACACGTTTAAGATGAAGTTCACCCAGCCTGTTGTTCCAGCCTTCATGGTGAGTTAGGAGTACAAACAACATGTGGGTTATTCTATTGCAAACCATGAAATATCATGTATGATGTTTTTAATAAAATCAGGCAACAGGAAAGAAAAAATGACACAGAAATTGTTTAGTCATTATCTTGATTGTTTACAAATAATAAAAGCTTGTAAAAGTATTATCACAGAAACACCACTTTATCTTTGAGGTAATGATATAAAAAAAATCATGAAGCACTCAGAATTACACAAAATGCATTTCTGCACACTGTTTAAAAGCAGCAGTGGTTACACTTTATTATGAGCTGTCCTCGTCAGTGCATTTATACACTTAAATACTGAATAATAATAACTAATGTACTTATTTTAGGGTTAGGGTTAGAGTTTGGTTTAGAGTTAATTGATTGTAACCTTGCGTAATGTACTATAGTAAGTACTTGTAACATGTATAACAAGGACAGTAAAATAAAGTGTTTCTACAGCAGCTTTATGACCACTAACAAAACATCAAACATCTCTTCGACATAATACACGTTTGGTTGCTAATGTTTCTTTGGATGAAGATTAAAGAATTATAGGTATTTAAATGTCTTGTCTTTACTGCCGCAGTACACATGAACACAAACTGAACGATAATTTAAGAGATTCACTCTTACATTTGTCACTCCTGAAATCCATCTTTACTCCAGTCATTGAATCGTTCACTCAGCACAATCAATGAATAACTGATAAATGTTATAAATGAATGAGTTACAACAACAAAAAACTAATCCTTTGGTTGTTTGTATAATTTATTGAAAATTAGAATAACAGTTTTGTTTTTCATGCTGTTAAGAAGGCTGATGTGAGTTATTCTTGAGTATTGTAAGTAAATATGGAATATTTAATTAAACATATTTTTTATTGTTCATTTTCCCTTCATTTCTGCGTTAGCTTGTGTACTAAATTAGTTCATACTTCAAACTTGGTATTGTATATTATTGTCTCTTGTAATATTCCTCATTTGTGAGTTGCTTTATATAAACGTGTGCTAAATGAATACATGTGAAATTAATACACCTGGCGTTGCTCTCGCTGTCTGTGTTCATCTCATCACACCTCCAAACACAAACTCTTTCAGCAAGATATCACCATCAACCAGTGTGTATTTAAAGCGATATATACTATATAGGAAATCTCTACTGCTTGATTATTATTTTGTCGCAAAATATAACTATATTATCGCTCAGCTCTTTATATGAAGCTGAATATATAGGCATGTCCAACTTTATCTACTTACATACAGTATACTCGTGTAAAGCCATATTTATATCAAATCTCAACTGCTTGTACACTACCAGTCAAAAGTTTGGAAACATTACTATTTTTAATGTTTTTGAACGAAGTCTCTTATGCTCATTAAGGCTGCATTTATTTCATAATAAATACAGAAAAAACAATAATATTGTGAAATATTATTACAATTTAAAATTATGGTTTTCTATTTTAATATACTTTAAAATATAATTTATTCCTGTGATCAAAGCTGAATTTTCAGCATCATTACTCCAGTCTTCAGTGTCACATGATCCTTCAGAAATCATTCTAATATGATGATTTGATACTCAGTTATTATCAATGTTGAAAACAGTTGTGTTGCTTAATATTTTTTGGAACCTGTGATACTTTTTTCAGGATTCATTGATGAATACAAGGTTAAAAAGAACAGCATTTATTCAAAATATAAATCTTTTCTAACAATATAAATCTTTACTATCACTTTTTATCAATTTAACACATCCGTGCTGAATAAAAGTATTAATTTCTTTCAAAAAAAAGAAAGAAAAAAAAATTACTGACCCCAAACTTTTGAACGGTAGTGTATATTGTTACAAAAGATTTCTATTTTAAATAAATGCTCATATTTTTAAACTTTTTATTCATCAAAGAATCCTGAAAAAGTATCACAGGTTATAAAATAATATTACAAAAAAACAACTGTTTCCAACATTGATAATAAATCAGCATATTGGAATGATTTCTGAAGGATCATGTGACACTGAAGACTGGAGTAATGATGCTGACAATTCAGCTTTGATCACAGAAATAAATTATATTTTAAAGTATATTAAAATAGAAAGCCATAATTTTTATAATTGTAATAATTTTTTCTGTATTTATTATGAAATAAATGCAGCCTTAATGAGCATAAGAGACTTCGTTCAAAAACATTAAAAATAGTAATGTTTCCAAACTTTTGACTGGTAGTGTATCTTTGCAAAATGTTAACTATATTATTGCCCGGAGCTAATCTGCTAAATGTGAAATATATGGCATGAAGAAATTAAGATATTATAAATTGATTTTCTGAAAAGCTGCTTTAAAAATACTTGTATTGCTCAAAAAGCCCTATATAAATAAATTTGACTTACACCTGGATAATTCCGTGTGCACATTTTTCCATGTCAAAGCTGTTTTGTTCATATTTTCACAGCGTCGATCTTCTCTATACGCAAGTACACAAGTTTTAGTTTGGTTTTGATTTTGGCTTCCTACGATTATGAAAACATGATGCTGCATCCAGTTCCTTTCCTTTAAAGCGGTGCGCAGTCGCCCTTCCTAACATCCAAATCAGTCAAATCATGCAACATGGCTGTCGTAATATACAGTCTCCTGCCGGATGTGCTCGATACTAAAAAAAAAAAAAAGTTAAAAGCGTATTGAGCTGCGAAAGAGACCCTGTTCAGGCGGTTTTATGTGCACGCGATCCGAGACGGAGCAAAACACGGCTGCTTTGGGCTGCAGGCATGCGCTTAAACGGGCAAATACACACAAAAATACGTGAAAATGGCGAGTTTTCACTTAAACGCAGTCGGTTATGTGCTAGGTGAACATAAACAGTTGGGAAGGTAATCGAATACTTGTCAGTGTATTAGATCTGTGCATTCGGTCTTAAAGTGACAGCAGCCTAATAAACCTGCTGCCGTCTGTGTCAGTTAATCAAACAAAAGAAAACGAGAGGATCATTTACTGCTCTTCACTGAATAACTTTAGTAACTTCAGTATCAGAACAGGTTTGTGAAGTGGAGCCGGTCTCTGTGGTGAAAATGATAATGAATGATTTGTTAGCGTGTTGACGGCGTGTGTTTGTGTTTCAGGTGTGGTGCGGCGGTCTGACGCTGACCTCAGGCCTGCAGGTTCCCAGCGCCGTAAGAAG
Organism: Mylopharyngodon piceus; assembly: GCA_039654765.1. Taxonomy (NCBI): domain Eukaryota; kingdom Metazoa; phylum Chordata; class Actinopteri; order Cypriniformes; family Xenocyprididae; genus Mylopharyngodon; species Mylopharyngodon piceus. The sequence continues at coordinate 40,582,244 of CM077443.1, read as the reverse complement.
CTTCCAGAAAACAGAGAATGGGCTGGGAGGATCGAACAGCAGTATATCCCAGCAGGATCCCTCAGTGTCCTGTGATATCTGCTTCTATGATAAACTGCCTTCAGTGGACGCCCTCCTGCCGTGAACACATCTCCCAATCCTTCAGGAAAACTGGACACACTCGCGATGGCCGAGGCTCGTAGACCGGCAGGATCTGGAGAGACGTTTCCTTCACGTTCTCTTCGACAGACACTTTCATCAGGAGATGTTTGCGTCGGAAAAGCTAGTGGTTTATCAGGGAATAGTTGAGTGCACTTTCTAACACTGATTTAGGTTGAATGATGACATGCTTTTTGAGTTGTTTGTCTTTCACTATTATTTTAGTTTTGTTCTGTGTAGTGTGAGTGTTTTATCTGCTTTCTGTGGGATTTTCTTAAATGTCCTGAGATCCGAAATCTGTAGATCATCCTTCAGTTGGTGAATTTGAGATTTGCACAAGTGTAAAAATGATGAAAGCTGCTTATAATGTCCCCAGATTGTCATATACTGTTATTACTATATCTGGATAATAATTTTGGATGTGTATGTTTTTGTTGTATAAATGTGTCATCCTGAGTTTGTCATTATGTTGATTTTTAAGTCATTTAGGTCTAATTTTTGGACTGAAGCAAGATTTTGTCAAACATTTGTGCAGAAACTAATAATCAAACCTCTGTAACACTCCTTAATGAGCTTAATTCCAAACATTAAAGCTCACCAAAGACTCAGTGTTGACTTTGATCATCTGATGTTGTAATGCCAAAAAAGCAAGTGAGGTTGCAACCTTTTTACCTGTGCACGGAAATGTGTGATTTATTAGTTAAATCCAACAATCATGCGAATCATACAGTGACTTTCTGAGATTCTTGATGGATCTAGACTTCTAGAGTCAGAGTATAGTATTAAAGTTTTTACTCCAATACGGATGAGTTGGGTATAAAAGTATGGAGAGGAAAATGAATAAAGAAATAAATCATGAACAGCTAGTAGGTGATACACAGAGAATCGCTGAAAAACAAAAGAGGGAGGACAGCCAGAGATCTTATTATATAAGGAGATGCCAACCTTCACGGAGTCTAATGTGTCACGTGTGCCTCGTAAACCAATCACATTACAGCCTTTACGCTATTGACTTTAACTGTCGCGACATTATTGTCTCTTATAAAACATACTTTTCCCCGTTGTAAACTCCAAATGTAGCTCACTCAAGAAGAAGAATTTGATGGCAAACACCTTGAAGATTAACTGACAGGCTTTTTATTCAGAAAAAAACTGTTTATTCAGCATACTTAAGCCTCTTCTTCAAACATCCATTAATAACAGCCTCTTCTTTCTTTCTTTCTTTCTTTCTTTCTTTCAGAGGCTCGGGTACAGCTCACCTGTCTTCAAGACATTAAAGGGATAGTTCACCCAAAAATTACCCCAAGCTTTACTCACCCTCAAGCCATCCTAGGTGTAAATGACCATCTTCTTTCAGACGAACACAATCAGAGATATATTAAAAAATATCCTGGATCTTCCAAGCTTTATAATGGTAGTGTTTTGAAGCCCAAAATAAATGCATCCATCCATCATAAATGTAATCCATACGGCTCCAGGGGGTTAATAAAGGCCTTCTGAAGTGAAGCGAAGAAAAATATCCATATTTAAAACTTTATAAATTCAAATAACTAGTTTCCAGCATATGGCCGTACGCATCGATTTGCACCTTTGACCCGACGCATGACATAATGACGAACGCAGAAGCTCAGAGGATAGAGCAAAACAAAACACCAGTCACGAATTAGAAGTCTAAAACGAGAATTTTAAAGAGAAATGTCGGAGGATTTCGATATAAGAGAAGATGAGTTTGAGTTTGTTTCACAGCCCTATTTGTTTGAACCGCGAGAGGTGACTAAGCATACGATACTCCAACATCCTACGTCATTTCTTACAAAAACCCATCGCTTCGCTTCAGAAGGCCTTTATTAACCCTGGAGCCGTATGGATTTCATTTATGATGGATGGATGCATTTATTTGTGGCTTCAAAACACGCCCCCGTTCACTACCATTATAAAGCTTGGAAGATTTTTAAATATATCTCCGATTGTGTTCGTCTGAAAGAAGATAGTCATATACACCTAGGATGGCTTGAGGGTGAGTAAATCATGGGATAATTTTCATTTTTGGGTGAACTGTCCCTTTAAGACTATTTTTGCAACGCGTTTTCACAGATTGTATGTACCTACTGGCGCACGGTCGCAGTGTGTTGTGAATCCGATGTGAAAACACACAGGCAGAATAAATGCGTTCATAAATGATTGTGATAAAGCCGTTATTCAGCGTTTTCCTGCTCATGGTAAGTTGTAAGAAGCGATTAATTAATTCTGCTTATACGAATGTAGAATTTAGTTGTTTCGTATAAAAACATCATATGTATTTGTGTTTTCCTCTGGTTTCAGATGAGTCAGTGTGAGCACAGATATGATCCTCCTGTGCAGCAGCTCTAATGGCTCGAATAAACAGGACATTTGTGTTGAGTCTCCTCATCGCTGCCAGCTCCATATTCCTGCTGTTCCAGCTCTTCAACTACAGACAGACTAAGGTGACGAGACGAACCCGTCCATCTATCTATCTATCTATCTATCTATATATATCATCATTAATCATTACACACACACACACATACACATATATATATATAAATCATAAATAATATATTGACATTATTTCCTTCAGAATGGGCTCAGCGTCTTGAGTAGTAAAGGATATCTGTCTGGGAAAGAGGCACACTGGGTGAGTCTGATGTAATAGCGGTGCTTTATTCTGGTCTGTCCACACACTGTTTCATCTCAGATATGAATGATTATTCCGCCTCTGATAATTCTGTCTTGCCTTCTCCTTTGTGTCTTTCTAATCCAGCATTTGCTGAAGAAGTTCCTGGGGCTGGTCCATAAGTTTAAACTGCCGGTGTTTCTGGTGGACACGGCCTCTCTGAAGCTCCTGTCCCAGGATGCCGTTCTGTACAGGGACAGTCAGCTGAAGGAGCCCCACTGCAGCTTCCTCTGCACACACAGAGACTTCACCACCTTCGCTCTGTACGGAAACCTCTGGAAATATGATGTGAGGAAATCAGCAGAATCATGTATGAAGTCAGTACGGTTATGTTAATGATCCTGGTGAATAAATAAGGGATAATGACCTGTATCACAATGAAGTTACCAAATAAATTATGACGGGGACATGAAATACTACTATTAATATATATATATATATATATATTCAACATTTTTAAATGAATAACTCTTCTCTGTACTCATGCAGGCCGCCCTGTTGGAGGCGGCAGCTGAGCGCGGTCTGGAGCTGATGGAGATTCATGGGAAAGACCCCAGACTGGTCAGCATGGATGATCTGACGGCCAAAGAAATCCCACTGCACTTCCTGTTCCGCTTTAACAGCCGTCTGGTTCATGTGGTTGTCCTGTACGAGCGCAGCGGGAAGTACCTCTGGCACGGCCCGCTCAGGCTGAAGGCCAGTATGGACCGGACCTTCGCCCCCTTCGGGAAACTGGACTATGGCCGTCATGCTGGGGCCTATGACAGGTGACGACGCCATGAGTATTACATGTGCACACAAGTGACGAGTTCTTGGAGTTCAGAAGCATGTTCTCCATCTGTGTTCCTGTTTCCAGAAAGATGTTAGTGAATTTGCCCGTTATGAAAAGAAGAAAAGCGAACACTAATACCTGCATAAAACACTAAAACAGGCACATATACACTAGTGCTCAAAGGATGGGAGTCAGGAAGGTTAATACTTTTATTCAGAAAGAACACATTAAATTGATCAAAAGTGACAGTAAACACATTTATAATGTTCAAAAGATTTTATTTCAAATAAATGCTGTTTTTTTGAACTTTATAATCATCAAAGAATCCTGAAAACAAAGAGTATCACAGTTTCACACAAATCTGAAGCAGCACAACTGTTTTCAACATTGTAATATTCATAAATGTTTCTTGAGCAACAAATCATCATATTAGAATGATTTCTGAAGGATCATGTGACACTGAAGACTGGAGTAATGATGCTGAAAATTCAGCTTTGATCACAGGATATATATAATATATTAGTTGAAAACAGCTATTTTAAATTGTAATAATATTTGTGTTTTTACTGTATTTTTGAGCAGAAGAGACTTTTCAAAAATATAAAAAATCTTACCGACCCCAAACTTTTGAACGGTTGTGATACTATCTTATTTATTAACTCACATACTACAGATGCTAGTTATAGGTTTGGGAAAGAATCTTAAGATTAGACATTGTTTAATTCCATGACTTTTCCAGGCCGGAGCTCATTCTGACCACTCTTGATGGGCTTGATGTAAGAATCCCCAAAAACTTCTCTGGTTTCCTGCGAGAGTTTTCCAGCAGTCGCTTTCTGGAGTGTCGCAGTAGAGAAGCCAAGGCCTTCTTCCAGGTACTGCTGTTTGATGGGAAATATAAATATAAGTGTTTTAATATATTTATTGGACTTCGAGCTGCACGATTAATCGTTAAAAGATTGCGATCTCGCTTCAAACAGCCATGCGATCTCATTCCTAAATGACAGTGATTCGTCTCTATGAAACCTTTGACAAGTCCGATCACAGCGAACATTCAGATCTGATCCAGAGAGAGCCGTTGTCATGTATAGATATGAAACAGCTTCACAAACAGTCTTTTCAACCACACAGTATCATTATTTCTGTCTTACAATAATTCAAATTATCACAGAAGTTCTGGGATAAAAGTTTATAGTTCAGATATAAACACTGATGTCTACAGTAGAGATCAAAATAGAGTAAATCACCTTTTGAAAGTAACTTCAAATAAAGATTGTATCAATTACATCGTTACACCAGTAGGTGGCGACAAGTGACTTAAAAAATGAGTCATTGAATCATTCACTCAAGAGATTTGTTCAGAAACACTGATTCATCCAGTAATGAAGCGAGTCACTGAATCATTCATTCAAACCAATTAAAAAAAATCAAATTAATTAAATATATTCTTTAAATAGACTGCAGCATTTAACATTTTGTTAGAACCTCTCTAGTAAATGTTATTTTTGATCTCTGTTTTAAACAAAAGAAAATCTCTATTTATCCCGAATCGTGCCGCTCTGATTGGACTGATGTGTCTGGTTTAAGCAATGCATATCTGTTGGGCTCAGTGTGAAAATAATGTTGTGCAGCTGTACCCAGAAGACACCTCTGCAGAGGCTGTGGACTTCAGGATGAGGGCTAAAAGTCTGCTCCATCTGGCTTCCAAAGTCCTCTCTGTGCTTGGAGTCCCTTTCTGGCTCAGCAGTGGAACCTGTCTCGGTAAGAAGCTCTGAAAATTACACTGATCCATACTTCAGACTCCCTTTAAATACAGTTAATCTCAGCCTATACATTACCGGTCATTATGATTTAAGGCATTTATTTGATCTAAAATACAGTGCAAACAGTAATATTGAGAAATATTATTAAAACATCTGTTTTCTATGTGAATATATAGTAAAGTGTAATTTATTCCTGTGATCAAAGCTGAATTTTCAGCATCATTACTCCAGCCTTCAGTGTCACATGATCCTTCAGAAATCATTCTAATATGATGGACTTACAGCATCATGTGGCCACGCACACCAATGGCAAAAAAGTTTGACAGAATATAGCAGTCCAAGCAGTTTAAAATGTTATTAAACTGCTTTCAACTTTTGGCCAATAGATGGCACTGTTGTACACAAGAATGGTCAGGTGTGTCAAAAACCTTTTGATCATTTTTGGCCAGCATGTTCTAAAACGGATCCGAGACAGATTTGGTGAGGATCCGATGAACAGTCCAGGTTTTACAGAAAATGAAGGAGAAACTCGTGTTGTGGAAATTGAGCCAATAAGTGTTAGAGATGGAGACTCAAAATATGCCATGGTTGATGTTCATAGTGTCTTCCATCTTTGAACCAAACATAGGAAAATTATGAATTTTGGCATAATGGGTTGCCGAAGACTTCAAGAGCAGAAGAAGAAAAATTAAATTAGAATCGGAAAAATTAGAAATTCAACTTAATTAGATGGAATAACTCTCTTCCTCTTCTCTCCCTTTCCCACAGGATGGTACAGACAGTGTAATATCATTCCCTACAGTAAAGACGTTGATCTGGGCATTTGGATTAAAGACTACAGGCATGACATCACTCAGGCGTTTCAGAAGGCTGGTCTCCCACTGAAACACAAGTTCGGGAAGGTAAGGAGTTTTTGAGATTTCAGTAGATAGGAGTTGGTCCTGGACGCCTGAAACAGCTGCCCGGAGGCGCCGAGTCAACAGGCTTTCCTCGAAAGGGACTTTGTTCTTCCTCAATATTTCTGCCAGACAGTTTCAGCAGAAAGACGCAGTGTTCTAGACATAAAAACACTGAACAAACTCTACGAACGTGTTGTACCAATTAAGATACATATTAAACCGTTTGTTTTGATCCTGGTTTAATTTTACCATAACCCTTTATCAGCAATAATCCTGCTGCTGTTACTTCAACTCAATTGAAAATGTATTTGGTGATTAACTTTGAACTTGAAACTATTAACCTCAACTGTTTACATAACAGTAAATGCATTCTGACAAATATTCTAGTCATGTGTTCCTTGATTACATTAAATGATTTAATATGTAAGGACATTTTTAAATTATCATTACTGTATTAGATATTTAGAGAGCTATTATTCAGTTATTGAGTCTTTATTGATAGATTTGTTGGGTGATATCAAGACAGACTTTTGCAGACACATTTTCACCCTTCATTTATGTAAATTTCAGGTGGAGGACAGTTTGGAGCTCTCCTTTCAGGGAAACGATGTGAAACTGGACATTTTCTTTTTTTATGATGGTGACGTTGTGTGGAATGGAGGCACGCAGGCAAAGAGTGGCAAAAAATTCAAGTGAGTGTTAAACATTGGTTTTGATATCAGTCACATGATTCAATCATGGATGTTAGAGCTTTATTGTCCAAAAAGTCCATTCAGAAAAAAAACTTGATTGTACAGTCAGAAATGTAATTTGAGGACACAAGATACTAGAGCCTTCATGTAAACAGATCACGTGTGGCATTCGTCCAATCAATGACACTGACACCGCAAATTTAAGGACATTAACCCAGGCTTTAGGAATGTACAGTGTGAAAAGTCAGTTCACGAATACCCGTGATTAATTGTTATCACCACAATGTGAAGCAAGATAACTCAGAACTCCGTCTACCCAGGGTCTTCTCATATTTGTATTGTTTCCTGACAGATATGTGTTCCCACGATTCAGTCTGTGTTGGACCGAACTGATGGAGCTGAAGGTCCAGGTTCCCTGTGAGACCGGAGACTATGTGACGGCCAACTATGGACCCAACTGGAATGTTCCTGTGAAAACCTGGGACTGGAAGAGCTCCCCGTTCAACGTACAGGAGAATGGCGTCTGGCCTCTGAGGGAATGGGATGATGTCATTCAAGTTTACTGAAGCATCATGGGAGTTAAGAGTGTTTTGTTATACTCCTGTTGATATGTGTCACATTACAGTTATAATGTTACAGACCACTCTGAGCTTCTACAGACGCCCCTCTGGAAATGCTTTAGTGTTCCCTGAAAGTCTGACTGTCTTTGAAACACTAAGAGAACATTGATTAAAAAAACATTAGAGATGAAATAATCATGCTTAGAATGTACAGAATGTGTAAATAAAATGCCGCTGTGCACTGGGTACTGATATATGTATGTTGTTGTTCTGAATAAACTCTTGTGTGAACTATTTTGGGTTTTTAGACATCTAGTGATGAATCAAAATGTTTTAATAGCTGTTGTCTGGAGCATTTCCTCCTCATAGGGGCTCCCTGGTCAAACGCTTCAGTCAGCAGTTGATGAGGGTAGAAAAGTACCTTGCCGCCTTGGTGGGAAGTGTTGTGGAACAGATAATAATGTGGGTGGTTGATGGGATTATTCTGTCTTTAAAAGGCTGATCTGAAGGTGACGTTTCTTCCAGATTATGTTTTTCTTTGCAGATGCTGAGAAACGAGCTAAGATGGAGTCATCAGGTTTGAGCAACAGTTAAAGCTCTATGTCATCTGATTGTCCACAGCAGTGATCAGAGGAGCCATTTGCTTTTATGATTGTGCCTGATGAGGGTGTGAATATTGAAAAGAGCAGGGGACCAAAGTACTGAACCTTGATGCACTCCTATGATAGCTGATGAAACTCAGACACTGTGGGTGTGGTGTAGAGAGACTACTGGGGAAGCATGATAATATCATGTTAATTTTTTTACCCTATTCACCTGGGGTGTCTCGAAATGCTGATTCCTGCCCACGATTTTCTATTTTGCATAGTTGCTTTTTCCCCCCCGTTAATCCATTACAAGAAACATTGGACTTGTAACCAGAAGAACATGGTCTTACATAAATATTTACTACATAAAAAGGCAACATTTAATCCCTTAACTTTTTATATTTAGAAAAATTAAAGACCTCAGAAGCTCTGATCAGAAAAGAAAACCCCATTACTTTATTTTTTTGATTTATTCATAAAAGTCTATAATTCTAGTATATTAGGCTTCACTTCAATTTTGATTCTTTGTATAAAATAAAAGTATGAAAAATATATATTAAACATTTTTCAGTGCCACTTTTAAATACAATATAGTGTCAGTGTGAATGAAGTATAGTGCAGTCAAGTATTTTTATTTTCAGTGAATGCTCTATTGAAATAAATGCAAAACACCAGCAATTCACTTTCTTTTATTTTTTTGTTTTGTACAAAAGGTATCCACATAGTATCCAACAGATACTACAACAACAAATGGCTTAAGTCATTTTACAAACCTTCATGACATTTATCCTTTCACTGGACAGAGGAAGCAAGTGTGGGAATATTTACCCACTTCCCAATCAAAACACTAGAAAACGAGCCTGGCGTCAGACAAAGCTAAAGAAACATACTTGATACAACAGTCATGTTTAGCAGTGCCTTGGAATACTGACACCTATGACCTCATTTAAATGTACAACAGAAACCACAAAGACGAGCGCAGTGTTAGCAAACACCTAAAAACTGCAATAGCCACGTAAGGAACAGACCGTCTGCTCAATCCAAAAGCAGGGAAAAAACAAAACAAAAACAAAAAAACAAAGGGGAAAGCAGCTCCTTCCCAACAATGTTAAACCAGCTACAGAAACAATGATTAAAAATAGAAAATAAAAAAAAGAAAAGAGGGTAAAAATGCTTTTTGGTTTCACAGTTATTAATGCACTGCATGCATGATAACAATGACATGGGATTGATAACATAAAAAAAAAATGCCCAGAAAGACTCAGTTCAGCTTTTGGATGAATATTAACTGCATTTTAAAAAAATTATAAACTAAATCTAACACACTATCTACAAAATGGAAAAGGGAAAAAAAGAAAGGTTTAAAACCACTCCTCCCTATCTCCGGTATCGGCCCCTCTCCTTCTCCCTCTCACGATCTCGAATTCGCTCTCTTTCGCGATCACGTTCTCTGCCACGCTCTCGTTCTCGGTCTCGACGCCCGTCCCGTGGCCGGTCACGCTCTCTCTGCCGGTCACGCTCGCGCGGGCGGCTCCTGCGTCCACTCACCACGGCCTGTGTTCGTCTCAGGAAATCGTCCACACGCATGTCGTAGTCATGCTGCCAAACAAAAGGTTGAAAGTACGAGTCAAAAAACACATCGGCTCAGTTCCAAAACCTCGTGAGCTGCTAAGCAGTCTAGCGAGTCGACCCGAGACTCGCGACAGTAGTGTTGGGACGCTAGCAGAAGTTCACACTACTAACACGGCTATGTTTTTCAGCTGCTTCATGATGTAATAATGTTAGCGCTGGGCGATACAGATCATTTCTATCTAGATATTATTCCAAATTTTGTCAATATTAGGTTGTGGGGGTTGGGAAACAATTCACTCAACTACCTAGAATTTTTTTTTAATGATTTTGAAATTGAGTTTTTTATTCAACAATCCATATAATTATGAAATAAAACTATAATGAATCATTTTTGTAAATATGACTCATAATATACAGTCCGTATAAGTGTATGATTCAATGATTTCCCATGGTTTAGTGTTAAAGCAACAACAACAACAAAAAAACTCACAGTATCGAATCCCAATATTTGTAGAATCGCAATTCTTATAAATCACAATACATATTGATTTTGCGCCCAAGTATTGTGATAGTATTGATTTGGGAGAAAAGCATATCTTCAGACGTTGTTGAAGTTCTCCCCATTCATAGTAATATGAGCGAACCGTCTTTGTATATCTAGGTTTGGTATAATGCGCCACTGACCGACCTCTGATTGGTCACTGCATTCAGCACTCAACACAAATGTCTGTGATTGGCTACAGCGCTCAACGTCATTAAACGTGTTGTAAATAGAAACCTTTGATGCCCATACACATGGGAGCATTTGAAAGCAGCTGCCATACGAAAAATTTATGTTAAATGCAAAAGCAAAACTTAACATTACCGTGATGAACAATATTCCCTAAATTCTATATCGTCAGCAATAATATCACAATCATATCGCTAATATTCGATGTATCGCCCAGCCCTAGCTGTTCTAAGTGGCTAAACTTTACCAAACTGGAGGCGAAAGAGCGAACAACCCTCTTTTCCCTGAAGCGGGCATCATGGGGCATGGGATGGTGTCCGGAGTAAGGAGGGTGGGCCTGGGGCGGAGGAGGATGATGATGATGCTGGTAGTACGGGTGCTGGGGGGGGTGCTCCATACCAGGGTACGGGGCCTTCAGATTTAATAAAAAAGAAAGAAGAAGAAGTGTGGATTAAAACATGGATGACCAGAACAACAGACACAGAAAACCCAGAGAATCCGCTCAATCTTACCATTCCCTGCCATGGTGGCGGAGGCCCAATGTTGTGGTGGAACTCTCTCATATAGTCATTGTAGGACTAGAAATAAGAAAATAATGACTTCAGAATCAGAACCAAAAGTTACTTAGCGATTACAATAGAAGATGGAAATTCGAGTCAACATGGAACAAGTAAACCAAAATTGACCCTACTGGCTTTATAATGAACATTCCTCGTGTCGCTGCTCACAGAGCTCACGTTTTAACCCCTCCACCCAAATAACACAAATAAACTTGTCTTCATAATCTAACAAATATACATTACCTCCACCTTTGAAACTAATTTACTTTTTCCACTAAGGCTTCAATCCCTTTATTCTGGTATATAATGCCCACTTCTTCCAATCCAATGATATTCCAATGGATAAAATAAAGTCCCTAACACACATTTTTTGTGTTTCACGATTTCAGCAATAAAATGGGTTGTGAATTGCATTTCATGTTTCTTAAAAGTCAAGAAAACAAACTTACTCCATTGAGGAACACATCTCTCCTAACACCAGTGAAGCGCCTGTGAAGAGATATTACGTTGTTATAATGCGTGATATACCACTCAGAAATGGAGGATAATGAGGGGAAAGACAACAAGACCGACCTGTCCACAGGCTGATTGCGAGGGTCTTGCATAAAACCTAAACGGACAGTGAAAATGAGACCGATTTCACCAATGACAGAAAAGCACAGCAAACAAATGTTTCAACAATCTTGGCAAAAAGCAAACGTTCAGAGAGCAGTTCAGACGCCATTCTGTCACCTAAGGTACAATCCTTAAAACACAAATCACTCGTCTCGATAAAGAGCCATAACAAGGGTGGAAGAAAAACTTATTACGGTCTCGTTCTTTCAGAAAGGCAGAGGAAATAGGGAGCTCTACACAGTGCAGATATTGACCTGGTCTCTGGGGGAATTCTGGAGTGTAATCAATCCTGGGCCGCTTCCGGTTGTGCATGTCATATTCTTCTGGACGACGCCTACGTAAATCAGGTACATTAATGTGAAAGATGGCACTGACTTAAAAAAAAACAGACAGACAATGTCCATACAAACAACAACAACACTTTTCTTTCAGTTATCAGTGTGTGTGTGTGTGTTGGATTACATGTTTTAGCCGATTTCTTTCTCACTGTACAATCTCATTTTAGTTAATGAATAACATTAATTGGTGAGCAACTAAATGAATTGTTAAACTGCATGACACATCAAGTCAAACATCTGTAAGCAAGAGCTGTACATTCACACAAACCTAGCATTCAATATTCTTTGCATATTAAGATCCTATTTTTTGCATAATAAGTCCTGCATAAAACAATATTCTGGCTTCAATACAATCTACTCCCAGCATTTGTGGCAAAATGTTGATTAGGGCTGGATCACAACTGATCAACTCGTTGGCTAAATCATCTAGATTTTTTATTTAAATGGTTTATATTGATATTTGCAGCAGCTGTGAGTGTATTAGAGTGGCGAAACCCTTTCAGTTCATCTCTTTACAGGCATGCACATTCAGAAGCACATCATGTTTCCAGCATCCCGCCGAGAGCGTTGTGTTTTTAAGAGGATGAATCAAGTTAAAACGCATCTCGAGAACCCTGCATTGTTACATACATTTTTACACACACCCAAAAAATGATGTCTGACTGGGGTCAGGTGATTGTTAGACCTCATTTAAAAAAATCATGGTTACAGTAAGACGTTTAGGATAAACGACAATAAACATTAAAATGCAGTTTTGAGAGTAAAGCCACAAGAGTGTGATGGAAATGCTTTTTTTCAGCATCATGTGCATGTGAAGCAGATAACTTTTGCACAAAACATGCAAGGACACTAAAGAAGGCAGTGTGTGGTAATCAACACAATGCCACGAATGCTGTTGCTAGAGCTTCACCTGTACTGAACCCAGAACCTTCTTTAATACTAAGGCCATATTGATGTGTTTTTAATGCTCAATCCTCAGCAGAGCTCTACATCATTAGTATTTTGTGAAAACATTGTGAAAACATTTTTTGTACACCCAATGCAAGTGAAATCTAAAGCCTAAATCCACTCATGAACTCAAATAATATCATCAAAATAAACCTCCTAATGCATCTCACCCTACGGCTGCTTTTCATTGTCTTCCATTCAAGTCAACAAAACACTGCTAATGTGTGAGAGGGACATTGTCAGAGGATTCTGGTGTGGACACGTGTATGACCGTACTGTTTTTGGTCAGGGTCTGGTAGGATGGCCTGTCAACTTCACCAAAACTCTCCAAACCATTATTTATATACTATTATAATTTTAATAATATTTTGAATTAGCTTTTATTTTTTTATCCTTCAGATTTAATTTTAATTTTATTTACATTTATAGTAATTTTGCTACATGCTTTTGTCATTTTATTAGTTTTTGTTTTTTTAAATACTGCTATTTAGGCTTAATTTATTTTTTATTTCGGTTTTAGTTTTGATTTTATTTCTAGTTATTACCCTTAGTGCTTCAACTTTAAACAAAAATTAGAAATGTTACTACATGAAATAAGTATAATATCTATATTTTATTTCAGCTTAATTTCAATTAACAAACATAAAATAACCCTGTCTGTGTGAATGAATTTCTCTGTTGATTTGGAATTAAAGCAACAAAAAGCAGCCAATGACATCCAAATAGCAATGAATGTCAAGAAAGTTAAGATTAATTTATTTGAACGCTTAATTATTAAATGCATGTTAAGGACGTAATTTAAATTATTATAAAATGTTACCAATATATTTTTGGATACCATTTCTTGATCAAAGCTGCTACTATTTCGTACTGCCCATCACTGAAATAAAGATATCGCTTTTAAACTTACAAAACCATCCAAGTACCATTCAATTAAGTATATTTATGTATACAAGTTAGCATTGAAGGATTAGTTCACTTCAGAATTAAAACTCCTGATCATTTACTCACCCTCATGTCATCAAAGATGTTCATGTCTTTCTTTCTTCAGTCGAAAAGAAATTAAGGTTTTTGAGGAAAACATTCCAGGATTTTTCTCCATATAGTGGACTTCACTGGGGTTCAACGTGACATAGGCGGAAGTACCGATCCGATCAAAGTCAAACGGCCTTTACAAAAAAAAGGTAAAACAACAACTTCAGTACTTACTTTCGCCTACGTCACGCGTGACCTTTCCAACGTGATTACGTAATGCGTGGCGCATCACAGAGCAGTGCAAGACGAGCATTTGTGCTTAAAAAGTATATAATTTTTTATTTTTTTTTAGAAAATGACCGATGGTTTCTCTAGATAAGACCCTTATTCCTCGTCTGGGATCATGTAGAGCTCTTTGAAGCTGCACTGAAACTGACATTTGGACCTTCAACCCGTTGAACCCCAGTGAAGTCCACTATATGGAGAAAAATCCTGGAATGTTTTCCTCAAAAACCTTCATTTCTTTTCAACTGAAGAAAGAAAGACATGAACATCTTGGATGACATGGGGGTGAGTAAATTATCAGGACATTTTAATTCTGAAGTGAACTAATCCTTTAATGTTATAGTCCTGGACTTTAACAATGGTACAGTAGAGCCCTGCTCAGAATTGTACTGTCTAGCTTTCGCTGTGTGTCCTGAAGCCAAAAAACCCCACATGCCTTCAACTGCGCCATGAGGGATTGTTGAACACTTTTGATGAGTCTTTCTAGAAAGATTATTCCTGAACTCGAACACATACTCAATTATTAGGTGTCATTCTAACAAATGGTAAGAAACCCAATGTCAAAAATAACAGTATCTACAGTGGAGAACAATAAAATCTGGTTGAGAGTGTGACATACCGCATTCTTGTAGTTTTGTGACTGCTAACGTTGGCAAATACTTTTAAAGAGTAAAAGTTCATATAAAAGTCCATCTTATGCTTTAACACATTTTAAATGGGAGGGCCTGGTAAAGCAGAAGAAGGGGGAGTGATAAGGAGTGGTGCAGTCCATTGCAAAGCAAACCAAAAAGACCAAGAGAAGATCCAGACATCTGGAATAACCCTTCTCTTGGGGTACTCAGTCCATGGAGGGCTCAGAGAAACACAGAAGAAGGGAAGGGTGGAGGCATCATCATCATTTTACACCATCTTTAGTCCAAACCGCCTACCTACCACCAGCCGGAGCATCCCATCGATTGAGAGGTAACAAAGAGGGTGGGGAAAGGGGAGGGACGTGTACACATGTAATGCATCCAAACTGGTGTCCGTCAGTTGTGGCTTGGGCCGAACAACGTGTAAACCGACAAACTTCCTCATGACGTTTGTCTGGAGAAAGTAAGGATGCGTTTAAGTCCTTTTTTGGGCCTTTCTTTGAGCACTGGGGTATGGAACAGAGTTCGTGTAAAGCAGTGCTCTATAGGGACAGTCCCTGGTGCGATTCGAGTCCATAAGCACTGCAAACGGGACGACTACCCACTCCAGCGGCTTTGCAGAAGAACATGCTTTCTTTTTTCCCTCCCTCCCTGTCTCTCCCTCTCTGTTTTCATGCTTTCCTTCACCGCTTGACGCTACACCCCGCACACTTCAACTAGCTATATTCTTAAGCACACACTGGAGCTTTTTCTGGAAAGGAAAACCAGCAAAGAAGTCCCAAAATACGCTCCTCTTGAAAGCTCTGCTTAAACAACGACTGCTTTCTGCCCCTCAAATCGATGCGCCATCTTCTCTTTAATTATTAAGGCTCCTTTTAAAAGAGTCCCAAATTTGACTGGCTCTATCCCCCATGGACACTCCTGCAAGAAAAGGCTTTGGGAACAAATTTAAACACAGTCTCATCTACAAAAAGAAATAGACCTCAGTGCTACAACTAAAAAGTTAACTAGACCATTCTGAGGCTTAGGTTGTTAACAGTTAACAGGCATATCAGGTCGATCGTTACACCGTTTCAGCACCCATTAACCATTAAAATTAGCAATAGCACGCAGGATTTACGCCGTGACCTTCCCGCAAAAGCCGCAGCCGGTCCGGTCTGCTCTGGTCAGCTTGGTTCGTGGCTCTTCTCTGACCCTCGCTCAAGTGACGATGAAGACGAAGGTGGAAAAATAACAAAAACACACACTTGTTCCCTTCGCATCAGGTGACAGGGACACAAGTGCGCACTATCAGTCCAAAGAACATTTCTAACCTTCCCACGTCCCGAGGGACGGGCTCTCTGTGGGGTAGTCGGCCCCGAGATCGAGGCTCTGAGTGCATCCTCCTCTTGTGGCGCATTTTGTGAATGACCTGATACAAGTCAATGCTCTCGTCAGGTGGGAAGAGCATGCACAGCTGTGTCCCGCAGTCTGGTTCGATCTCCTGTGGCCGGCCGTTCGTAGAGGTCCGAGCGATCATGAGGGACAGTGGAGAGAAAGAACGTTAACATTTGTTTTTATGAACAAATTAACCAATTGTGTGCATTTTCATTGACGTCTATGAGGCTAAAGAGCAAATAAGATGAGAGGCTAGTGAGAAATCAATAGGAGATAAAAACTGACATGGTCCTGGTCTTACTGCACACAATTCATTGGTGCATTTCAAACAAAAAAAGTTGTAACATTTCATCAAACAGTAACAATTAACTCTGCCTCTGAAATAAATTATGTTTTTGGCTGACATTACAAGTTCATCCTACCATTTCAATCCCTCCCCTCCAATCATAGGCCTCAACAATAAAGATCACTTTGCCAAACTTTTACTGGATTGAGCCATGAAATGTGAACATTTACTGTAACTGGATGGCACTTATGACATTAATTAAACCTTTAATTTCCCTCGATGTTTGTTCAGAGTCTGTAGTGCTTGTAAATTGAAAAAATATTGTTTAAAAAAAAAAAAAAAGACAAGCAGATGCTTCATATCTTTTAAAATTTGCCTCCTCTGTTGTTTTCATAATTACAGACCAACAGCTCATTACTTCCAGCAAAACTGTTTATGAATGTTTATACAACAGTTCTTTCTGGTTCTGGAATCTGATTGGCTGAGAGCCGTGCAATATTCTAGTGATAACAGCACTCCTACCTTTTCACCGTTTGTATCACTCCACTTCAAGCGACTGTCATGGCGGCCGAGCAAATCTACTGTATTTTTTTACAAATACTACACTTGTTGTACCACGAACTGTAGTTTTAAGAGTTTTTTTTTAGGCGAGAATGTCGTTGTTTAGACCTGAAATATGTGACTCATATTTAATCATAGCGCCTATTTTACCATTTGTTTTGACGCTTTTGCAGATGTGAGCTCCAGGCCGCTGTCAGCGGCCGCTCAGTGCTCCTGTACCCGCAGAGAACAGCTTCATCTCGCCCAGTGCTTCGGGGATTTGCCGCTGGCTCTTATGTAGATAGTGGTTAAAAATATAATTAATTTGGGGTATATCAAAAGGGCAATCTTTGGTCTTAATAATCTATTACTTGTTGCTACTTGTTCCAGAGCAAAATGATTTGGGTTAAGGGGAAAAATAAATTTCAATACTATATTTAAGCTATATTTAACTATAATCCTGTATTAGAGCGTTACTTTTGTACATCTGACTAAATTGTTTGCTTGTGTTTTTTATTTATTTGATTGTTTATTATTTGCTTGTGTTTATGTCTTTTATAATGGCTATTGTTAATTTAAATGTTGTTCAATAAATATTTTATAAAAATAATGTCGTATTTGGGATTGAGAAAGGGTCCGTCAATAGTTTAAGTGAAAGTTACTTTATTATTATGCCATTGGATGGTGGCAAAGACTCTCTCTATGAGTGAGTCAGAACAAGGAAGTTGTTTTAGCGCTGTTAGGTTATAGATTTCCAACCATAAAAATCTAATATGCATGTATAATTTTTCTGGAAAAATTAAATAACTTACTGTAACTTTACACTAACTTAAATTTTTTCTGCTAAATGTAAAAATATGCTGCTAAAAATGTTTGCAGGGCAAGTTAAAAAAAACAAAAAAACAAAACAAAACACTGAACACAAAACACAATGGAAAGAAAAAAACTGAACCACCTGGATCCCTTCTGGTATAACATCCTGTTTTTACAATCCAATCCCTGATGGATAAAACCACGTAAAAGGGATTAATAAGGAAGTTTCATGATAAAACGGCTAACCTGTCCATCACGTCCAATCTTCACAGGCTTGTGCTCATTCCAGGAATTAGAGAGGTGAGCAGTTTTTGTGAAAGGTAATTCCCGCCTTCAAGCAGAAAGAAAATAATAGATCAAGTAGCTCAATTGTAAACTATCTACAAACAAGCCACATGCGTCACGGTTTAATACCTGCAAATCCAGTCAATTTTGAAGACTCCTCCAAGCATCTTGGCATTCATGCCTGCGGGCAGAACCCAGTGGATGGGAGAACCTCCATGATGAGACTCAGACGAGAGCCGAGCAAAACCTGAAACACAAACGCACATCCTTACATCAACCTGCATAAAGAAACTCTAAATGAGTTTACATTCACTCAAATTTTACAGGTTTTACTGGCACTCTGAGGTTGCAAATCACTCTTAAATCACAGCAAATCTTATGCTCTAATTCTCTGGATTGTTGCTTATGGGTTTATTGTCCATTTATGTTTGGTATACAGTTTTTTTTTTTTTAAGACATACCTTGAAACTTTCCACTCTCCCTAACGGAAAAGATTAGCACAACACTTCGAGCAGAGCGAAAAGCTGCGTTGAGTTTTTTCTCGTTGACGGGCAGAGTGGACCACACACCCTGTGAACAGAGAACACACGCCATGTTAACGGAGTTAAGAGTCCATTAAACTCTTGAATCTCTTCAAAAAGTAAACAAACACACCTTTGCTTTAGCCAGGGAAACATTCTCATGGTTGTTGCTCTTAATTAGGAAAAACCTGGCCTCTCTCAGGATATACTTCAGCTTGCTGGTTTGATCTTTAAAAAAGACAAAAGGGGAAAAAAGCATATTAAAAAACTGGTCACAAAATGAGTAATACTAGTCAGTTCACTGCTCTCAATTTTAACAATGAAAAGAAATATACAGACAAGGATGCATGTGCTATGTTGGATGAAGATCAGACCACATTTTATGAGTAATCAGTTCCAGGTATTTTCAAAGGGTTCACAAACAAGGGCTCACAAGAAAAAATTTGGGATTCACTAATTTAAAACTATTACTGCTAGAGATTACAGACATGGCAATACAATTGAATGTACAAGCATAATCTGAATGTGAGTGTGATGTTCTTACCCTTCCTCACAGCTCTGACAGAAGAGGACAGTTTTTCATGTTTCTTTTCAGACCCTAAAAGTCAGAGAGACACCACGCTTTAACATTCAGCTCAAAATGCAGACAGAAACCGCTGGCGGTCCATGATTTTGACTGGTCCTACAGAACATGACACAGTCCAATGCTGTACAACTGCATTTAAGATCATTAAGATTCATTCCCACAGGCTTTACATCATGGTATATGATTAGAGACACAAAATCTAGTTGTTGGAAATTCACACTATTTCAGGTTGCCATCAGGTGTGTAGAAATATAATCATTATGATTCAGCTATCTGTAATCTGACCTGCTCCGCCAAAGATATAGTCAATTTACACTTCAGCCAATCAACAATTAAGGCCCTCATATACTTCAAGCAAAAATCGAATAACGAACTGGTGCGACATCATTTCGAACTAAATCAGGCCAAAAGAAAGTTCATGTGGAGTTTGTTTATGGAAAAGTTCACTCCGGCTGGAAAACACCTTGGACTACCATTGCTCCGTGGCGATTACGCAATATGTAGGTGTGGTCTGAGGCTCCGCCTTCTTTGACGTTGAAATTTCTTCTGTTCAGTCCGTCGAGGTCAGACGCGAGTGAAAACGTGAACACTGGAGAGCTGCTTTATAGCAGAAATTGAAGCTGCAATTCTAATAGATTTTCATGTTTAATGCTGTAAAGCTGATTACTTTAAAGCAGGAGTGTCAAACTCAGTTCCTGGAGGGCCACTGTCCAGCAGAGTTTAGCTCCAAACCCTAATTAAATACACCTGAACCAGCTAATCAAAGTATTCAGGGTTACTAGAAACTTCAAGGTTCAAGCTGGTTGGAGCCAAACTCTACAGGACACCGAGTTTGAAATCCCTGCTTTAAAGCAATCTACTGTATAAAGCACGATATAAATAAACATGACGTGACTTGAGCTTGTGCATACACATGCCCATCGCTATGATCAGATGCTTTCTTGACTACTGTTTCATGGTTGTCATTTTTGTTTCATGTATGGTTTCATTTTGTGTCATTTTTGTTATTGAGAGGAAAGCATGCAGCACATATTCATCTAAACGCTGCTCTGAGAAACGTGGGCAGCGTCGGGATGTTCACTAACAGTATATTTCTCATGTATTTCGAACAAATTTTCACCCCTAAATGAAGAGGGGAAAAGAACTTTGTCTTGAGTATATTGGGGCCTTCACAATCCAATTTGTCTTAATGGTTAAGTATTTATTACTGCTCTAGCGTTAAACTGCAGGACTGACCGCTGTCCAGTTGATCAACTTTCAACATACCGGTGCTAGTTTCATTCTCTTCTTGCATAGTTTCAACTCAATTCATGTCCATTTATTTATTTCCATGTAAAAAGCAGGAAAACATACAGACAAGTTGGTCCTTATCACAAAATAAACCCTTCAAGGGAGACCACCCTGTTGTGACTTATTTTGCAATAATGACGAGCTGACTGTACATTATCAATTACATATATTTCCTCTTTTTTTCCACGAGGGCAGAGGCAAGTCAGGTTACACTGCTGACGACTAAAATCTAATCTGAAATCTTTGTGACTTTTAACAGTTTTATTAGTATTATTACTGCCATAACTATTAATGTTGTTATTGAGCGGTTAAGGGATTATTTAATACCTGAATAGGATTCTGAAGCTGAACTTCCACTTCTATCAAAAACGATTGGTGATATCCCTCTAGCGTGCTTCTCGGCTTTGCTTTCCTCATCTGAACAGTAAACGGGAGAACATGGTCCCTTATGTTAGAATATCAAGGATTATTTGAGATCTCTTGGGCTCCAATTTCTGGCCAAATAGTTTTTCTGTACTTTGATGAACACAGCCAGGTAGCGACCCGTAGTGAAAACTTCTAACAACATGAGATCAACTAGTCACAGGTAAGAATACTAAAAAAGGCAAGCTGGAAACGTGATATTTCTCTGTAATCAACAGGTCTGCTCCAAAACCCAGTGAACCGCCAAACTGGGCAAAGCGGTAGGCATCATAAGGCGACTGCAAAATTATGCAGCTTTGAACACCTCATTTTGGCCAAACTATATGGCAGCTGTGTGAATGCTTCACATACAAATAAATCCCAGAAGTCAGTGCAACAATCAGGTTACAGAAGTAAAAACTACATGTACTTTCTCCATGGGGAAATTGATTTTTAACTTATAAACCTTTTGTTAATCGATCTAAAATATCTCAGTATTTCGTGGTTGAATAGTGAATAGTTTTTGAATGGCCACCCATGAAAAAAATCCTGGTTTTGGCACTGATGTCAAGCCAACATTGGGATTTAAATGGATCATTTTTTTTCCTTGTATGGTGCTTTTCATTTCTGAGCTTGAAAGCTGGTCGTATTGAACCAGAAATATTCCTTTAACAAAGTTGAAGAACATTTCAAAGCAGTCCGATTTCGGTTAGAATGCTTCTAGGTAGCGGTCTATGTAGACAGCAGACTGTGGGGCGGCTGACTAGGGTTTGGAACAGAGAATTCTGCAACCTACCAGAGAACATCAACAACATGAGCATGAGGATTATGACTGGCGCATCTCGAACTGTGTGAACTCTACACAAAAGGTGTTAATAATCTACCCAGACTGCAAGCTTCAGCAGCTCATACCTGACGCCTCTGAGCCCGAGCCTGAATGTACAGACTCTCCCTCCGAGAAGGACACAGACTCCGACTGGGAATCACTGGCCTCGCTGCGGGTGTCGTAGTCATTCTGTTCAGTTCCCTCCTGTGGGTCCTCTTCCTCCAGTTCATACTCTTCCTCTTCTTCATCCCCTTCCTCCTCTTCTTCATCCACTTCCTCCTCTTCCTCCTCCTCCACTTCCTTCTCTTCCCCTTCCTCCTGCATGGCCCCTTCCTCTTCGACATCCGAGCAGTTTCCTTCAGAGGAAGCCACAGAGCTGCCGGTCACATATTCTTCTGAATGAGGCTCTTCCTCTCTGGGAGAGCGACTCGCTCTGCCCGTGCTGTCCTCACTGGTCCTCCGCATCTTCTGAAAACGAGTGCATGTATTACACACACCATGCTTGCTATGTAACATATGATGGATGATTTGATTTATAAATATGACTTAAATGTTTTAACTGCAACATAAATGTGGTAGCTGTCTAATTTCTGTAGAGTTAGACACCAAAATGATGGTAAAAATGAAGTAAAAAAAACAACAAAGATGCAAATACAAATCTGAGCATGTCTGATGTGATGTAAGTGTCGGTGATCAGATAGCTGCGTAGCACATGTATGTGTAATTCTCAGACATGAACAATCTCAGTCTCATCAGTCACTTAAAGGTGCAGTAAGTGATTTCTGAGAATCACTGTTGAAATCAACCCAAACAAACGCACCCCTCCTTTCATTGCTCCGCCCCCCATAATGCACAAACACGCAATGCAAGAGTGGATGTCTCTTCATCATAGCAGAAGCAATTCAAGCAAAGCAAAATAAAGCAAGGATGACAAATGAACACACAGTACAGGAGTATATACAAGCAAGAGTTGGTTGTTAGTAGGGCAGGACGATTATGGCCTAAAATCAAAACCTTGATTAATTGAACATTTTACCTCGATTACGATTAATGAACGATTATTTTGTTTCAGTGTTTTTTTGTTTGTTTTTTTGCCCTCATAGTTCACTGACAAGGTTTGTACTGTAAATTTGCACAGTACCAGTACGTAATGAGAGCGATTGCGTGTGTGAAATAGTCATACCGTCTCTCTATTAATTGTGAAGCTGTGGGTTGTAAATAGTTACTTCAAAAGTAGAAAAATATATGCTATAATAAGTTTTGAGTTTCTAAGCTACTTTAGTGATAAATCACAGGATAGCGCTGACAACTAGTTTCTGTGTTCCTCTCAGTGCGCGTGATCTTCACGTTTTGCGCAGCTACTGTTTGTATGAGTGTTTGTGCCACAATGCAGCTGCGCGAGCACGGTAGCTCGATTTAATAATACACATCCGATCATCTAAAGTCGAGTGAATGTCCAAACTGACAAACCTTAAAACACATACAACTGACAAAGTTTAGTGAAGATGCAAGGCACACCGCTCACGCGCCGTCTCTGTGTGTTGACTCGGTTCACCTCCGTGTTGATTCCATGCCACTGACTGGACGGAGTCACGTGGCTACACACGCGGTAGTATGTTTTTAAGGGGGAAGTATTAACAGGATCAAAAAAACGAAATAACCGACATGGGAAAATTACGTCGGTTAGAGGTTCTGAATTTCGGTTTCGATTACTTTTGATTAATCGTCCAGCCCTAGTTGTTAGCTGCCAGCAGCACACACTTAAAAACAACGTTACTCACGCATGGAGCAGAAACAACGCAGCGTTGGCATCCGTTATCAGGCCTCCCTGCTTAAGTCAGTTCAGCTTTTCTAACATTAACCTAAAGCTCTTGCCTGATCATAACCCTTCTGTTTCCAGTTGTATTTCTCTGAGCTTTTTTTGTAATGTCTCTCAGCAATCTCTCTTTCTACAAAAAATATTCTTAATGCAAAAGCCATCCTCTCTTACCTCGGCCAGCTCAGGCAGCAGGGGTTTGATCCGTCTCTGGGAGTCTCGGCTGCGGGACGGGCCTTTTTCACTATATCCTTTAGGTAGATCAGCTCGGGATCCTCTTCCAGCATGGTTCTTTCTGTCATCATAGAGGTCTTCTGGTGCGTGTCTTCCTCTGGGATTGCTGGTCTTTTTGCTGTTTGATCCAGAAGAAGGGGCAGCTCTCTTTAATTGCTGTCTGGTAGTGTGTCCTGAGGCTCTGAGCCGCTTCGCATCCTGGCTGTCTCCTCGTTCGTGCTTCCTTTTAGACCCTGAGGCATAAGGTAAACGATCAGTTAATGTGGTAACAGAGCCAGACATAAAAATTTGGCATGAAATGGAAATTGCAATAGTCTTTTGTTCCATATTGTGGTGTATATCCGAGTGAAACGGCTTCTCAAATAAGAAAAAATGTGGGGGCGGGACTTGATATTGTCCATGGGGAAATGATTGGATTGTTGGGGTTTGCTATTGGTTGATCTCATGTGAGTGACAGGTTGCCCCGCCCTCGTACCAGTAAACAAGTCATCAGAGAAAAGATGTTGTTGCAAGAAGGAAATTAATTTGATTAACCATTACGAGGAACATACATAAAAATAAAAAATGATGCACACATAAATAATTTATAATAAACACTGCAATATTACATAAAAAATAGGAATGGTCCATTTTATATTTTCAAATATTTTGGATCGACTACAGTATCTAAACAAACAAATCTGAATGTTTACAAGTGTGAATAGTTTGTCAAAATTGGATGCAGTATGAATAAAATCTGATCAGGTCAATGCTTTAAAATGGTGTTTTGCACAAGTACCTTTTTTCTCATTAACATCATGTTCACTCTCAGGGTTGTAGAGCTCATCATCCTGGTCAGGAGCATCAGTCAAAATGTCTTCCAGCACATTCAGCTCCCCGTCTGGAAATGAAAGCACACAAATGTTGCATTTTAGTTTTTAATATACTGGCATGTTTTAGGTCACTCACACCAACATGAAACACAATAGAATATAGTATTACATACAATATAGAGTAATACGTTTTATAAAAAAAAAATCAATTCAAATTAATACTGCAAAAAAACATTTGCCAAAGTGATGTTTATTATTAAACTGTTCCCGTGAACATATTCATGTAAAACTCTGTAATTCTACATTAGCAGAAATTCATCCATTGTGAGACGTCAGACATTGAAGTTACATAACATGTTTTATATATTATATAAAACACAACAGATCTATTTATGATGCATAACTTAACCGCAAATGTGTCATATACGACAAGTAAATCAAACTGATGTTTATAACTATATTCATAAAAAACAAAATCCTCCATAATACGTTAGCATAATGCTAAGCTAACAATCACTGTTATGTTTCCTCAACAAATGTTTATCTGTTCGTAATGAGTATGTCTAGGAAGAATGTGGATGAATTCAAGTAAAAACTTAATAACCATCAACTAATAGTTTCTATAATCAGAAATAAGAAAAACACAGATGATTTTTGTTAAAAAAATCTGTGGCGAATACAGGCAAAAAAAGTCGTTGAACGCAACGTTACCTTTCTCATCTCTCCTGTCGACAGACATCTTCAGCCCCCCGTGGATTAAACACACTTTAAAGCCCCCCCTCTCTCTCTTTCTCTAGATTTGTTCTTAAGAACTCTGATAATTCGTCGATATTTTAGAAAATATTACACACCATGAAATGTTTTGTGCTTTGAGTGTGTTTGTCTGCTGTAAAATGGCGGATCTCTTCCTCCCGCATCGCAGTGTGAATCAGGGTTGCCAAATATTCAGAGGTTTTCACGCCTTTGTTATGAGCACGACACATCACTGTCCCAACTGTTTATCCTTCACTGCTGCTAGTTTTCAAAGGCAAATTACTTTAAATTTCAATTGTTTCTTGTTCCAGACCCTTATGGAAATCTAGCTCTAATAACATATTTAGGCCTACTTTACTTTTTTTTTATATAAACAACTGTGTGGAATTTATATAATCTTTCTTTCTCTCTCTCTCTCTCTAAATGCCTGTCCCAGTTTGGGCTTAATTTGCCCCAATACAGTATAACGACAAGTTAGTGTACAAGTAGCCTATATTAGTTACCAAAAGCACAGCACTCAATGTGAAAACTACAAAGCTTAGTTGCCCATGTCAAAATTACTGTCCCTTTCCCTCCAACCATATTTTTCTGGTGACAATTTAATAACTTACAAAACAGTAAACCCCTACATTCCCTGCTGGGTTGTCGGCCAATCCTGGCATGCTTTATTTTGTTTCTGCTCAAAGGCCTAAGAAAGCTGTTTGAGCCGTACCCATTAACAAACATAAGAGAGTTGTGAACATGCAGATGTGTTGTTCAGTTATTGAAAAATTAACTTAAAATCTCAGGGATACTTCAAGTAAATATTTTAGGTTATAGGGGTTCAGCTGACAAACACATTTCAGAATCCCTGCATTACATGAACAAACATTAATAAACCGCAATAATATTACATGGCCGCCTTAGTTTGAAATATTTTTGTCCAGAATCAATAAAAGGTCACTGAATATGATGGAGATATTTAACATCATTTGTTTAGTAACACATCCTCACATCATCATTTAGCAACTTGGATAATAATTCATCTCATACATGGTCTAATTGATTGAGAGGTGCTTTGGTTGACAAATTCAGAAGCATGGATCACAAAAATATTTTCTATATTGCGAGAAAAAAAAAAAAAAGAATTAGAATCAACAAATTATGAATAATTTACTGCCATTGTATGAATGTGTGATCATGTAATCCATAAAGAAGTAACTGTAATCTGATTATGAGCATTTTAATATGTAATTTAATGTAATTACAAATACTTTATGCTTGAAATCTGATTATGTAATTCAGATAACATGTAATCAGTTACTACTACCCTTCTTAAACAGGACAGCATGGAAAATCAAGTAGTCTAGGATGTTTACTATTTTACATAAACATTCACATGTATTTGTTTCATTAAAGGTGCAATGTGCAATTTTTTGACTGAAGCATAAAAATACCATAATACGTTTGCAGAGATTTAGGAAACATACAAAGTTCAAGTACTTGTTTCTCAATGCTCAAGCCAGTTATTCTACTTTGAAACGTGTGTATCGGGTCAGAATGTCTGGTTTTGTTTTGATCTGTGATCCCGCCCACTGCCAATTTACCCAATAGTATTTCGACACCCCAGGTTGCCAGTTGGTGGAAAACACAGCATATTTTGTCAGAAACGAACTGGTTCATTGATCACAGATAAGTCCTCAATCTGGCAACCCGCGTGAGCATGGAGTCTGAGGAGGAGCGGGAAACAACTCTCTCCAATATTTTGACTTTGGATTGCAGTAACCAATTCAGCAGCTTTAAGTACATTTGCCATATACACAAAACGCACACTGGCCGTCACACACATGAGGACACATGTACCGAATCTCTGTAGAGAAGTATTGAGGGCAATGCAACTATACATTCACTCTTTTTTATTCTTTTGTGCTTTGCCATCAGGACGAGTCTTTCTGAAACATCTACGGAAAAAGAAACTACATGTTTTAATAAAGAGGAATGTGATCAGTGCAACAACTGAGAGTAAAAAGGCCACTACGTCCAGGCAGTGGTACTGATACCAGCTCAGGTCATGTGCCTGAACTCGTAGATGTTTAGCTCCTTTATTCCGCATCACAAATTCGATCCAGAAAACTGCCTGGTCCAGAGGCTTCATTGGCTGATCATGGTGGATTCTGGACAGTCTCATGATGCTTTCTTTGTACCTGATTAGAGAAGAAAAAGAAGTGCTGCTTAACCCAAGATAACTGACTGAGAAACACCATTTTAGGGTTGTTTCTAAACTACTGATAATAACTGGTCGAGGCCTTTGTTAATGAATTATTCAAACTTAGAAAGACTTAACTCACAATGGATTATTTAAGACAGTCTTGAGAGCGTCCGCCAGGTCTTTGGACTCCATTGTGTTGATATCAAGAACAACAGCAGCTCCTTTGGTTTTTATGTGCATCATGTTGTCAGGCTGATCACCAAACAGTGGCAAGCCCACTATTGGGACACCATGATAAATAGCCTCATACAGTCCATTTGTTCCGCCATGGGTAATGAAGGCCTTTGTTTTTGGATGTCCTGTCAGATAAAATGAAGTCAGTATCTACACCGATCAGGCATAACATTATGATCACCTTCCTAATATTGTGTTGGTCCCCCTTTTGCTGCCAAAACAGCCCTGACCTGTCGAGGCATGGACTCCACTAGACCCCTGAAGGTGAGCTGTGGTATCTGGACCAAGATGTTAGCAGGTAAGCAACGCACACGCACCCGGTCATCCACGTGATGTAAAAGAAAACGTGATTCATCAGACCAGGACACCTTCTTCCATCGCTCCATGGTCCAGTTCTGATGCTCACTTTGAGCTACAGTAGCTCGTCTGTTGGATCGGACCACACGGGCCAGCCTTCGCTCCCCACGTGCATCAATGAGCCTCGACCGCCCATAACCCTGTCGCCGGTTCACCACTGTTCCTTCCTTGAACCACTTTTGATAGATACTGACCACTGCAGACCAGGAACACCCCACAAGAGCTGCGGTTTTGGAGATGCTCTGACCCAGTCATCTAGCCATCACAATTTGGCCCTTGTCAAACTCGCTCAAATCCTTACGCTTGCCCATTTTTCATCAACTTTGAGGACAAAATGTTCACTTGCTGCCTAATATATCCACCCACTAACAGGTGCCGTGATGAAGAGATGATCAGTGTTATTCACTTCATCTGTCAGTGATCATAATGTTATGCCTGATCGGTGTATCTCACATCAATTATTGTTCTTTGTGTATCACGAGCACACATGACAATACTTTCCTTACCGAGCAGATCATTCTGTGGGATCCAGTCGTAGAGTTTTGTATTGGGGGCGAGGGTTTCTGGTGTTTTTCCACTGTAACGCCAAACAACCTGTGGAGACAGTACTGAGCACATGAACACCTGAGCAACAGAAAAGTTGGGTTCTGTAAACATTTTAATTATTTTTCTTACTGAGAAATGTATTTTTAATGATAACATATACTGGTAAACTGTTTAAGACACATATACAGATCTCCGAGGTTGTCAATAGTACACGATTACATTCTGTGATGAACAGATTTAGTTTGGGCTTTCATGCACATATAGACATTGATCAGAACACATACATGGATCACATCAAATACGGCAAACTGAGAAGCTTAAACGTGCTTGATTGAGGTTTGTTCTCACGTGTCACACGAGTACGGCTGAGCTTCCATTGACCATGTTTGATGTGCTTTATGTATGTGTGTTGATCAATGTTTATGTGTGAACAAAAGCTAAATTAAACCTGTTCATCATATAAGGTGATTGTCTCTCTTCAGAGGACTTGGATTAAAGCATTTGATTCGTATGATTTACTTTTCTTTATGAACTTTTTGAAGCTTGAAAGTTTTGGTGGTATGAATGGACTTTGAATAGAGCGACAGAAATATCTCAGGTTTCATTAAAAAGTGTGTCAAAGATGAAAGAAAGTCTTATGGGTTTGAAACTGCATGAGGGTGAGGGATTGATGACAGAATTACACACCTTTTGTGGGATCTGACCAAGAGCAGAAGCAATAGTGTTTGCTCTTTCCATTGTCAGGTTGTTGATCATGGAACCCAATGAGAAAACAACAATGCCATGATCTCCTGAGCTCTGAACAAACTTCTCCAGTTCCTAAAGACACAAATGAGCACATACTGTCACACAAAAACAGAAAACAAGACTTGATGCACCATTTATACCATAAAAACTACTTAATATAACATAAATGTATTTATACAGGAAATAGCAATTGTGGGTAAAAGAAATGTATCACTCTCTCGAAAGTGTTCATTCTGGTTATGAACCCACAAAAAACATAATGCACTCTAAACGCCCCATTTTTCTACCAAGGGGTCAAGGTTCAGATGGTCTGCATGGCCCATTTTGCCCCTGCTGGAAGATGGCATAATTACACCAGCTGGGTCAAAAAAACATTTTCCCCAAACTGTTGTTATAAAGTATCTGTGTATTTTGACAAGATGACATTTACTGCAAGCAATATTAAAAATGCAAATTATTTCATTAAATTGTTACGGAGCCCCTAAAGAGTCATGACGATGGTGAAAAAAACCTCACAAGTTTCCCCCGAGAAACTTTGCATTTATTCACAAAGAACTCACAAAGAAAGTTTTGCAAGCAAATGAAAAGTTGGTAATTGCACTGACAAACTAATCCTAACCTTTTTTTTCCTTCATCCAGCTTTTCATTAGTAACTTAAACTGAATTATTTTTCATCAGAAATGGATATGGCATAAAATTACAATGATACTTGATCTATTCAGGTTAGAATTCCTTAATTTATGTATGATGCATATTTTAATGGAAAATAAAACAAAATGTAAAGGCATCAAAAAATCTGAAGAGCATGTATTGCAAAATGATATATGGCAAAGCAAAGTCATTACCTTTGACAGAGGCTTGGCAGGTTTGCAGTGTAGTCCTCCAACAAATTTAAAGTTAGGCAGGAGTGGCCGTGGATACTCAAAATCCCAGTAAGTTCTAATCAACCAGATGTCAATTTTCCCCATGGTCTCACACATTGTTGAAGGTTTTCCTGTGACATATGGAGAGATATAGTCTGCTGATGCACATTAGATCAAGTCACAAGATTAAACAGTGTCTAGTATGAGACTACTGCACAGTTAAAGCACATGCGTAAAAGTTGTCCTAAATCAAACAATATGAAATAAAAACACACCCAATACTTCAGTGTAAAGCGGATCAACAAACCATGCCATCAACTGAAATGCAGTCGAAAAAATGATGTAGTGGAGCATGTTTTCAACTCTCTCTGTGAAGCTCATATGGTCAGTGAGGTGACCCTGCACAGCGACCGCAGGAACATAGGACGGTGGAGTGGGAATCTGACCACAATTCCGCTCTAAAATATATGCGAAGGTTGCGCGCAGCGAGACGACGTGTGGGATCTTCAGCTTCTCTGCCATCAAGTCAGGGAATGGCAACATCGGATCAGAAAAAAGCACATCATAATGAGATTCCTGAAGCGTGTGTAAAAGATCCTCATTGTGGAACAGGCCCTTGTACAATTCATCAAAGAACATCATGAGCTTGGACATCATTCGCCAGAATTTGAGGACTCTCTCGTATGTGGTGCCCGGGTCATCCGTCCAGGGATGAATCGCCTCATGCAATACAGCACTGACCTCTTCTTTCTCCGCATTGACTTCATACACTTTGAAATCGAACCGCTCTTTCCGTGTGTAATCTACAGTAGGCGATGAAGAGCTGACCAGAACCGTCACGCTGTGGTTCTTATCGACCAGCGCGTCTAAAACCACACGCATGTTGTGCCAGTGGCTGAACTCGCCCGGCAACACCAAAACCCTGCCAGCCTCTACTCCACACAGCAGTGCGAACACAAACACAGTCCCAGATGTCATGCTGAAGTGCTTGTGCAGTGATCCAGATTCCAAACACGGTATAGGCAGAGCCCTTGAGTAAACAGTAGATCAGACTGAACTCTTGATCGTCACGTGATTAATGTGGACTTCAGCTTCAGGAAGTTCATGGCGGGCAATATGAAAACAGAGTTATCGAGACAGAACTGCGTTAATAAATGCATTGATCTAGAATATATAACACACTGACATGTTTATGTAGTATGTATATGTAGTTACATAAATGTTGTTTTTAAAATATAAATTATCTGCCAGTATTTGAGGATTAGTGTGGTCAACTAGCCTTACCTGCGTTGTTAACATATTTTAGACTAATGTTACATTGGTTAAGGACTTGTTTATTTTTTATGTTCTTAATCTTGTATGTTAGTCAATGCTGTCTTAATGTTCATTGTGGTTTCAATAATCCCATGGTAACTGAGGGCCTCAATAATGTTTTATGATTGTTATCTTTATGATTTTCAGAGAGACCGAAAAATTATTGTCAGCTCACTGCACAATGGGTCAATGGACTAGCAGCATAAACAGTGAAATGTAATATTATTACAGGTTTGTTAAAGGTTTGTTAAATAAAATATGGAGCAGGGAATGGCTTGCAAACATAGATATGTATAGTACGTAGATGCTACATTCGACCACTGTAGACAAGTCGGCGTGCCCGCCATCTTGGAACGGTCAACGTGTCATCGCTCACAGTAAGAATCAATGATGCCACAATATTGCGCAGCTTCTGGTAGTAAAAACCACCAAGATATAAATTCCTGAAGAAATGGGATAATCTTGCACCAATGAGAATGTGTTGGTTTGTGTTTTTATGTGTATTAACTCACTATTACAGGGTTTTAAACTATGATAACTTTTTAGTGTCGTGTCAGCTGACGCATTCGTCTTGTTGTATTGTGTTAGTTTAGTAAAATCATCTGCTGATATAGATATTCATACATGCGTCTAACTTGCAGATGCACAATCAACTTGCTCTCGAGTGTTCATGGACCGGTATTTTGACCGTTCCAATATGGCGGATGGCTTACGTATAGCAGCCCATAGAAACAGCTGCTAATGAGGCATTTATGTATATATATCTATGCTTGCAAAACCCAGGGAGCCGAGGCTCAGGGTTAGGGTGCCGTCTCAATGCTGGGAGTCTTCAGGATTCACTGAATCCCTTTGAGGTTCTTGTGTTGAAAGAAAGATAGAGAAGGAAAAAAAAACAGGAGAAAATATATTATATACAGCAGTAGTATATAATACAGTTTTAGTATTTAGATTCCCCATTTCGCCTATTATAATTTGTTTTACAGTCTCACTTGCCATCAATCCAAATATCAGCTGAGCTGAAACATAATACAGACAGGTAATAGTCAACAGAATCACAAAGCCTAAAAACGCTCCACCAATAGTGTTTACTTACTCAAATATGTGCTCTAAATTAATATCAGTATGATAAGGAATTTTATTGTATTCTTGTAATTACACAAGGAATAAAATGCTTATCCTCATTTTACCTCTTCCACCCACCACTATCATACCCAGCCCAATGTTATATTAACTAATATTTAACCGCTCCCCCCACCCTGCAGAACAAAAAAAGTTCAGAAGCCCTTTTCTCTAATTTCACAACGATGGATGAAACTGCATTATGAGAACGTATTTTACAATTAATAGACTCTTCCTGGTTTGTTATATGTTGCTTACTTAATCCAGAGCCTATCCTAGTCTAATCCTAAATCTACTAATTTAGTGAGGAATAATCCACTAGTGTGCTTTAATGCACAAGTTAATTTGATTCACATCTACTGATAATATACACCATATTATTCTTTAAAC
Organism: Mylopharyngodon piceus; assembly: GCA_039654765.1. Taxonomy (NCBI): domain Eukaryota; kingdom Metazoa; phylum Chordata; class Actinopteri; order Cypriniformes; family Xenocyprididae; genus Mylopharyngodon; species Mylopharyngodon piceus. The sequence goes on along the minus strand of CM077443.1, from coordinate 40,549,187 downwards.
GTCTTACCTTTTGAAAGTGCATCACAAACGGTGTGTTCTGCTGCAACTGTACTGCGCTGCTAGTATTTAGTGCTAACCTCCGGGAACTATCGAGAGGCACTACGATTCTGTAAAAAAAAAAAGGTCCATTGTGTCAGGGTTCTGTGGACAAATGCGATCTCAAAGAGGTTTTCCACAGCTGCCTCGATGAGCCCCTCAGCCCCTGGGAGATGAGGAGGCTGGGGTCTTTGACTTTCTGGGATTTTGCAGAGGCAGCCAAAGTCGCTGCAGCTCCCCTAGAGGTGTGCATGAGCACTGCAGCACTGAGCTGCCCACTCTCCCAGCCACGGAGGCCGTCCCTGAGCCGCCTGTTCTTCCAACCTCAGCCACGGAAGCCATCCCAAAGCCGCTCACTCTCCCAGCCACAGCCACGGAGGCCGTCCCTGAGTCTGCTCCTGCCCAAGAGGATTGTTTGGCTTTGCCCACTACATCGGCTGTGCCTCCCTTGGAGCAGTCATCTTTGTGGAGTTCAACTGTCTGTCCTGGTTTGACTGTTTAGCCTGTGTCCAGCCTGCCCTGCCATGATGTGTCTGCCTCCCTGTCCCTGCCGGTGATCCTTCTGTCTAGAACCTCCCCCTTCATTGCTTTGTCCCCCCGGCTTCTCCCAGGCCTTCTTCCAGGATTCCAGACCCTCCTGATCGTCCCTGGCTCAATCCTCCCATCCCTCCCTGGACTCCAGCCAGGGTTCCTGACCCTATGACTTTGGGGGTGTCCTGCTGGCACTGGATTGGCTACCTTCCCTCTCTCCTCTCCTTGTCTCTGTGATTTGTCTTTTGTTGTGAGTGCAAGGGATGAGCATTAGCTCATTCTCCAGGGTTCCCACACCTTGGTTAACTTCAAATTCAAGGAACTTTCAAGGACTTTCCAGGTCCAATACCCTCCAATTCAAGGACTTAATGTGGGGACACATTTCAAGCGAGAGCAAGGTTACATTGTGTTACCTTGTAAGATACATTGTTACAGTTTTCATGTGTCAAACACAACTATGCAAAAAATGACAGAGATCTGGGCCCGTATGTATAAAACTTCTCAGAAATGCTCTTAAGAATAGTCTTAAGTTTTGACTTAAGTGTCAAAAAATTCTTAGTAAAGAGTAGGACTTTTCTAAGAGTAGGAGACTTTTATAAAGAAGTGAAAAGCAACTTTTAATAAAGTCTAAGACTGATTCGTAAGTGCTGACTGAAGTGTTGTGAACTAAGGACTACAATGATGTCAACTCAAAATGGCCGCCCTCAACCTCGGAATCAGCCAATAGCGAGCCTGCAAGGGTGAAGTCACAGCAGCACAGCACCAATCATTTAATGTTGTTATAAAAAAAATCATTGAAAAAGACACTGAAACATTTTAATATTTTAATTCATTTTAAAAAATAGCTTTGCATTGCGCAAAATTATCACAAATTAGTATTGATGGTGTGGAATCTTTTTCTATTGATATACGTCTCCTCATCTACAGTTAGAGCGATGATGTGAACACGAGTTCATCAACGGCTCCAACAACTCCAGGGAAGCCCACAGTCAACATAAAAGTGTTTTGCTTTTGCCGCATGGTTTGATGGTCAGTTGGAAAGTCAATGAACTGCCATAGAGTAGTGGCCAAATGTGATGTCCAGCCATATGAAAATTGACATTTCAACCTTAATTCAAATATTTTTAAAAATGTGTTAAAAGATGTAAGCATATCGTGTAGCTGTGCTGGGAGTCAGTTGTTTCATGTGTGATAATGAAATGAAATCTCAAATTATTTCAAATTATTTTTGGCCAGGCTGTCATACAAAGAAATTATGAACACATGCAAAAACAAGAGAGAACCAATGAAATATTAAAGAGCTCAAAAGAATATCACTGCAATAAAGGTTTATGACTGGGCAAGCGCTTTAGGACCTGTGTTAATATTAGAAAAGCTTTCCAGTGCTGGAGAGAGCTAAGCGGGAAGCCCTGAAAACAGACGCGGAGGTTTTGATTCCTTCTCATGTGAGTAACACTGGGTTTGATTGTCTGGAGCTGCTGTGCTGTTGGCGATTAACAAGAAATTCTTGTTTGTATTTACTCTTGTGTACTGTACGGTCATTTTTTGTGCTTCCTTGTCGTTCGTTCATCAATTGTTCTTTATTATTCGTGACGCATTTTGTTGCGCGTCAGCTGTGATAAACAGACGTCCACTCTTGTATTGCGTGTGTAACAGAGGCCAGATAGTGAGAGTTGAGCAGGTAAACCACTGCACACTGACGGCCGCTAGAGAATGAGGTGTTTAGCGTCATTGTTAGTGCATTCAAAAGTGCATTTTAAAGTTATTACATTTCTTATTAGGTCAGTTACAAAAAGAATTGACAATCAAGTTTATATCATTTTATCAACTCCATGTCATCATATAACTAAATACATCATATCTTCATTGGAGAGCGCGTGTTTTCTCTTCTCTGCTGCCATCTTGTTACTCCTAACTAGGTTAGGAGACCTCTGCAGCTCTCTTAAATAATTTAGGAGCTGAGACCTAGTCTTGACACTTAGGAACCTTTATGAATCACATTTATACTTAAGTCTAGGAATAAGAGTAAAATTACGTCATTCTTAGAATTTTGACACACTTAAGACTAAAATTTTACTCTGAGCGGCTTTATACATACGGGCCCAGGTCCTGCTAATCCAATGCTTTTGATTAATCAATCATCAGCAAGCGTGACCAACTCTATAAAAGCAGAAGTTTTGGCAGTTTGCTGGTCTGGAGCCTTCAGGTATGTGTTAACACAACGCCAAGGAGGAAAGACATCAGCAACGATCTTAGAGAAGCAATTGTTGCTGCCATCAGTCTGAGAAGGGTTATACTGCCATTTCCAAACAATTTGAAGTCCATCATTCTACAGAGAGGAAGAGTATTCACAAGTGGAGGCCATTCAAAACAGGCACCAATCTTCCCAGGAGTGGACGTCCCAGCAAATTCACTCCAAGATCAGACCATGTAATGCTCAGAGAAATCGCAAAACACCCAAGAACTACATCTCAGACTCATGTTAAATGTTAAAATTCATGGCAGTACAATTAGAAAAAGTATGGCACGTTTGGAAAGGTTGCCAGGAGAAAGCCTCTTCTCTCTGAAAAAAACATGGCAGCACAGTTTAGGTTTGCAGAGTTACATCTGAACAAACCACAAGACCACTAGAACAATGTCTTTTGGACAGACAAGACCAAAGTGTAGATGTTTGGCCATAATGCACAGTGGCAAATTTGGCCATCTGTCCGACAGCTAAAGCTTGGCCAAAATTGGGTCATGCAACAGGACAATGATCTGAAGATCACCAGCAAATCTACAACAGAATGGCTGAAACAGTAAAGAATCAAGGTGTTGCGATGGCCCAGTCAAGTTCAGACCTCATCCCGACTGAAAAGCTGTGGCAAGACCTGTGGATATACAAATGCTCACAAACCACAATAAATTGGAGCAACGTTGTAAAGAAGAGTGGGTCAAAATTCCTCAAGAACAATGTGAGAGATTGATACTACAAGCAACTGAATCATACGGTGTCTTTAGTTTGGCACCCATGGTTTTTCCATTTTGGCCTAGTTTTTGTTAAATAAATAATGACAGTGTGATATGTCATGTGTTGTTGTTCATCTGAGGTTTTGTTTTCCAAATTTTAAGACCTGCCAAGGACCAGATGATTTTTTATTATGTCCTGATAAGGAAAACCATGGAATTCAATAGGTTGTCCTAAATTTTTTCACATGACTGTATATATTATATATATATATATATAATCTCCTCTTGACTACCAGGACAATTTTTTTTTGTGAATTTAGTATTTTTTATGTCATTACATTGTTTAGATCATAAGAAAAAAATGGAAAAATAAAATTTTTGAAAAATGATATTTTATTCATATGTTATGCTATGTCCTCTGTAGTGGACACCAGGATTCAGTTTTTTAAAAATTAAATAAGACATGAATAGACACAAAAAGGCAAAAACAATAGGATTTTTTTTAAAATCACCAATCAATTTTTGGTTTCAGGATTTTTCGCATTTGTCCACAAACTCTGTATAAAGATGATACTCAACAGTGTTATGAAAGATATAACAGAATGATTTGATATACTATTTTGCTTTATGCCATATGTGTGTAAATGTTTTTTTTCCCATTATATACAATATATTTACACGCTGTATGTAATTTGCATATTAATGTGTTCTTGGAGCAACATGTAGTAAAAAAAAAAAGAAGTATATGGGAGTGATAATTGGCAAGATTTTCATAATATCTAATACTTCATAGGAATATTGATATATAATTTCTTTCCCTATTCACTTGTTGTGTCTCCCAAAATGCCTGATAAACATGATTTAAGTCCTGGTGTCCTCTACAGTGGACATGTATAAAATCAATATCCTGTTTCTTAACAGAAAGTCATATTTTGATTTGAAACCCCATAACAATTTACTGAGATGTTGATTTATGACAAACAATTTGATAATTAGTCAGATGGAGAAAGGAGAGGGAGTGGTCATGTTGAAACCTCCAAACATTTGGTATTTCTGAAAAGCCCTGAATGTGCTCTTTACAGGACATCCAGACTTAAAACGGTGACATGTAAGGTCTTGAAATTCACTAAAATACAATGTCCTCTACAGAGGACAAAACTCCATTGCTGGAAGTCAGGAGGATATATATATTAGGGGTGTAATGGTACACAAAACTCACGGTTCAGTACGTATTCGGTACAGAAGGTGGGGAGAAAACTAAACATAAAATTGCTTTTTTTTAAATTAAACAGTAGTTTACTGAACAAATTGTGTCTATGTCTTTAAATATATTAAATTAAATTATAACTAAAAATTTCTTAAGGATAAAAAAAATTATCTCTGCTAATGCTATGGTAATACTATAATATAATACTGTGTAGGGAGCCCTTAAACATTAGGCTAATATAATATTAATGTCAGGCTGTGTTCACGAAGGAAGACGAAGGAGAACAGGTCAAGATAAAACGGGTAGACGGGTAAAAGTAACACAACATATTATAACGGTGATCAGACAATGAACTGAACTGAAACAGGAACTGATATGCAAACAGGGAGATTAACAAATGACGTGCAGCTGTGATGGTGGTTAGTGTCCATGGTGATAGATGAATGTGTGCAGGTGAGGAACAGGAGGGATGCTGGGAAATGGAGTGCTAGTGCTGGTGACTGTGACAATTAAAGGTTAACAACAGAGCCCAAACTATTAGCCTAAATTCAATCGCTATTTATTTTTAGATATAATAATCAACACACAAATAACAAATTGTATGCAAATCTGTAAGCTGCACATAAGGCAGTTTTTGCATTAACTTCAAAATCTAATTATAAAATTAAGTTTTACTCCAATTCGGTTGAAATATAATCATTTATAAACAGTGGCTGTCATTTTCACGACAGATTTATTTAAACATACATTAAATAATCAAGACATCACTAACAGGTTAAGTAAAATATAATGAATATATAGGCTAATACAGTGCATATATTAAGCGAAATAGTTAATTTCTCTGGCAAACTAACAAGCTGTGGACACTAAATGGCTTTTCTGAGGTAAATGCTACATGACATTGTTTACAAGCTTTCATTGATGTCTTTCCGCCGTTGAAACACTGATTGAGCGATTACAAGAGATATGAGCGTATCAGTAAGTTGTACTGTATCTTTCAACATACCTTTAGATGTTCATTCATGTTTATTCTGTAACTAGAAGGCTATTAAAGAGGAAGAGATGATCGTCGGTTGAACTGTGGCGCCTGTACAGTGATCTGTCACGCCACATCAAAGAGCGTCAAAACGGCATTTTCCTTTCTGTTTGAATTTTGTGATGTCGTGGACAGAATTTGAAGGATGCGACTTTGTTTCTTATCGAAAGTAACAAAACGCAGATCTTATTGCGATTAATGGGAGACCTTAATGTTGCAATGTAATGCATTCGGTACACACGTGCACCGAACCGAAAGCCCTGTACCGAAATATATACATATATGATGACATAAATAAAAATATTTTTAAAATACTGTACATATTACTTGATTTTCCATGCTGCTTTTCCTATGTAAGATTTTTTTTTTTACTTTCCATGAACATTCACATTAAGAACACTTAATGAAAAATGCACACTGGCCATGACACAAGTGAGAAGTATTGAGCGCTAACACAGTCTCACCCCTCATCGTCACGTATCGACGCTTGGTCATTGCCCCCTGGCGTCGACATCCGAGGCAGAAGGTACCTCCTTTGCGTCGCTTTTCAACGTAGAGGGCCGTCCGATACACTTCAATGTAAATCCCTCACCTTCGGATTCTGACGCAGGAGGGTCAACCCACGAGAGATATGGATGCACTGGAAAGTTTCGATTTTCATGGTCATAATCCCTTTCATAATACCTTCTGCCTCGGATGTCGACGCCAGGGGGCAATGACCAAGCGTCGATACGTGACGATGAGGGGTGAGACCGTGTTGTGAAGGCAATGCAACTATACATTCACTCTTTTTTATTCTTTTGTGCTTTGCCATCAGGACGAGTCTTTCTGAAACATTTACGGAAAAAGAAACTACATGTTTTAATAAAGAGGAATGTGATCAGTGCAACAACTGAGAGTAAAAAGGCCACTACGTCCAGGCAGTGGTACTGATACCAGCTCAGGTCATGTGCCTGAACTCGTAGATGTTTAGCTCCTTTATTCCGCATCACAAATTCGATCCAGAAAACTGCCTGGTCCAGAGGCTTCATTGGCTGATCATGGTGGATTCTGGACAGTCTCATGATGCTTTCTTTGTACCTGATTAGAGAAGAAAAAGAAGTGCTGCTTAACCCAAGATAACTGACTGAGAAACACCATTTTAGGGTTGTTTCTAAACTACTGATAATAACTGGTCGAGGCCTTTGTTAATGAATTATTCAAACTTAGAAAGACTTAACTCACAGTGGATTATTTAAGACAGTCTTGAGAGCGTCCGCCAGGTCTTTGGACTCCATTGTGTTGATATCAAGAACAACAGCAGCTCCTTTGGTTTTCATGTGCATCATGTTATCAGGCTGATCACCAAACAGTGGCAAGCCCACTATTGGGACACCATGATAAATAGCCTCATACAGTCCATTTGTCCCGCCATGGGTAATGAAGGCCTTTGTTTTTGGATGTCCTGTCAGATAAAATGAAGTCAGTATCTGACATCAATTATTGTTCTTTGTGTATCACGAGCACACAGGACCTTTCTTTCCTTACCGAGCAAATCATTCTGTGGGATCCAGTCGTAGAGTTTTGTATTGGGGGCAAGGGTTTCTGGTGTTTTTCCACTGTAACGCCAAACAACCTGTGGAGACAGTACTGAGCATATGAACACCTGAGCAACAGAAAAGTTGGGTTCTGTAAACATTTTATTTATTTTTCCTACTGAGAAATGTGTTTTTAATGATAAAGTATACCGGTAAGCCCTTTTAAGACACATCTACAGATCTCTGAGGTTGTTAATAGTACACGATTACATTCTGTGATGAACACATTTAGTTTGGGGTTTTAATGCACATATAGACATTGATCAGCGCAAAAACACAGATCAGGCATAACATTCATCTTCCTAATATTGTGTTGGTCCCCCTTTTGCTGCCAAAACAGCCCTGACCCGTCGAGGCATGGACTCCACTAGACCCCTGAAGGTGTGCTGTGGTATGTCAAGTCAAGTCATCTTCATTTATATAGTGCTTTTCACAATACATATTGTTTCAAAGCAGCTTCACAGTGACAACAGGAAAATTAATTGACAGAGACTGTTTTGGATTTACAGCAGCGCTAAGAACAAAAAAATTATTATCGAGCTAAAGTTGTTTTTTGATTGAATCACTTCTGTTGTAAAAATGGTTAATTATTACTTTAGGGGCCGCTTAAATGACACCTTTCCTACTGAAAACCGAATCCCTTTAATGCATTCTTGCCGTTTACATGTTTAGTCTATCCACCTATTTCTGGGGGGTGCTACTCTAAAAAAGAACGTGGGTACAACTTCCGGTGAGGTGGCGGAAGTAGCATACCAATGGTATTTTGTGTTAATTAGCGAAGAGGCTAAGTGTTTTTCGGATCATTGTTTACTTTGTAAAGTTGCAAACCTTTATGAGAAATGTCGTTACGGAGCAGGGACATTTCAGTTTAGTACATTTATTAGTTAATCAATAATATCACAATACAATAAACAATTTTCATGCCCTTAATTGTTCTTTACTGACTTTCCACAAAAGTGCCGCTGCATGACTACAAGAGCGTCCTGGCCCTGCAATACATGAACAACCCGCTGTTTGTACTTCACCTGTCACTGATGCTAGCACCCAAGCCTTATTCTGAGATCGCAATAGACGTGAAGGACTATAATGCATTAAGAGCTCGCTCAGGTACTGGGGAGCTAAACCATTTAGTGCTTTGTAAGTAATTAGCAAGATTTTAAAATCTATACGATGTTTAACAGGAAGCCAATGCAGTGTTGACAGAACTGGGCTAATATGGTCATACTTCCTAGTTCTAGTAAGAACTCTAGCTGCTGCATTTTGGACCAGCTGGAGTTTATTTATCAGGCGAGCAGAACAACCACCCAGTAGAGCGTTACAGTAATCTAGCCTTGAGGTCATGAACGCATGAACTAACTGTTCCGCATTTGTCATTGAGAGCATATTTCGTAGTTTAGATATATTTTAAGATGGAAGAATGCGGTTTTACAGATGCTAGAAACATGGCCTTCAAATGAAAGATTGGTATCAAAGAGCACACCCAGGTTCCTAACTGACGACGAAGACTTAACAGAGCAGCCATCAAGTGTTAGACAGTATTCTAGGTTATTCGTGAAGAAGTTTTTGACATATGACATCTCTTCGTTTACTACTACAAACTGATAACGGTCAGATAAGTATGATTTGAACCATGACAATGCAATTCCACTAATGCCAACATAATTTTCAAGTCTATTCAAATGAATATTGTGGTCGATAGTGTCAAAAGCAGCACTGAGATCCAATAACACTAATAGAGAGATACAACCACGATCTGATGATAAGAGCAAATCATTAGTAACTCTAATGAGAGCAGTCTCAGTACTATGGTACGGTCTAAATCCTGACTGGAAATCCTCACAGATACCATTTCTTTCCAAGAAGGAATGTAGTTGTGATGATACTGCCTTTTCTAGTATTTTTGACAGAAAAGGTAGAGTCGAGATCGGCCTGTAATTGACTAATTCTCTAGGATCAAGTTGTGTTTTTTTAATAAGAGGTTTAATAATAGCCAGCTTAAAAGTTTTTGGTACGTATCCTAATGATAAAAACGAATTAACAATATTAAGAAGAGGATCTATGACCTCTGGAAGCATCTCTTTCAATAGCTTAGTCGGTATAGGGTCTAACATACATGTTGTTGATTTTGATGATTTAACAAGTTTAGACAATTCTTCCTCTCCTAAAGCAGCGAATGAATTGAATTTTTCCTCAGGGACACTACAATGCACTGACGCGATGCTGTAGTAGATGGTTGCATGGTTATAATTTTCTCTCTAATATTGTCAATCTTGCAAGTAAAGAAGTTCATAAAGTCATCACTGCTGTGCTCTTTGGAAACATCAGAAGTTGAAGCTTTATTTCTCGTTAATTTAGCCACTGTATCAAATAAATACCTAGGGTTGTGCTTATTTTCTTCTAAGAGATTTGAAAAATAAGTAGATCTAGCATTTTTTTAAGGCTCAATCATTCTCTCTCTCCACGAAATGCGAAAAACCTCTAGTTTTGTTTTCTTCCAGCTGCGCTCCATTTTTCTGGCTGCTCTCTTAAGAGCCCGAGTGTGCTCGTTGTACCACAGCATTGGATTATTTTCCTTAATCTTCTTTAAACGCAGAGGAGCAACTGAGTCTAATGTGCTGGAAAAGAGAGAGTCAGTAGTTTCTGTTGCAACATCGAGGTCTTCTAAGCTGTCTGGTATGCTAAGGCGATGAAACTGATCAGGAAGATTATTTATAAAGCGATCTTTAGTGGTAGAAGTGATGGTTCTACCATATTTGTGGCAGGGAGGCAGTTTAGCAGCCTTGACTAAATGTAGTATACACGAGACTAGATAATGATCTGAGATGTCGTCACTCTGCTGCAGAATTTCAACTGCATCAATATCGATTCCATGTGACAATATTAGATCTAAAGTATGATTACGACAGTGAGTGGGTCCTGACACGTGTTGTCTAACTCCAGTAGAGTTTAGAATGTCTGTAAATGCCAAACCCAGTGTGTCTTTTTCATTATCTATATGGATATTAAAATCACCAACAACAAGGACTTTATCCGCAGCTAGTACTAACTCCGATAGAAAATCAGCAAATTCTTTGATAAAGTCTGTATGGTGCCCTGGTGGCCTGTATACAGTAGCCAGCACAAATGTCAACTTACATAACGTTACATAAAGCAACATCACTTCGAAGGAATTATTATTATGTGGCACCAAGATGTTAGCAGCAGATCCTTTAAGTCCTGTAAGTTGTGAGGTGGAGCCTCCATGGATTAGACTTGTTTGTTCAGCACATCCCACAGATGCTTGATTGGATTGAGATCTGGGGAATTTGGAGGCCAAGTCAACACCTCAAACTCGTTGTTGTGCTTCTCAAACCATTCCTGAACCATTTTGGCTTTGTGTCAGGGCGCATTATCCTGCTGAAAGAGGCCACAGCCACCAGGGAATACCGTTTCCATGAAAGGGTGTACATGGTCTGCAAAAATGCTTAGGTAGGTGGTACGTGTCAAAGTAACATCCACGTGGATGGCAGGACCCAAGGTTTCCCAGCAAAACATTGCCCAAAGCATCACACTGCCTCCGCCGGCTTGCCTTCTTCCCATAGTGCATCCTGGTGCCATGTGATCCCCAGGTAAGCGATCCACACGCACCCGGCCATCCACGTGATGTAAAAGAAAATGTGATTCTTCAGACCACCTTCTTCCATTGCTCTGTGGTCCAGTTCTGATGCTCATGTGTCCACTGTTGGCTCTTTCGGCGGTGGACAGGGGTCAGCATGGGCACCCTGACTGGTCTGCGGCTATGCAGCCCCATACGCAACAAACTGCCAGTCGTCTAGCCATCACAATTTGGCCCTTGTCAAACTTGCACAAATCCTTACGCTCGCCCATTTTTCCTACTTCTAACACATCAACTTTGAGGACAAAATATTTACTTGCTGCCTAATATATCCCACCCACTAACAGGTGCCGTGATGAAGAGATGATTAGTGTATAATGTTATGCCTGATCGGTGTACATGGATCATAGGGTTGTCAAAAGTACCGACTTCGGTACCTAGTCGGTACTGAAATTTTAAAATTGTGACGCTTTGAGCGCTGTTGAACGGATTCATAATCACCTCTGATTGGCCATCGTGTTCACGGCTCATTGGATATGTCTGTGATTGGCTTCAATGATCGACGCTGTAAAAACGTTGTATATAGTCATCAATGACACTCTTCACCAAGCACTTACACAGATACACACGGGAGCATTTGAAAGCAGGCGTCTATTGCGGACCAGTCCGCTGATAGACGCGTGCTTTTAAACGCTCCTGCTCCCGCTTTAAAAATGCTTTCAAATTCAAACACTTCCGTGTGCTTTCAAACGCTGCCATGCGTTGATCATTGTAGCCAATCAGAGACATATCCGATGAGCGAGTCAACACAATGGCCAATCAGAGGTGTTTACGAATCTGCTCAACAGCGCTCAAAGCGTCACATTTTTAAAATTTCAGTACCGACTAGGTACCAAAGTCGGTACTTTTGACAACTCTAATGGATCACATCAAATATGGCAAACTGAGAAGCTTAAACGTGCTTGATTGAGGTTTGTTCTCACGTGTCACACGAGTACGGCTGAGCTTCCATTGACCATGTTTGATGTGCTTTATGTATGTGTGTTGATCAATGTTTATATGTGAACAAAAGCTAAATTAAACCTGTTCATCATATAAGGTGATTGTCTCTCTTCAGAGGACTTGGATTAAAGCATTTGATTCATATGATTTACTTTTCTTTATGAACTTTTTGAAGCTTGAAAGTTTTGGTGGTATGAATGGACTTTGAATAGAGCGACAGAAATATCTCAGGTTTCATTAAAAAGTGTGTCAAAGATGAAAGAAAGTCTTATGGGTTTGAAACTGCATGAGGGTGAGGGATTGATGACAGAATTACACACCTTTTGTGGGATCTGACCAAGAGCAGAAGCAATAGTGTTTGCTCTTTCCATTGTCAAGTTGTTGATCATGGAACCCAATGAGAAAACAACAATGCCATGATCTCCTGAGCTCTGAACAAACTTCTCCAGTTCCTAAAAGACACAAATGAGCACATACTGTCACACAAAAACAGAAAACAAGATTTGATGCACCATTTATACCATAAAAACTACTTAATATAACATAAATGTATTTATACAGGAAAAAGCAATTGTGGGTAAAAGAAATGTATCACTCTCTTGAAAGTGTTCATTCTGGTTATGAACCCACAAAAAACATAATGCACTCTAAACGCCCCATTTTTCTACCAAGGGGTCAAGGTTCAGATGGTCTGAATGACTCATTTTGCCCCTGCTGGAAGATGGCATAATTACACCAGCTGGGTCAAAAAAACATTTTCCCCTAACTGTTGTTCTAAAGTATCTGTGTATTTTGACAAGATGACATTTACTGCAAGCAAAAATGGCAATTATTCCATTAAATTGTTACGGAGCCCCTAGAGAGATATGGTGATGGAAAAAAGAAAAATTTCTCCCAAGAAAAGTTGAGAACAAACACAAAGTTGGTAATTGCACTGACATGTATTTTTTTTCCTTCATCCAGCTTTTCATTAGTAACTTAAACTGAACTTATTTTCCATCAGAAATGGATATGGCATAAATTTACAATGTTACTTGATCTATTCAGGTTAGAATTCCTTAATTTACGTATGATGCATATTTTAATGCAAAATAAAACAAAATGTAAAGGCATCAAAAAATCTGAAGAGCATGTATTGCAAAATGATATATGGCAAAGCAAAGTCATTACCTTTGACAGAGGCTTGGCAGGTTTGCAGTGTAGTCCTCCAACAAATTTAAAGTTAGGCAGGAGTGGGCGTGGATACTCAAAATCCCAGTAAGTTCTTATGAAACAAATGTCAGCTTTCCCTATGGTCTCACACATTGATGAAGGTTTTCCTGTGACATATGGAGAAATATAGTCTGCTGATGCACATTAGATCAAGTCACAGGATTAAACAGTGTCTAGAATGAGACAACTGCACAGTTAAAGCACATGCGTAAAAGTTGTCCTAAATCAAACAATATGAAATAATAAAAACACACCCAATACTTCAGTGTAAAGCGGATCAACAAACCATGCCATCAACTGAAATGCAGTCGAATAAATGATGTAGTGGATCATGTTTTCAACTCTCTCTGTGAAGCTCATATGGTCAGTGAGGTGACCCTGCGCAGCGACCGCAGGAACATAGGATGGTGGAGTGGGAATCTGACCACAATTCCGCTCTAAAGTATACGCGAACGTTGCGCGCATTGAGAGGACGTGTGGGATCTTCAGCTTCTCTGCCATCAAGTCAGGGAATGGCGTCATCGGATCAGAAAAAAGCACATCATAATGAGATTCCTGAAGCGTGTGTAAAAGATCCTCATTGTGGAACAGGCCCTTGTACAATTCATCAAAGAACACCATGAGCTTGGACATCATTCGCCAGAATTTGAGGACTCTCTCGTATGTGGTGCCCGGGTCATCCGTCCAGGGATGAATCGCCTCATGCAATACAGCACTGACCTCTTCTTTCTCCGCACTGACTTCATACACTTTGAAATCGAACCGCTCTTTCCGTGTGTAATCTACAGTAGGCGATGAAGAGCTGACCAGAACCGTCACGCTGTGGTTCTTATCGACCAGCGCGTCTAAAACCACACGCATGTTGTGCCAGTGGCTGAACTCGCCCGGCAACACCAAAACCCTGCCAGCCTCTACTCCACACAGCAGTGCGAACACAAACACAGTCCCAGATGTCATGCTGAAGTGTTTGTGCAGTGATCCAGATTCCAAACACGGTATAGGCAGAGCCCTTGAGTAAACAGTAGATCAGACTGAACTCTTGATCGTCACGTGATTAATGTGGACTTCAGCTTCAGGAAGTTCATGGCGGGCAATATGAAAACAGTTATCGAGACAGAACTGCGTTAATAAATGCATTGATCTAGAATATATAACACATTGACATGTTTATGTAGTATGTATATGTAGTTACATAAATGTTGTTTTTAAAATATAAATTATCTGCCAGTATTTGAGGATTAGTGTGGTCAACTAGCCTTACCTGCGTTGTTAACATATTTTAGACTAATGTTACATTGGTTAAGGACTTGTTTATTTTTTATGTTCTTAATCTTGTATGTTAGTCAATGCCGTCTTAATGTTCATTGTGGTTTCAATAATCCCATGGTAACTGAGGGCCTCAATGTTTTATGATTGTTATCTTTATGATTTTCAGAGAGACCGAAAAATTATTGTCAGCTCACTGCACAATGGGTCAATGGACTAGCAGCATAAACAGTGAAATGTAATATTATTACAGGTTTGTTAAAGGTTTGTTAAATAAAATATGGAGCAGGGAATGGCTTGCAAACATAGATATGTATAGTATGTAGATGCTACATTCGACCACTGTAGACATGTCGGCGTGCCCACCATCTTGGAACGGTCAACGTGTCATCGCTCACAGTAAGAATCAATGATGCCACAATATTGTGCAGCTTCTAGTTGTAAAAACTACAGAGATTTAAATTCCTGAAGAAATGGGATAATCTTGCACCAATGAGAATGTGTTGGTTTGTGTTTTTTTTATGTATTAACTCACTATTACAGGGTTTTAAACTATGATAACTTTTTAGCAAAATCATCTGCTGTTATTGATATAGATATTCATACATGCGTCTAACTACGGTTCCCGGTAGTTCACCAACTCTTTACCACATTCAATATTATGGAAAAGAGCCATAATGACAGAAATTCTCAAATTATAAGAAATAAAAAAGTTACAGTTTGAGACCAGAAACGCATCACATAACCGTAAAGTCTCGTACACACCGAGACTATTTTCACGCGCGTTTATCGCCAGCGTTTTTCAAGACGTTTTTCGTGTTCATACCCAAGCGATTTTCACTGGCGATGCACCGAGTGAACATGGAAATTCATTCCCTGACAGTATATGGCGCTTGTGCTGAACGGTAGTCCAAATAAACATTTATGATATTAATAAAATTAAAGAAGATAAAAATACAGATATAAAATGGCATATATGGCATATACATGACGTGAGGAGATGGTAGTCAGAAACGGTAGTGCAAGTGAACGGTAGTGCAAATAAACATTTATGAAATAGACATTCTCAACTATATTTCTTTGAATGTAAAAGAAAAAAAACAAACAATAAAAATCAGAAATAAAATGGCATATAATACACATCTATTGGTGTGGCCAAGAACTGGCAGAGCACCCATAGTTTGTAGGGGTCTTCCTCATCTACTTACTTCCTCTTCGTCGTCTTGGTGTCAATATGTGCTCGGCAAGATCGTTTTGTGCTTGAGCGCCACCAAGTCGTGTTTTACTGTAACTTCAGCAGCTCCAGGCACGTGAACAAAAGCGCCAATCTCATTGGTCGGCCAGTTTTAAATGCAGCGCGTCAAACCAAAAAAACAAACCTGAGGCGTTTTTTAAAAAATGACGCTTTTACTTCTGCCGCTTTTCGCGCCGTGTGCACACTCACATTGGCGCCCTTTGTTTAGTCACGAGACGATAATCGGGCGTGATATTCGTCCTGGTGTGTGCAGGCCCTAAGAGTTAAAAAACTGACTATGCACTTGTTTGTAAGGAAGTTTGGGAATTGTTAACTAATTTCTGTATTCAATATGGCTGTCACGTCACGTGACAACAGAACGAACGACTCAGAGTCCCGAGCGTCTCCTAATCGACACTCAACAATATACCTGATCTTTCGAAGCATCTCCTAATCGACACTCAACAATATACCTGATCTTTCGAAGCGTCTCCAAATCGACACTCAATAATATATGATCTTTCGGAGCGTCTCCTAATCGACACTCAATAATATTTCGGTCAACGTCTTGACCCCTAACTTGCTGCGCAGCAATAACCAGATAGACTCCAGACTATGCCTTAGAATATGCTTTATTCACAGCCGGAGGACCTCGTATCAATCACAGAGAATCCCACCAGCAAGAAGAATACAACAGTTTATATAGGATAGGAGCATGGCAAAGCATTATACAATATGATTGGTTCTTCATATGTCAAACCTCATGTTACTAGGTAAAGCAAGATCTGCCCAAATCATGTGTTTATTAGTTCGTTGGTTACTCATTATCATGGGGCTATTATATTTAGATAGTTGTCTGGCTGTCCCTAAGTGTCATTTCCACTTTTCTTATATTTGGACATGATTCAGACACACACTGACTTAGGCCCATGCAAGGTTTGAGGACATTTAGTTTTCAAAAGCATATAAATGTTATTCCTGCAAGGGAAAAGAAATGTTAGTTATGATTAATTAAAAAATTCAATCACAGAACGCAGGCAGGTCAGTGTAATGGTTATAAGGTGCTCTGTGTGTCTCCGTAGTAGCTAATATGCTTTGTGGCCTATGTAGAAAGAAGTTAGCATTAGCAAATTTATTTGTTTTGTAGCATTGCAGCAGTTATTTACTTAATTTTATGATAAAACTAGGGCTGGGTTGATTGATTTCTCAATTTTAATCTATTCTTATTTTTATGAACCAATATTAATACCATTTTGGCGCTCTTTAATGTGCCATGACAGATCACTAGTGCCTCAGTTCAAGGGGCACATATCGATCATCTTTCTCTTTACTACTAGTTTTAGCGCAAAATAACCATGAACATCATAAGGTATGTTTAAAAAAGAAACAGTAACTTACCGAAAAGTATCATGTCTCATGTAGTCACTCAGTCAGTGTTTCAACCGTGGAAAGACTTAAAACAGCTTGTAAACAATGTCACATAACTGTACATTTACCTCAGGAAAGCCATTTAATGACCTTAGATCGATAGTTAGCTAGAACCAAATTAAATTCTGTTCAGTTACCAAATGTTTTGGTAATACACTTCTTGTGATGCAGGGCAGCCCTGACATAAAATCTCAGGGGTACTTCAAGTAAATATTTTAGGACAAAAATGTTTAGGAATCCCTGCATTACATGACCTAACATTAATAAACATAAAAACAGCAATGATATTACATGGCCAGAGTCTTCCAAGTTTTACATAATTTTTGTCCAGACTTCTAGAATTAATTAGTGAAGGTCACTGGATATGATAAAAACATACTATTTAACGTAATTTGCTTAGTAACACATTATCACATCTTTGTTTAGTAACCTGCATAATTATTAATCTTATATACTGTATTGTCTAGATTGAGAAGTGCTTTTGTCT
Source organism: Mylopharyngodon piceus (assembly GCA_039654765.1). Classification (NCBI taxonomy): domain Eukaryota; kingdom Metazoa; phylum Chordata; class Actinopteri; order Cypriniformes; family Xenocyprididae; genus Mylopharyngodon; species Mylopharyngodon piceus. The sequence continues at coordinate 40,531,627 of CM077443.1, read as the reverse complement.
CCAAATTCAGAAGCATGGATTGCAAATTTATTTATTTAAATGGCCATTCTATGTGAATATATTCAAAGCTTAGAATTAATTTTAATAGAATTTAGAATTAGGGAGAATCAATAAATTGTAAAAACTGACTACCATTGTGTGAATAATATGTAATCCATTAAAAGTAACTGTAATCTGATTATGAGCATTTTAAAACAGTTTTATGTAATTACAGGTAGTTTATTTTTTAAAATCAGATTAAATAATCCAGATTACATGTAATCAGTTACTTCCCAGAACTGCCGGTTGGAGGAACCAGGGTGGAGCCTTGACTGACGGGCTAAATGGAACCCGGGGACTGGCTGACGGAGGCGGAACCAGGGTGCATGGAGTATCCGGCACAGCAGAGAGGCCGACGGACCAGGGCGACATCCACGGCCCAGAAGCCCAAGGTGGAGCTGCTGGCTTGCAGGACCGAGGCGAAGACAGGGGCTCGGCAGACCGGGGCGACGATAGAGGAAGTGAGGACAACGGAGAAGCTGGAGGGAAGCAGAAACCCGGTGGAGCCAAAGGGGTGGAGTGTCAAGGCGCAGCCGGAGACCCGGAAGTTCACGATGGGGGCATGAGCGATGACTGACAGAGGCTGATCCTGATGGACGAGGTAGCCCGGAGGAGTCCCAGGGCTAGCGGACCACGGCGGAATCGAAGGAGTGCAGAGCCAGGGTGGAGCCGACGGCCTGACAGGTCGAGGTGGAGACGAGGGCCTGGAGGTCTGATGTCAAGCCGGGGGCTCAACCTCATGTCAAGCTGGTAGACGGGAGGGCCGAGGTGGAGCTGAAGAGCTGCATGGAGCAAGCCGGGACCAGGAAGTCAGGCGGGGACATCGGAGGAGGAAGATTTCCAGACAGAACCGGAGCATCCACATGGGTGGACGTGGAAGGCGAAGACTCGAGGATGGGGACTCGAGAGGGAACTGGATCCGTGGACCACAGATCTGTCAGGCAGTGGTCTGCTCCTGGCTCTGAGATGGACTGGGCAGCTTGCTTCGACTCGGGGAAGGCCCAGGAAGCTGGTTCTGGCTCGGGCTCCTTCTCTGCCTCGCTGATGTTATACGGTGAATCGCCCTGCTGTAGCCTCCACCACCAGTATATCACCAGCGCCCTGTTCTCGCAGGTGATGAGCCTCTGCAAGACTGGTAAGTCCATCTTTAAACTTCTTGTTAGGTCGGTCATTTTGTCACGGGTCTTAGAAAAGAGACTTGAAATAAGAAAATCTTGCAAAATAGTCCTTTAATAGGAAACCAGAATACTCAGGAAGGTAGCAGGTAACATAAACTCAACTAACATTGACGATTACCGACAAAGAACTGAACCAAACCGGAAGTATTTAAACACCAGGGAAATCAGCTAATTAAATGACAACAGGTGAACGAGATGATTAAAGAAACTAGGTCAAGACAGACAAACTAAGAACAAAGAAAACTGATGAAAACAAACTAAAAAGTCCATAAACACGACAGCTATATTGCTAAATCTAATCTTTTTTATTCTTTTGTGCTTTGCCATCAGGACGAGTCTTTCTGAAACATTTACGGAAAAAGAAACTACATGTTTTAATAAAGAGGAATGTGATCAGTGCAACAACTGAGAGTAAAAAGGCCACTACGTCCAGGCAGTGGTACTGATACCAGCTCAGGTCATGTGCCTGAACTCGTAGATGTTTAGCTCCTTTATTCCGCAACACAAATTCGATCCAGAAAACTGCCTGGTCCAGAGGCTTCATTGGCTGATCATGGTGGATTCTGGACAGTCTCATGATGCTTTCTTTGTACCTGATTAGAGAAGAAAAAGAAGCGCTGCTTATCACATGACAAGCTCTACAAATTACATAAGTTTCAAAATATATTGACAAGCTATGCTTTGAACTAGAGCAGGGGTAGGCAACATCGGTCCTGGAGAGCCGCTGTCCTGCAGAGTTTAGCTCCAACCCTAATAAAATACACCTGAACAAGCTAATCAATGTCTTCAGGATTACTAAGGCTACAGGCAGGTGAGTTTTTTTTTTTTTCCAGGGTTGGAGCTAATCTCTGCAGGACAGCCGCTCTCCAGGACCGATGTTGCCTACCCCTGAACCAGAGTGTTTTTCTATGACATTAGGTTTAAAGTGAATACTGTCGGTGGCCATTGTAATACAGTGAACAAAAGAAAACTCATTATGTACATTTATATAATCTTATGTACAGTAAATATTATTTTACTTGAGGTTCTTTTATAATTTTAGTGAAGTTTTTGTTCACAAACCACTATAAATGTGGTAATACACATTTCCACCATGTCTTTTTCAGTCCTCTGACTGAAAAACACCATTTAGGGTTGTTTCTAAACTACTGAAAATAACTGGTAGAGGCCATTGTTAATGGATTATTTCAAATTTATGAAAGACTTAACTCACGAGGGATTATTTATGACAGTCTTGAGAGCGTCCGCCAGGTCTTTGGACTCCATTGTGTTGATATCAAGAACAACAGCAGCTCCTTTGGTTTTCATGTGCATCATGTTATCAGGCTGGTCAGCAAACAGTGGCAAGCCCACCATTGGGACACCATGATAAATAGCCTCATACAGTCCATTTGTCCCACCATGGGTAATGAAGGCCTTTGTTTTTGGATGTCCTGTCGGATAAAATGAAGTCAGTATCTGACATCAATTATTGTTCTTTGTGTATCACGAGCACACAGGACCTTTCTTTCCTTACCGAGCAGATCATTCTGTGGGATCCAGTCGTAGAGTTTTGTATTGGGGGCGAGGGTTTCTGGTGTTTTTCCACTGTAACGCCAAACAACCTGTGGAGACAGTACTGAGCATATGAACACCTGAGCAACAGAAAAGTTGGGTTCTGTAAACATTTTATTTATTTTTCCTACAGAGAATTATATTTTTAATGATAAAGTATACCGGTAAAACTTTAAAGACACATCTGCAGATCTCTGAGGTTGTCGAGAGAGTATACAACTGCATTATGATTTAATTTAGGCATTTATTCACATATAAACATTGATCAACGCACATACATGGAGCACATCAAATATAGCAAACAGACACTTAAATGTGCTTGCCTGATGTGCAAGAACCATTGAGGTTTGTTGTTGTTTGTGCTCTATGTATGTGTGTTGATCAAAGTTTATATGTGAATATAAACCAAAATTAAATCTGTTCATCATGTAAAGTGATTGTCTCTCTTCAGAAGACTTGGATTAATCCATTCGATTCATATGAATTACTTATATAATCTTAATTAGCTTTTTGAACCTTGAAAGTTTTGGTGGAATTAATGGACTTTGAATGAATTTATCAGGTTTCATTAAAAATATCTTCATTTGTGTTTCGAAGATGAGTGAAAGCCTTATGGGCTTGGAACGAGGGTGAGAGATGACATGATTGACGATTGATGACAGAATTTTCATTTTTGGGTCAACTGTCCGTAATTTACAATGATGAGTAGTTTATTGCCTCATAGAAGACATTAAGTACACATTCTTGTATTGTTTGAATGGGAAAAATATTTTTTTCTTTTTTTTCTATAGCTATAAAGAGACAAAAAAAGTCACACACCTTTTGTGGGATCTGACCAAGAGCAGAAGCAATAGTGTTTGCTCTTTCCATTGTCAGGTTGTTGATCATGGAACCCAATGAGAAAACAACAATGCCATGATCTCCTGAGCTCTGAACAAACTTCTCCAGTTCCTAAAAGACATAGAAATGAGCACATACTGTCACACAAAAAGGTGAGAACAAGGCTTGTAATGGCATATACGCCATGAAAACTACTTAATGCGACATACAGTGAACATACAAACCCCATTCCAAAAAAGTTGGGACACTGTACAAATTGTGAATAAAAAAGGAATGCAATAATTTACAAATCTCATAAACTTATATTTTATTCACAATAGAATATAGATAACATATATCAAATGTTGAAAGTGAGACATTTTGAAATGTCATGCCAAATATTGGCTCATTTTGGATTTCATGAGAGCTACACATTCCAAAAAAGTTGGGACAGGTAGCAATAAGAGGCCGGAAAAGTTAAATGTACATATAAGGAACAGCTGGAGGACCAATTTGCAACTTATTAGGTCAATTGGCAACATGATTGGGTATAAAAAGAGCCTCTCAGAGTGGCAGTGTCTCTCAGAAGTCAAGATGGGCAGAGGATCACCAATTCCCCCAATGCTGCGGCGAAAAATAGTGGAGCAATATCAGAAAGGAGTTTCTCAGAGAAAAATTGCAAAGAGTTTGAAGTTATCATCATCTACAGTACATAATATCATCCAAAGATTCAGAGAATCTGGAACAATCTCTATGTGTAAGGGTCAAGGCTGGAAAACCATACTGGATGCCCGTGATCTTCGGGCCCTTAGACGGCACTGCATCACATACAGGAATGCTACTGTAATGGAAATCACAACATGGGCTCAGGAATACTTCCAGAAAACATTGTCGGTGAACACAATCCACCGTGCCATTCGCCGTTGCCGGCTAAAACTCTATAGGTCAAAAAAGAAGCCATATCTAAACATGATCCAGAAGCGCAGGCGTTTTCTCTGGGCCAAGGCTCATTTAAAATGGACTGTGGCAAAGTGGAAAACTGTTCTGTGGTCAGACGAATCAAAATTTGAAGTTCTTTTGGAAAACTGGGACGCCATGTCATCCGGACTAAAGAGGACAAGGACAACCCAAGTTGTTATCAGCGCTCAGTTCAGAAGCCTGCATCTCTGATGGTATGGGGTTGCATGAGTGCGTGTGGCATGGGCAGCTTACACATCTGGAAAGGCACCATCAATGCTGAAAGGTATATCCAAGTTCTAGAACAACATATGCTCCCATCCAGACGTCGTCTCTTTCAGGGAAGACCTTGCATTTTCCAACATGACAATGCCAGACCACATACTGCATCAATTACAACATCATGGCTGCGTAGAAGAAGGATCCGGGTACTGAAATGGCCAGCCTGCAGTCCAGATCTTTCACCCATAGAAAACATTTGGCGCATCATAAAGAGGAAGATGCGACAAAGAAGACCTAAGACAGTTGAGCAACTAGAAGCCTGTATTAGACAAGAATGGGACAACATTCCTATTCCTAAACTTGAGCAACTTGTCTCCTCAGTCCCCAGACGTTTGCAGACTGTTATAAAAAGAAGAGGGGATGCCACACAGTGGTAAACATGGCCTTGTCCCAACTTTTTTGAGATGTGTTGATGCCATGAAATTTAAAATCAACTTATTTTTCCCTTAAAATGATACATTTTCTCAGTTTAAACATTTGATATGTCATCTATGTTGTATTCTGAATAAAATATTGAAATTTGAAACTTCCACATCATTGCATTCCTTTTTTATTCACAATTTGTACAGTGTCCCAACTTTTTTGAAATCGGGTTTGTATTTGAAAAGCTTGGAACCACATTCTTTTGGTGCCATCAGTCAGGCCGCAGGTCCAAAAAAATGAATCACACAGTATTAACAGATCTGTTGTTTGGGTTAAAAAATATTCTTGTGTTGAGTTACAAAAGTAATATAAAATTCTGTCAAATCTTTGCCCTGATATGCATTTTCTCCCTTTACCCAGCTTTTAATTAGTGACCTAAACAACTTATTTTCCATCAGAAATCATGTCAAAGTGTGCCACATGCAGTTTACAAAATGGGATGACACTGCATGGGATGACACTGTTTCTTTTGAGGTCAACAGAGCCAAATCCCTCTCCATACACACATCCACTGATACAAAGTTACAATGTTACTTGATCTATTCGAGTCAGGATTCTGTAATTTACTAACAAACTATGAACGTTTTAATGCAAAAAAAAAAAAAAAAGTAAAGGCATCAAACTATTTCAGAATATATTTCAAAATAATATATGGCAAAGCAAAGTCATTACCTTTGACAGAGGCTTGGCAGGTTTGCAGTGTAGTCCTCCAACAAATTTAAAGTTAGGCAGGAGTGGGCGTGGATACTCAAAATCCCAGTAAGTTCTAATCAACCAGATGTCAGCTTTCCCTATGGTCTCACACATTGATGTAGGTTTGCCTGTGACATATGGAGAAATAATTCTACTCAGTTGGTGCACAGTAGGTCAAGTCACAAGGTAAACAGTTTCTAGCCTACTGCACAATTAAAGCAGAAAAGTTGGCCCAAAAATAAATAAATTAATTAATAAATAATAATTACCCACTGATCTATAAAGAGAACATTATATAGATCAGTGTAATTACCCCATATTTCAGTGTAAAGCCGATCAAAAGTAAACCTCATGTTCAGTTGAAATATGGTTGTATATATGATGTAGAGGAGCATGTTTTCAACTCTCTCTGTGAAGCTCATATGGTCAGTGAGGTGACCCTGCACAGCGACCGCAGGAACATAGGATGGTGGCGTGGGGATCTGACCACAAAGATGCTCGAAATTATATGCGAACGTTGAGCGCAGTGAGATGACGTGTGGGATCTTCAGCTTCTCTGCCATCAGGTCAGCACATGGCATCATTGGATCAGAAAAAAGCACATCATAATGAGATTCCTGAAGCGTGTGTAAAAGATCCTCATTGTGAAACAGGCCCTTGCATGTATCAGTAGCAAGCGCCATGAAGTTTGACATCACTCGCCAGATCATGGAGATTGTCTCGTATGTGGTGGCTGTGTCATTCATCCAGAGATGAATAAAGTCACTCCAGACGGCAGTGGCCTCTTCTTTCTTCATCTTGACTTTAAACACATTGAAGTCGAACCGCTCCTTCTGTGCATACTGTACAGTAGGCGATGAAGAACTGACCAGAACCATCACGCTGTGGTTCTTATCAACTAACGCGTCTACGATCGCACGCATGTTGAGCCAGTGGCTGTACTCGCCTGGCAACACCAAAACCCTGCCAGCCTCTACTCCACACAGCAGTGCGAACACAAACACAGTCCCAGATATCATGCTGAAGTGCTTGTGCCTTTGGATAAGTGCAGTGTGATCTGGGGAACAATGACCTAAATACAGTATGCTATGAGCACAACAGGATTTGGGCAAAGGTCGTGTTGCATTATGGAGGGTATAGGTGCACTTTGTCATTTGGCCAAAGGATAATATCTTGCACTTTTACTCAACTCCCACTCTAAATGCTATATTTTGCAAAACTGCAAGGAATATGCAAATGTTACCAGGAACAACACAGCTATATTTTGTTTTTAGTGCAATTCTGAGTCTGATGTCAGTTTATAGCAGGGGGTTTCAACCTTGATAGACTGGGAGTTTATGATAGCCTAGTTCTAGTTCATTTACAGTAGTTTAACACAGATTTGAATGTTCGCTGTGATCGTAGCTACTTGTCAAAGGTTTAATAGACGTAGCTGAATCGTTGTAACTTAGGAGTAAGATCATGTGAGTGTTTGCAGTCTTTTAATGATTAATCGTGCAGCTCTACAATGTATGTGTCTCATTAACAGCAAACGCAGTCACTTTTCAGGCTAGATGTCATTAGACAGAGTTTACATTAAATCTGATTACATGGATAATTTTAGATACGTAAACAGTTTTATCCATATCAAATTTTCTGTTATCACATCTTTTAAAGTAATTTTGGCTACATGTTTTAAAGTAATGGTTTCTGTTCAGATTTTCGAAAAATCTCGGTTCATCCCAGTAAATTTACCTGAAGTGGTTTTTCTCTGATGATCGGTTCTGTGAGGACACACGCTGATAGAAAAGCATGTCAATTGGCTGCAACCTGTAGATATTAGAGAGAGTAGATATGCCCAATCACGAAAGTCGATTGCTCAACCAACCATAGAATACTTCTCTGCATTTGTTATTAATTTTTTTTGTGTGTGTGCTGAATTTATATCACTTTCGTAGGCTATTGAGTGAATAAAAGATAGATATCCCTTTCATTTCCCTAAAAAATCTAACCAATTTGAAGTGGAATACCGCCCCCCCTCGAAATTCACTCCCCGGACTCTGTGCCCCCACAATACCCTCCCATTTCCAGCCCTGATGGCCAGACGTTCATGTTGTTGTGTTCTGTGCAGCACGCTCTCGTTGGCTACATGTTTTGTGTGAGCACATGGCATTGTTTTGTTTGTTTCTATGTCTTAACCCCGTCCTTGTTACTGTCATGGCACAGAAGAAGACAACACAGGTATAAGTGAAACACAACAGTAAGTTTATTTGCAGGAATGGATACAGACAGCTGGTGTGGATAGCAGGTGAGAGATGAAGCAGTCTGATAGATTGAAGAGACTTAGCTGTATGGTAACTGTTCTGTCTTGTGTTTGCAGGTTGAGACGATCATGAGAATCATAGGATGAGGGAGACAGATGACTAGAGATGGATGACTGAGATAATGACCCGTGTGTGCGGTAACTATGGCAGTGCAGGTAGCTCAGGGGACCAAAAAGAAGAAGGAAGATCAGAGGACCATGGCGGAGCAGATGACCACCGGGGCAGATCTGGAGGAACAAGAACACAGAGCACTGAGAGGTTAGCACTGGTCATAATGAGGCCGGAAAGGTGTTTCTGGTTGATCTCTGTGGTCATGTTGGGGGAGACAGAAAACTAGACAGAAAACCATGGTCACGTTATGGAAGATAGGCGATTCAAGGACTATCTTTGTGGTTGAATTAAGGCTCGGAAAATACCTCTGTGGCCGTGATGGAGTGTAGTTTAGCTTCCGTGGATACATTAAGGCAAACAGGAAATTCAGGAACGACCACCATGGCCGCACATTGGGGCACACAGAAAATGTGTGGGACGACCTTCTTGGTCACATCTAGGTAAACAGGAAGTTCTGAAACGACCTCCGTGGTCGCACCTGAACATACTGGAAATTCAGGGACGATCTCCCTGATCATCTCTGGGCAAACAGGAAACTTAAGAACGACCTCCGTGGTCGCATCTAAAAAAGCAGAAGACTTGGGAATAATCTCCGCTTCAATAAGAGCATGAGAGCAGTGTGCTGCCCAAACACACATTATGGCCAGCGCCGTAACAGGGAGAGCAATCAGTAGGAGGAGGTTCTCTGTGTGGATCCCTGGGATGATAGATGGCAATGGGTTAAGCTCTGGGATGAGAGCAGGCACTGGTCAGGGGCTGGAGACTGCACTGGACTCTGGTCTGAAGCGGATTCTCAGTCTGGGAGGAATTCTCATACGGACTCAAGGACTGGAGGCAAATTTTGAGTGGGCTCCAATGCAGACTTTGGGGCCGGTATGGGCTCAATACAAAATTCTGAAACTGGAGTGGACTCTTTACTGAATTCTGGGTTTGGAATGGACTGATTACTGAATTCTAAGGTTAGAGCGATTCGTGACTGAACTCTGGGACGGGATTAACCTTAGGGACTGGAGCCATCACTAGACTAAGGTCAGGGGCTGGAGTGAACACTGAGCTCTGTCAGGGGCTGAAGCAGACTCTGGGCTGTGGTTAGGGGCTGGCCTGGTAGAGGACTGTTTCTTCTTCCTCTGCTTCCTCCTTTGGGCAGCGGTGAAGTGAAGCACTGATATTTTAATAATCTCCGGAGTTGGCCCAGACTCTGGAGCTGGCTCATGGGTTGAAGCAGATTCTGGAGCTGGGATGGACTTATAACTGATCTGGGCTGGAGCTGGCTTATGACTTTCTCTCACTGGTACAGACTGGGGAAGATGACTCACTGGAACAGATGGAACGGATTCTGGACATGAGGACCGAAGATGGGAAATCTTCTTAAAAGCCGTCTTTACGGCCATGATAGGTGGGTCCGCACTGTTTGAGACAGCTTTCCTAGACTTGGGAAAGGAAACCACTGCACAGACTTCTTTGCTGGAAGGGACTCTTGATACTTGTGTTCGCATGAGGAGTGAAGATGGCGAAGGACTTGGGAGGAATTCTGTGGTGTTTGGTGGCTCGATGGACAAAACCTCTGTTGCCAGGATGGCTGGAGTGGACTGGACAGAAAGCGAATGAGTGGAAACGGCATCTTCCTCAACCTTGGCCACAGTGAGGGAAGAACCACTAAGCCACAGCACCCAGTCTAAATATTGCCTCAGGGTGAGAGTTGGATTACCTGGTGGTATCAACGCTGCAAGGTGAAGGTCTAATCCAACCCAGAACAAATCCATGAGAACTTGGTCATTCCAGGTTACTAAATGGCAGTATTGGATAAAATCCTCCACATAAATCTCTAAACTGTGACCATTCTGATCAATATCCTCCACAGATTTCATCTCAAATGACCGGTCCATACTGGAAGCTAAAGGCCCCACAGAGTTCATCTTAATTGGTCTGGCCTTCTGTCACAGCACAGAAGACGACAACACAGGTATAAGTGGAACTTATGTGAAATTATGTGGTGTTTAGAGGCTGTTGGATCTGAACTCTTCAGTTACTGCATGGCAAAGTGCACATCATCAGTGGTTTTATGTTTCTTGTATTGTTTGGAAAGGATGAGTCTATTCAGAATGACAATGAAGTTTTAGCTATAAGAATAACCTCGGGTAAGCTATTCAAAATGGTTTGGGACTCTGTAAAACCTTCTAACTTGTGTTTTTCAGTTGCTTATTGGTCAGAACTGTCTTTGACTAGTTTGTAGAACCTCCAAAAATACTGTTGAAAGTTCTTGCCGGAGCTGTAAGAAGTAACTGTAATCTGATTATAAGCATTTTAAAACATAAAACATTATTCATAAACAAATACTTTATTTTTGAAATCTGATTATGTAATCCAGATTACATGTAATCAGTTACTACACAGTTACTACCCATAACAGACACAACATACACAAGACAAGCAGCATGGAAAATCAAGTAATATGTTTATTTTACATGAACATTCACATGTATTTGTTTCATTAAAAGTGCTTTATGTAATTTTTTGACTGTAGCAAACCATAAAAATGCCATATATTTGCAGAGATTTAGGAAACATACTAAGGTCAAGTACTTGTTTCTCAATGCTAAAGCCAGTTTTTCTTCTTTGAAATGTTCCGTGTTAGAATGTCTGTTTTTGTTTTGATCTGTGATCCCGCCCACTGCCAATTTACCTAATAGTATTTCGACACCCCAGGTTGCCAGTTGGTGGAAAACACAGTGTATTTTGTCAGAAACTAACTGGTTCATTGATCACAGATAAGTCCTCAATCTGGCAACCCATGTGAGCGTGGAGTCTGAGGAGGAGCGGGAAACAACTCTCTCCAATATTTTGACTTTGGATTGCAGTAACCAATTCAGCAGCTAGCAGTCAATATAACATACTGCACCTTTAAGTACATTTGCCATATACACAAAACGCACACTGGCCGTCACACACATGAGGACACATGTACCGAATCTCTGTAGAGAAGTATTGAGGGCAATGCAACTATACATTCACTCTTTTTTATTCTTTTGTGCTTTGCCATCAGGACGAGTCTTTCTGAAACATCTACGGAAAAAGAAACTACATGTTTTAATAAAGAGGAATGTGATCAGTGCAACAACTGAGAGTAAAAAGGCCACTACGTCCAGGCAGTGGTACTGATACCAGCTCAGGTCATGTGCCTGAACTCGTAGATGTTTAGCTCCTTTATTCCGCAACACAAATTCGATCCAGAAAACTGCCTGGTCCAGAGGCTTCATTGGCTGATCATGGTGGATTCTGGACAGTCTTATGATGCTTTCTTTGTACCTGATTAGAGAAGAAAAAGAAGCGCTGCTTAACACATGACAAGCTCTACAGAAGTACAACTGAAAAACACCATTTAGGGTTGTTTCTAAACTACTGAAAATAACTGGCCGAGGCCTTTGTTAATGGATTATTTCAAACTTATGAAAGACTTAACTCACGAGGGATTATTTAAGACAGTCTTGAGAGCGTCCGCCAGGTCTTTGGACTCCATTGTGTTGATATCAAGAACAACAGCAGCTCCTTTGGTTTTCATGTGCATCATGTTATCAGGCTGGTCAGCAAACAGTGGCAAGCCCACCATTGGGACACCATGATAAATAGCCTCATACAGTCCATTTGTCCCGCCATGGGTAATGAAGGCCTTTGTTTTTGGATGTCCTGTCAGATAAAATGAAGTCAGTATCTTTCTGACATCAATTATTGTTCTTTGTGTATCACGAGCACACAGGACCTTTCTTTCCTTACCGAGCAAATCATTCTGTGGGATCCAGTCGTAGAGTTTTGTATTGGGGGCGAGGGTTTCTGGTGTTTTTCCACTGTAACGCCAAACAACCTGTGGAGACAGTACTGAGCACATGAACACCTGAGCAACAGAAAAGTTGGGTTCTGTAAACATTTTATTTATTTTTCCTACAGAGAATTATATTTTTAATGATAAAGTATACCAGTAAACCATTTAAGACACATCTACAGATCTCTGAGGTTGTCAAGAGAGTTTACAATTGCATTATGCGATGAACAGATTTAATTTAGACATTTATTCACATATAAACATTGATTAACGCACATACATGGAGCACATTAATTAATTCAAAATTATGAGTAGTTTATTGCCTCATAAAAGACATTAAGTACACATCATTGTATTGTTTGGTATTTGGGATTGAAATCCCTTTAAACAAAATGAATGAATTGAAAATGAATTTTCTATAGCTATAAAGAGACAAAAAAAGAAAAAGAAAAAGTTACACACCTTTTGTGGGATCTGACCAAGAGCAGAAGCAATAGTGTTTGCTCTTTCCATTGTCAGGTTGTTGATCATGGAACCCAATGAGAAAACAACAATGCCATGATCTCCTGAGCTCTGAACAAACTTCTCCAGTTCCTAAAAGACACAAATGAGCACATACTGTCACACAAAAACAGAAAACAAGACTTGATGCACCATATATTACCATACAAACTACATAAAGTATCATATAGTAAACATCTTTGTATAGGAAATAGCAATTGTGGGGAAAAGAAATGTATCACTCTCTTGAAAGTGTTCATTCTCATTCCGAATGCACAGAAAACAAGATACGCTCTAACTGTCCCATATTTCTACTAAGGGATCAAGATACAGATGATTTGTGTGACCCAGTTTGTCCCTGATGGCATAATTGCACCAACTGGGTCCAAAAAGCATTTTCCCTCTGACTGTGTTCTAAAATTGTTGTGTATTACTGCAAACAAAATTACATTTTTAAACATTTAATTACATTATATTCTTCCTCATCTATTTGAAAAGCTTGGAACCACATTCTTTTGGTGCCGTCAGTCAGGCCGCAGGTCCAAAATAATTAATCACACAATATTAACAGATCTGTTGTTTGGTTCAAAAAATATTCTTGTGCTGAGAAAAGTTACAAAAGTAATATAAAATTCTGTCAAATTTTTGCCCAGAGATTTTCTCCCTTTATCCAGCTTTTAATTAGTGACCTAAACACAACTTATTTTCCATCAGAAATGTCATGTCAAAGTGTGCCACATGCAGTTTGCAAAATTGGATGACACTGCAAATCCTTAGTGTCTTTTGAGGTCAAGTCATTACCTTTGACAGAGGCTTGGCAGGTTTGCAGTGTAGTCCTCCAACAAATTTAAAGTTAGGCAGGAGTGGGCGTGGATACTCAAAATCCCAGTAAGTTCTAATCAACCAGATGTCAGCTTTTCCCATGGTCTCACACATTGATGAAGGTTTGCCTGTGACATATGGAGAAATAATTCTACTCAGTTGGTGTACAGTAGGTCAAGTCACAAGGTAAACAGTATCTGGAAGATTAGCCTACTGCACAATTAAAGCATAAACATTGACCCAAATCAAAGAAAAAAATTACCCCATATTTCAGTGTAAAGCCGATCAAAAGTAAACCTCATGTTCAGTTGAAATATGGTTGTATATATGATGTAGAGGAGCATGTTTTCAACTCTCTCTGTGAAGCTCATATGGTCAGTGAGGTGACCCTGCACAGCGACCGCAGGAACATAGGATGGTGGCGTGGGGATCTGTCCGCAAAGATGCTCTAAATTATATGCGAATGTTGAGCGCAGTGAGATGACGTGTGGGATCTTCAGCTTCTCTGCCATCAGGTCAGCACATGGCATCATTGGATCAGACAAAAGCACATCATAATGAGATTCCTGAAGCGTGTGTAAAAGCTCCTCATTGTGAAACAGGCCCTTGCATGTATCAGTAGCAAGCGCCATGAAGATTGACATCAATTGCCAGATTATGGAGATGGTCTCGTATGTGGTGGCTGTGTCATTCATCCAGAGATGAATAAAGTCACTCCAGACAGCAGTGGCCTCTTCTTTCTTCATCTTGACTTTAAACACATTGAAGTCGAACCGCTCCTTCTGTGCGTACTGTACAGTAGGCGATGAAGAACTGACCAGAACCGTCACGCTGTGGTTCTTATCAACTAACGCGTCTACGATCGCACGCATGTTGAGCCAGTGGCTGTACTCGCCTGGCAACACCAAAACCCTGCCAGCCTCTACTCCACACAGCAGTGCGAACACAAACACAGTCCCAGATATCATGCTGAAGTGCTTGTGCCTTTGGATAAGTGCAGTGTGATCTGGGGAACAGTGACCTAAATACAGTATGCTATGAGCACAACAGGATTTGGGCAAAGGTCGTGTTGCATTATGGAGGGTATAGGTGCACTTTGTCATTTGGCCAAAGGATAATATCTTGCACTTTTACTCAACTCCCACTCTAAATGCAAATGTTACCAGGAACAAAACTGTTATAACAGCTATATTGTGTTTTTAGAAAACGTAAGTGCAATTCTGAGTCTTTCAGGGTTATGTTTTGTTTGGCCTTTGTGTTTTTGGATTTTTGTCTCTTGTATAAGTTTTCCTTTGACCCAGTTTTCCCGTTTGTCTCATTGGTTCATCTCATTCAGCTGTCCCTCATTAATTAGCTCATTAGCTCCTTTGTTTGCCCTATGTATTTAAGTCCTCAGTTTCAATCTGTCTCTTGTCCTGTATTGTTAACGTTTAGGTCATGAGGTTCTCCATGTCATTCTCCTGCTTTTTGTGTTGGAAGTTAGAATTAAAAACTATTTTGTTTATTCCCCGTCGTGAGCTTCTCTACAGCAACAAACCGTTACAGAATACAGGACCTAAGAACAGAAATGGCTGAAGATCAGAGGACATTAACAACCCTCATCCAGTCCCATCCAGAAAACGTTTGGGTGCTCCAACTCATTCCGAGCCTGCAACCAAACCCTCCACATCCCTGAACATCGGGACAATTTCATCTGATCCAGAGTTCACTCCAGCACCAGAATCCACTCCAGCATTCAGCCCAGTGCCCGCTCCTAAAACAATAATTCATGAGCCCGTGCCAACCCATGAGTCCGTGAGAGAGTGTTAGCAAAGTCCTGAAACTGTTAAAACCTCAGCCAAAAGGAGGAGGTTGAGAAAGAAGAGACTTTCATCATTGGCTCCAGTCCCTGACCTGAGTCCAGTGATGACTCCAGCCCCTGAGCACAGTCCAGGGTCAGCTTCTGCTCCAGTGTTGGCTCCAGCCCCTGAGTCCGCTCCAGTGTTGGCTCAAGCCCATGAACCTGCTCCAGTGTTGGGTCCAGCCCCTGAGCACAGTCCAGTGTCGGCTCCAGCCCCTGAGTCTGCTCCAGTGTTGGCTCCAGCCCCTGAGTCCGCTCCAGTGTTGGCTCAAGCCCATGAACCCGCTCCAGTGTTGGCTCCAGCCCCTGAGCACAGTCCAGAGTCGGCTCCAGCCCCTGAGTCTGCTTCGGTGTTGGCTCCAGCCCCTGAGTCCACTTCGGTGTCGGCTCCAGCCCCTGAGTCCGTTGCAGTGTTGACTGCAGCCCCTGAGGACAGTCCAGTGTCAGCTCCAGCCCCTGAGTCTGCTCCAGTGTTGGCTACAGCCCATGAACCTGCTCCAGAGTCCGCTCCAGCCCCTGAGCACAGTCCAGTGTCAGCTCCAGCCCCTGAGTCCGCTCCAGTATTGTCTCCAGCCCATGAACCCGCTCCAGTGTTGGGTCCAGCCCCTGAGCACAGTCCAGTGTCGGCTCCAGCCCCTGAGTCTGCTCCAGTGTTGGCTCCAGCCCCTGAGTCCGCTCCAGTGTTGGCTCAAGCCCATGAACCCGCTCCAGTGTTGGCTCCAGCCCCTGAGCACAGTCCAGAGTCGGCTCCAGCCCCTGAGTCTGCTTCGGTGTTGGCTCCAGCCCCTGAGTCCACTTCGGTGTCGGCTCCAGCCCCTGAGTCCGTTGCAGTGTTGACTGCAGCCCCTGAGGACAGTCCAGTGTCAGCTCCAGCCCCTGAGTCTGCTCCAGTGTTGGCTACAGCCCATGAACCTGCTCCAGAGTCCGCTCCAGCCCCTGAGCACAGTCCAGTGTCAGCTCCAGCCCCTGAGTCTGCTCCAGTGTTGGCTCCAGCCTATGAGCCAGCTCCAGTGTCCGGCGCCACCCTGGGCCCCTGAGTTGCTGTCACCCCCTTGGCTCCCTGCACTGCCGGCACACCACCCTGCTAACCTGCCCGTGACATTCAGGACTCCAGGGTGCCCACCCCCCTGCCCGGTTCTAGTTCTAGTTAATTTACAAATGCTTAATGCAGATTTTAATGTCCGCTGTGATCGTAGCTACTTGTCAAATGTATAATAGACATAGCTGAATCATTGGAATTTAGGAGTAAGATCGCTTGTGTGTTTGCAATCTTTTAATGATTAATCATGCAGCTCTACAATGTATGTGTCTCATTAACGGAAACACAGTCACTTTTCATTGGACAGAGTTTGCATTAAATCTGATTAAACATGGATAATTTCAGATATGTAAATGCATTTTTATCCATATAAAATTTTCTGTCATCACATTTCTGTTTAGATCTGACAAAATCCCAGTTCATCCCAGTTAATTTACCTGAACTGGTCTGCTCTGATGATCGGTTTTGTGAGGAAGCATTTCTATTGGCTGCAACCTGTAGATATTATGGCCAATCACAAAAGTCGATTGAGCAACCAACCGTAGAATACTCCACTGCATTTGTTATTACCTATTTCTTTATTGCACTATGTTTTTGTGCTGAATTCGTATAGCATTCGTAGGCTAAAGATTGATATCCCTTTCATTTCCCCAAAAAATCTAACCAATTTGAACTGGAATGGAAGGCTCCAGTTTTCATCAGCTGCGTGCTTTCATTTACATGTTTTGTGTGGACACAGTCTGTAAAGCTCTCATTGGCTACGTGTTTGTGTCATGTTTTGTGTGAGCACATGGCTTTGTTTTGTTTGTTTCTATGTGCTTCGATGTCTATTGTCTTAACCCCGTCCTTCTTGTTACCTGATTATTGGTTCATTTGTCCCACCTGCTCTCCCTCATTACCCTCCTCATTTCCTCTCCTTTTTTCCCCCTTGTGTTTGCAGTCCTGTGCAAGTTCCTCATCATGTTTGCCCTTTCCAGCCCAGCTGGTGGTTGTTTTCCAACACAGGATAGGATTTTTTTATTTTTATTTTACTTTTTGATTAAATAAAAGCCTGTTGTGATCTCTGAGTCTTTACCTCTTCCCTTACCTGAAACCTGACATCAGTTCTCGCCCTTTTCCGAAAAGCCAAGCCAATGTTGATTCTCGTTTTATTTCGAGCTCTGTCGCATTCTCTTTTTGCCAGCAGACTCTCCTGTTCTTTTTTTTTTTTTTTTTTTTTTTTTTAAACAGGTGATTCCCCGGAGGTTCGAGATTTAGCGTGCTCCATGTCAACTTTTCTCAAATCGCCCCCTACACCCTTAAATAGGGCACTGTTTGATGGGACAGCCATTTAGTGTCTGAAACTATAGAAGAGTTTATTCTATAATGCACTGCAATAACTAGTGTACAACTGATGTACACTCAACAGTGTCACGGCCGCTGTTCTTTGCTCCCTTTTGCCGTGTGTTGTGCTCCCTCTATAGGTGCAAAGCAGTACTATGAGGAGTAATCAGGTGGATTGGGTACACCGGTGCACAGGTGTGCCTGGTCTAGATAAACATCCTGGCATGCTGTCCTCGGGGCGAATTCTCCTTGCGCTGATCCCTGGCCAGGACTGAGGCGTAAACAGGCGATGCTGCGTGCTTGAGCGGTTTTGTAGCCGAACTCTTTGTGATTGAAAGACTAAAATAAATTTGTTTGTGAAAACGCCACTCTCGCCTCCTCCTCCTTCTTGTTACTCCCTACCAAGGGTGTAACAACGGCTAGAGAATACCCATAATGCACTGTGAGGTTTGTGCCGAATGAATTCCCGCATCTGACCAGAAGATGGCGCCCGCAGCTGAATCATCTATCCATTTTCGGTGGTTTGGTGGTCCAATGTGGGTACAGCATAATATCATACAGATATAAATTCCTTTTTAATTGATCGTTAAATTGTTTAATTTAGGTTTATACATAGTTTCCATGACAGAGTTCAAGTTACTACTGGAGCTGCCAGTTTGCTAGGTTTCAAATGATTATTAAACAGTAAGGACAAACTATGCAAAAGCGGGCAGCCCTTCCGGTTCACTCGGTGTCCGAATTCACTCACTCCTTCAAGTGAACTGTATTAGTGGAGTAATGTAGGGAATAGTGAATGGGGGTATAGTGGGTGTCTCAGTGCTCTCATCTCTGCAGGACAATAATGGGAGTCACCAGATGAGTAGGCGAAGCCGTAACGAGTGTGTTACCTGATTTGCTCACGTCACAGAGACGGTTGTGTTTAGAGGTGGAGTCAGATAAGGGGCATCATTTTCATTGCATGATTTAGAAACACCCACAAATTTAGAAATGCCCACTTTTGTTCTGCAGAGACCTCAAACTCACCTTTCTCGCTCGTTGTGACAACTAATCTATGACATTTAACCTAAACCAACTTTACTCTATTTATGGATATGATGAAACACGCATGGGCGAGTGACGTACACAATTTCCCTCAAAAACAGGTCTAAAATATAAACACTTATAGGCTTACCATAGTGAATCAGGGGAGGACAAAAACATGTTTTGGAAGGATTGATGATGTATTGAATTTTGTTAAAATTCTGTTAATTTTAAACAAAAATAAGATACATAGTGTACATTTAAAAATGTGTGTACTTTTGTTTTTAAAAAAAGTAAGTGCAATTCTGAGTCAGATGTCCTTTTATAGCAGGGGCTTTCAACCTTGATAGACTTGGGTTTATTATAACCTGTTCTAGTTCATTTACAGTAGCTTAACTCTGCAGCAAGTGGTTAAAGATCACCAGAACAAAAACAAGCTCACTATCACTTCTAAGTTCTAATTAATTAATTCAATGATGGATAACAAAAATGATAAATATAGCTGGAAACAGCAATTATAAGGGCCCTTTAGTTTTCCATTCAAACAAAAAAACAAACAAACAAACAATAAATATGGTAGGCCTATTTTTTAATACTAAGTTAATGTGAATAGAAGTCTAATCAATTCAATTATTTTTTTACCAAATGTGACCCTGGGACCACAAAACCAGTCATAAGTCGCACGGGTATATTTGTAGCAATAGCCAACAATACATTGTATGGGTCAAAATTTTTCTTTTATGCCAAAAATCATTAGGATATTAAGTAAAGATCATCCATGAAAATATTTTGTAAATTTCCTACCGTAAATATATCAAAAAATGATTTTTGTGAGTTGATATGCATTGCTAAGGACTTCATCTGGATGACTTTAAAGGCAATTTTCTCAATATTTTGATTTTTTTGCACCCTCAGATTCCAGATTTTCAAATAGTTGTGTCTCGGCCAAATATTGTCCTATCCTAACAAACCACACATCAATGGAAAGCTTATTTATTCAGCTTTCAGATGATGTATTTAAATTTAAATGTTAGTATGTTATTCGTCATTAGCTAACAATGACCAATACATTTGCTACAATATTTAATAATCTTTGTTAATAAAAAATACAACTGTTAGTGTTAGCTGAACTCTATTAAATAATATTAACAAAGAAAAATTTAGATTTTAATAACCCATTAGTAAATTGATTACCAATTGATTACTGACATCAGAAGAGAAAAAGATGCCAAATTTGCCGTTAGAAACACTCAGCACAGCAGCGTTTTCTGTAATGTAATGCCAATGTAATACAAAATATAGTGTTATAAATGTAAATTATTTTTTAAAAGAAAATATAACTTTGCTAGATTTACGATGCTAATAAAAACGGGTCATTGGTCTGAGAGAATTTCACTCAACGGCGCAAAAGCTGTTGCATCCACATGGTCGGCAGCTGAACTGTTCTGGCCAAATCCTGAATGTCACTATTAACAATTCCCATCAGAGGGATGGACTTACAGGGATAATTCACCCAGAAATTAAAATGTTGTCATCGTTTACTTACTCTCAAGTTGTTCCAAACCTGTATGAGTTTCTTTCTTCTGCTGAACACAAAACAAGATATTTTGAAGAATGTCTGTAACCAAACAATTGATGGACCCCACTGACTTCCATAGTCATTTTTTCCCCCCGTACTACGGAAGTCAATGTGGCCCATGAACTATTTGTTTACCCATAATCTTCAAAATATCTTCATTTGTGTTCAGCAGAAGAAAGAAACTCATACAGGTTTGGAAGAACTTGAGAGTAAGTAAATGATGACAGAATTCTCATTTTGGGTGAATTATCCCTTTAACCGCGGGCTCCAGTGATACTGCTGTTGATTGCTGCTCATTCACAATTGAGTCTGTAAGCCTGTAGCCAAATTGACTGATATTCAGAATGTTTATAATAAAAAAAATAACTTTTCATAGATTTTTTTTTTTTTGCATAGTTTGCAGCTCGCAATTCTGATTTATTTTTCGGAATTCTGAGGTTACATCTCACAATTCTTTTCCCCCCACCACCACGGAATAACAAAATAAAAATAAAAAAATAAATAAAGGTAATTGCGAATTTTTATCTCACAATTCTATTTTTTTCTAGCAAATGCGCGTTCATATTCTCACAAAAAAGTGCGTGCGAGAAAAAAAGTCTTAATTGTGAGATAAAAAGTCGCAATTACCTTAATTATTTGTCATTCACTGGCGTTTCTAGCTAAATTTGTCCACAATATAGATTCTCGTGAGAGGAAAAACCCTTTACATTCGCGAGGACCTTACCTAACACTTCACTGTAGATATTATCCAAATTTTTCGAGGCCATCCGAAACGCGAAGGAATAAACAACATACATAATCATATTTTTCACTCTCTCCATGAAGCTCATGTGATCCGTCATCACCGACGGCGGAACCGGCACATAAGAGAGCGGCGTGGGCATCTGTCCACACATCCTCTCCATGGAGAACCCCAAAGAAAACCGCAGAGAGAGGACGAACGGCAGCTCCAGAATCTCTGCCAGCAGGTCACTGCACAAGATCATGGGATCATAGAGGAGCACATCAAACTTCAGATCCCTCAAGCGAGCCATCAGCGCGTCATTACGCAGCATGGTGCCGCACATGATGCGGTGCATTTCGTTAATTTTCCCCATCAGCTCCATAATCTGGAGACCAATTGTGACCCTGCTTGGTGTGGGGTGCTGCATCCAGATGTTGAGCATCTCTTCGCTCAGGCTGTGCACCTCATGCGCCTTCAGAGGCACATCAAACACCAGGAACTCAAACCTCTCCTGCGCTGTGAAGTTCACGGACGGCGAGGCTGAGCTCACCAGAAGTGTCACGCTGTGATTGCGGTTCAGCAGTTCTTCCACGATGTTGCGCATGTTGTGCCAGTGGCTGTACTCTCCCGGCAGCACGAGCACGTTTCCACCGCGCGTAAAGCTCACGTCAGTCAAGAAGAAGATTACGAGAAGTGTACATGACTTTCCCAAGAACTGCATGGCAGAAGCACTCGTGAAGACGCGGCAGACAAACACCCTTCCTTCTTTGCACTTAGATAAACAAGATAGACGTGTATACAGGGAAGAAGTTTGGTGTAATGGGCGGGGCCGCAGGACTTTGGAGTCACGTCAAGTGACGTCACGAGTAAAGAGTCAGGAAACACTCCCAGATTTACATAAACCAACATCCTCTTGTGAAAAAAAGTTTGCTTAATTGTAATGAATGTACACTTCAAACTTGTACTTCAAATTTTTGTTTTAAAAATCTTTTGTCATGCTTTAAAGAAGTAGCCTACATTTATTTTGATGTGTAGATTAACAAACTAAAGCACATGTAAAGTAGCCTACTTGATTATAATTTTAACAGAAGTGTGTTATTCAATATTACATTTAAAGTTAATATATTTTAAATGTACTGAATTGCAACTTCATCATTACAATAAAAATGTGTAAATACAAATAAATCTGAATACATGACATACAGGTTTCAATAGAAATGAGTTATATAAAGTATATTTACCATAAATGCTTGTCGGTACATTCAGCAGCACACTTTAACCATATCTCAACAATGACAATAGAAGTCATTATGAAATTACATATAAAGATGTACTTAAGTTATACTTAAGTGTGTTAAAAAGCACTCTAAAGTTCAGCTAACTGCATTTATTATAAGTTTAAACTATAATACAGTAACATGCAGTTGTCAAAAATCAGTCAGTTTGCACTTAAGTATATTATTTTATATTTCCATTATTATTACTCCTTTTAAAAGTATGCTAATGTGTACTTTTTCATAAATGTTATTAAATTAATAAACAAAATAACCATGAATAAGAAAATAAGAAAAAAAAAAAAAAAAAAAAATTTAAGTATATAACCTGGTGGAATAGCAGTTTGAGGATAGCGCCACCTGCAGGTCATGAAAAAGAAAGCTATGTTTGCTTATAACGTTTGCACAAATATGTGTCACATATCTTACTGTACATTATTAGATACAAGTTTGGAACATTGTAACCATGTCAATAACTATGTGAATATGTTATATAAATCTTTTGTTACTGTCTTTTTTTCCTGGGGTTTAATTGCCCCTTTCGCCTCAATGACATGAACTGAGATCACATGACAACTCAGAAATGAAATTAACATTGCATTTTTATATTTATGCAATAAATATATGAAATAGCACTTGTCTTTCTATAAGGTATTAGGTATCAGAAAACATATACGTGTTCATTTTGTGTTAATCATTTTAAAAAAACATAGTACATTTCAGAAATTGTGTATCTTGATGACTCCTGGTCAAAGTAATGCTCTTGATAACTTTCAAAAGTTCAAAAAGGGCATAAGGCATCAAATGGTAGGAATGGCCCATATAATCTTCTGATGACTCACTTTATTGGGCAAAAACAACTCTTTATTTGCAGTATGTACTGCTCCAGGGCACTTGAGGTTGAATTACTGCATGGCAAAGTGCACATTATCAGTGGTTTTATGTTTCTGGTATTGTTGGGAAAGGTTAAGGCTATTCAGAATGACAATGAGGTTTTAGCTATAAGAAGAACTTGTTTTCAGCGGCTTATTGGTCAGAACTGTCTTTGACTAGTTTGTAGAACCTCTTAAAATACTGCTGAAAGTTCTTGCCAGAGATGTAAGTTTAATCGGTCATCCAGAGTTTGTTAAATATTTCATGTTTGTTCATGTTTAAGACCTTTTGTGAACTCTTTGTATTAGCTGGTTATTTGCTCAAGCATCACATGCCACTGATTCAGAAGAGTTGTGGCTCAAAAAAAGGAAAATCCTGTGTTTCACAACAAAATTACAAAAATTACAAAATATCACATGTTTTTTTCTTTTTATAAATAATCTTGGTTGATTAAAGTTTTGAAATGAAATGAAGAATAGGGTCATTTTGGTTCTTTGAGTGTTTAGTGCCAGTTTTATATCCTTAATAACTATGTGAATATTTCTGAAAACCATATGTTATGAAAATCTTATGTTTCCTGCGGTTCCTACACTTTTGCCAATTGCCTCACTCTCCTCAGTGCCATGATCACATGACAAGTCTTTCATTCCTATTGTGACATATGTCAGAGCGAAACTTTTTTTTTTTTACAAGAAGACATGTAGGGTGGGACTTGATTTTGTCTGGAATGGATTGTATCTCATGTGAGTGACAGGTTGTCTCAGGTGATTTTAACATATCTAGGGATACAGCAAAAAATGTAGACATTTCACGGAGCATGTAGTTGCCCCATATTACACTAAACTGAACCGATGTAGGGTCTGCAAACCGCAATAAAAAAGAGTGGCCTGAGCTTTTTAACCAATCAGAGAACACTTTCTGCCCGTCAATCATTTTGAAGTGCAAAGATCAGAAGTGTGCTAACAGTGTGTTAAACATATTTTACCTAGACAATAGAGGTGGAAATGTTCAACGGTTTTTAATATGTCTGATTCAAAATAAACCTATAAAACAATATTTAAGAGTCGTGTATTTGAATT
Organism: Mylopharyngodon piceus; assembly: GCA_039654765.1. Taxonomy (NCBI): domain Eukaryota; kingdom Metazoa; phylum Chordata; class Actinopteri; order Cypriniformes; family Xenocyprididae; genus Mylopharyngodon; species Mylopharyngodon piceus. The sequence goes on along the minus strand of CM077443.1, from coordinate 40,507,377 downwards.
GCACATGAATTTTTCATCCATTTGGGATGTATATTTGTCAGTCGTACAAAAAAACGGTGTAATCAAAATGGATGGAAATTTTAAATGCAATTCAAACACATGAATCTTACATTTAGGCCTAAATATTTTTGTACCCCAGATAATAACTTACGGCAACTTATTGTATGTAAAGCCGGTTCACACTGAACATTTTGGTCACGATTTTGCCGTCTGAGACAAATTTTGCAAATCCAAAAGATTCCACTGATCATAGGCTAAAATCTGAAGTGTTTGATCGCAAGTTTGTCATGTTCGTCGACAGACGATTAATGACCACTGTGATCAGATTTTTACCTCTGATGAAACTCCGGCAGTGTCAGAAGATTCTTCTACAACAACCATCAAATCATAAACCAATAGGAGCACAGAACCTGATGATGCAATTAGTGTGACAACAACAATCCACCGCTTGCTCCACACACATCGTCTTTGTTTTTTCCTTTTCTTTTTTTTTCAAAACAAGCCATAGACCAACATTAATGATTGTATAATGTATAAATCATACTTACCCATGACTTCCGTATATAAGTGATCCCACTTTGATTTAGTGACCAGATAAAACAGGATGTCCTGTGAGCCATAGAACAGAAAGTTCTTCAGCCTCTGCAGGAAGTTCATCTCATCTGTCTTCTCCAAGCCGATGGAGGGGACGTAGGATGGCGGAGCCGGCAGCTGGCCGCAGAGTCTCTCAACTGTGTTACCGAAGGAGAACCTGAGACTGAGAATGAAAGGCAAGTCCAGCTTCTGTGCCAGCAGCTCCCCACACATGAATATAGGGTCGGCCAGTAAGACGTCGAACTTCTCCTTCCTCCACTTCTCAAGGAGGTCTTCTCTGGCAAAGAGTTCATTACACACAGCCTGATTCTGCTCGGTGCCTGTGTCAATCATCTCCTTGATCTTCATGGACGCCGTGATGATGTTGTCGTTCGGCAGATCATGAGTCCAACATTTCAGCATCCTTTCCATGTTCTCCAGGATGTCCTGCTTTGTGTGAGGCACCTGTAGAATCTCCACATTATATCCCGCGGACGGGCTGGTTCTGACCGACGGTGTGGCTGTGTGGGTCACCACAGTGATGTTGTGTCCTCTTTCGATCAGCGCGTCTAGGATGACTTTTACATTGAGCCAGTGGCTGAATTCAGAAGGCCAGACGAGGACCTTTCCTCCTGACACACACCGCAGGTTCAGGATCAGCAGCGCTAGCAGGAAAACACCGGAGCTTCCTCTGGGACTCATGACAGCCGTGAACAAACCTCTGCGTACAATGAGCTTGTACTAACATGTGGACTTGTGGAGGAGGAGCTTCAGTTATGCAATCAAATAAAGGGGAAGGTCTTAAACGATCTTTACTTTTAAAGAAACAGTCATGATAGACTGATTATAACTGCACCATGTCGTCTGATTAATAGCTGTGGTCATTCTGATAATAGATCATCTACATATTCTCTGCAAGTTTACTTTGAATGCTTTCATCAGGTCAGCTTGATCTTTAGGGTTGTATTTCTGCTTATAACTTAATTAATTACATACATTTGAAGACATATAGAGTGAACTGGTGGGCAACATTCTGTTCACTTTCATCTATTTTTTATTTTACTGGCAATAACAAAAATTAAATAATGCTCATTAAGAAAAAAACATCACAATCACCATTATATAGGAAAAGAGGAATCACTATTAAAAAGGAAGCAAAACTTTTTAGTTATTAGAATGGTTTTGGTTTTATTTTTAAAAGCAATACATACATGCATTTGGTTCCTAAATTTGCTTTTGTAAATATTATGAATTCTTCTCAATTTTAGTGTATACACAAGCGTATTATATTATCTGATTTGAGTCTTTCAAGCTATTGCATTATTTTTTAGTTATTTTTTTAAAGAAAGAAGGTATTTTCATTGAAAAAAAAAAAAAAAAACTTTAAGAATGTAAAATTATGGAAGGAATAAGTAATAATAAAATAATTATAAACTTAATATTAACAGGGTCTGTTTTTAAGGGATCACCAAAAAAAAAAAAAAGGTAAAAAAAATCCTTAATAATTCCTTAATACTTTAATAAACACAATAAACACAATTCTAAAATAAGTGAGTAATTGTTTCTTCATAGATGACAAATGAAGCAACTGGGAGAAATACTGTCATTAAACTTAAAGTTCATAATTTACTGGCTAACAGAAACTTCTACAACTTTGTTGGCCAGAAGATTGTTTCTCCCTTTAGGGGCTCCGTACACTAAAACATGCTGGGTTAAAATCAACCCAAGTTGGGTTGGGAATGGACAAACCCAGCGATTGGGTTGTTTTAACCGTTTGCCCAACCTGCTGGGTAGTTTTATTTAACTCAACTATTGTTTAAAAATGACTATATGTCTGTCTTAAAATGAACCCAAAGTATGTTGGAAATTAAAAATCAGACACATAACTTTACTAGAGGCAACAATTAAAATGTGAACATTTAGTAATAAGCAATTTAATAAATGTTTATTGTTTAATTAGTATTCATTAAACTATTAAATGTTCATTTATTTAACATTAATAAATGTTAATTTCTAACATATTTTGGGTTCATTTTAAGCAAGCAATACAGTAATTTTTAAACAATAGTTGACTTAAATAAATTTGCCCAGCACATTGGGCAAACATTTAACCCAACAACCCAATCACTGGGTGTGTCCATTTTCAACCCAACTTGGGTTGTTTTTAACCCAGCAAAGAGATCTGAGTTTCATTAAAAAATTGATCATGATTTGAAAAGCTACATTAGAGTTGTCAAAATTGGGAGGGGAGCCTTGAAGACAAACTTGACTAATAATTTGACACATGGGCTACAATCGGGAATTGCACCCCAAAAATAGCACACTCTAATAGAAAAGACCATTTTTGCACGAACCTTGTTCAACACGTGTACGACCGCCGTTGCGTCATCAGAGCGCGACCGCAGCATGAGAATGCTGACATGGCCGCGTCCATGGAGCTGAGACTCACTTTAGGGATCTGTTTTGTTTTTATTTCGGGGTTTTCTTCGGTCGCCGCGCTCATCGAGGGACTGTACTGCGGGACTCAGAGCTGCTATGACGTGCTTGGAGTTTCGCGCGACGCCAGTAAAGCGGAGATCGGACGCGCGTACCGCCAGCTGGCCCGAAGATACCACCCGGACAGATATCAGCCCGGGGAGACCGACGACACCCGCGAGAGCGCGCAGCAGAAGTTCCTGCTCGTCGCGACTGCTTACGAGACGCTCAAGGTAAATGTCTATACTCTTCCTATAGCTTACAAGCTAAATCCATCAGACTACAGACCCTGGTGCTCTTCTGATTTGTGTTACTGTGATGTTTCTGTCTTTCTCTGTGCTTGTTTGACTGACTGTATGAATGTCTTTATGTTTTTACAGTTAATGTAAACTTTCAATGCTTTGTCTCGAGTCTCGACCAACTTTACCAATATAGTATGTAGTTATTCTTATTTTTCGGACACTAAAAAGTCAGTGGAACATTTGATATTTTTTAATTATCACATAAGTTTTCCTGTTTAATTAAAGGTAGGGTGGGCAATTTCGGAGAGGCTAGCTTTGAGATCAAACAAGGCCCCTCCCTTCAGAGTGTCTCCAAAGCCACGCCTCCTTCAAAACGCATGAACGCGCGCAGCCTGAGCAGAGTCTGCAAAGCGTCACGAGAGACGGCATTAAACTAGCTCATGTCTCAAAGCACATAACGTTACATTAATAACAAACATAATTTACAGAGCTCTAGTTGTACCACCTGACTGCTGCAGATTCAGTTCGGTGTTGATATAGGACGTGAACAGCACTGGGTAGTTAATTACAGTAGTTAAGGCGTGAACGCAGCATAAGCTGGTTGTTTTGGTTCAGGAGGAACTGTAAAAGGCGGCTGTTGTTTGCATCGCCTCACAGAACGCGCTGATGACGTGTGATGTCTGCGCTAGCAGGGTTCGGACCAAATGCAATGATTGGATGTACATTTTTTGGTCCTGAGACTTCCACAGAAGAGATATGTACATGTTTTAATATTTAGACCACTTCTATTATTGTTATTATTTATAAAAAAAAAAATTGCCTACCCTACCTTTAAGCCCAAAGTATACATTCTGCTCCATCTCACGAACATTGTAATTTCTGACATCAGCAGAGTCAAATGGGCAAAGTCCTAGTAAAGTTGTTCACAACAGCTGATTTCAGCTGGAAAAATCATGTGACCAACTTCAACCCGATGTGAAATTTGCATGTGGAAATCTTTTGCCCTCATGAGAAATTCCTGAACATGTGCATTGCTATTGAAACGACTGGATTTTGTTCAAGAGAGAAATTCAGTGGAGAGATTTCTGTCTCTTAATTGAAAGTCTATAAGTTACAGTTTCTGCAGGACATAAAAAGTCTTAATTTGACCTTCTACAGTTTAAGGCCTTAAAAATGTCTTAAATTGGAGCAGAACGTCTTAAATTCAATATCATGGCATTAATTTAAATTAGGGGCTTTATGATTTCCACGATGCGGAAAACATGTATGGAATCGCAGAATCCTTTCATAAAAATGGAATTTACTGTATAATACGAAATGTCACGGAATTTGTCAACTTTTAGATGAATAAATCAAAAGCAGGACAGTTCACTTAAAGGGATAGTTCACCCAAAAATTAAAATTCTGTCATTAATTACTCACCCTCATGTGAGTAACAGAAAACAGAATTTGGTAAAAATAAAACGGAATTTGAGGAAAAATTAAACGTATTTCATAGGGCCCTAAAAATGTAATGTAACCTTTAATAAATTGCTGTTAAATTGTATATATTTCATGATTAATTAGAGTAATTAAACTTTTTGACTAATACAATTTAATTTAACCAGTAAAACACTCTCTCTCTCTCTCTCTCTATATATATATATATATATATATATAATAAAATGGATTTTCAAAATTTCAAAATTAAATTAAATTAAAAAAAAAAAAAACTTTCTCAGGATTTTTGTTTTTCAGTACAAATATATAAACATCCTTAAATCAAGATACATTTACTTTTTCACTTGAAGTAAGCTGATTTTTCTGAACCCATTGGCAGATATTTGTTCTTGTTTTAATCATAAAATCACTTTAACAAGATTTCACAAGATTTCTTATGTTATTTTGCTTCTCAAGTAAAAGTATCTTGATTTAAGAATCTTTTAGATATTTGTACTGGAAAACAAGACAAAACTACTGAAAAAGAACATCTTTTTTTTCAGTGTGATCAGAAGGTACAGTGAAAGTTATTTCCATATTCTAGTGTTTGGGAGCAGAGCTATTCAAACTTTAAGCTTTTTGTTTTGTAAAATTAATTAAAAAGTAATTGAGATCTGCTGGAAATTGTGTTTTTAAACTTTGAAGTGTTGCTAATACAACTCAATGTGTGCTTCCTAGACATTTACATTAAGAACATTATGTTCTCTTCAATTTATTCCTTAAATTTTCTCTTAATTGGTCTTAAAAAGGTCTTAAATTTACCTTTATGAAACCTGCAGAAAGTTCGCAAGCTCGCAAAAATGTGTGTTCACTCTATGGTGCCATTTTACATCACTTGATCATTTAATCATGTAAAAAAAAGATTCACAACCCTTGCAAACTTTAGTAAATCCAGCTGTGTTGGTCCGTGTCCACTAGACTGAAGGAGACCCACTCAATAGTGCTCAGTGTTAGAGGTCTGACACTCTTTAATACACATCTGTTAATCTAGCTACATAGTCTATCCACAATGAAAACACCTCAACGACATTTGAAATCTTATTTTAACATTAGCCTTATGCTTTATCTCATAAACTGAATCACCAATATAGCATTCAAATGTAGCTCAGATCTCAGACATTCACGTATTGCTTTCCCTTGCATGTTTAAGACATGGTAAATAGTCATGACAGCTGAATAGACTGTAAGATCTGTAATACTGTGATTTTCAGGATGAAGAGTTACGTAAGGACTATGACTACATGCTGGACCACCCAGAGGAATATTACAGCCACTACTACACCTACTACAGGAGAAGACTCGCTCCCAAAGTAGACGTTAGGATAGTGATTCTCGTAACGATTTGTGCAATCTCACTGTTTCAGGTAAGTTCACCGCAATCACAAAATGTTCCTTATATCCTGATCCCTTACGGCTCACTCACTTCATTCATTGCCATTGGCCAACATACTAGCTGCATTTACATGGACCCTAATAATCTGATTGTATCGGATTCATCACAAACAAAAGGTGTCCATGTACACGTAGCTACAGATGAGTTTATTTTTCTGCTCAAAGTAAGTTTAGATTCTGTAAATCTCAGAGACTCTAATTGTGTATCATTTACAGACCCTCATGACAAAATGCCAAAAGAATTTTGGTTCATCAGATAGGAGCCAATACAATCGTCAAGCTGTTAGAGCAAGAGCTATCCTTTTAACAAACAGATGTTTTTATGTGTTTGCAGTATTACAGCTGGTGGAGTAGCTACACGGAAGCCATCAACTACCTGATGACCGTTCCCAAATATCGCATCCAGGCTACGCAACTGGCCAAGCAGCAAGGACTGCTGAACAGAACCAAAGAGAAGGGCAAGAACCGGCGATCCAAAGAGGAGATCCGCGAGGAGGAGGAGCAGATCATAAGAGACATCATCAAGAACAAGATAGACATCAAAGGCGGCTATCAGAAGCCCAATATATCTGACATCCTGCTCTGTAAAATCATTCTGTTCCCGTACCATCTGTGCACCTACGTGGCGTGGCACTGCTCGTGGTTTTACCGCTTCACCGTTCGTGGGGAGGAGTATGGGGACGAGGAGAAACTTTACATCATCCGCAAGTACATGAAGATGTCACAGGCTCAGTTTGACAGTCTGGACAACGGCCTGAGAGACACTTTCCTGAAGCAGCAGCTCTGGATCAAAGAGAACTATGAGGTTTGGAGAAGATTTCTTTCATATACGAAATGCTAAACATGGTTTTAAAAAACGGATAAATATTTGTGACAATTTTCTGGCACTCTGAAAGTTAACACATGCAATTTAAATACGTTTAAAACTTATTTAAAAAAAACGTAGCTGATAACGGGTCAATGACGTGACGGGTCATTTTTTTTGTCCAAAGACCTTAATAATAATAAAAAACAAAGATTTGACATCCAAAGTATGTAAGGTAGCACAACTAGATCTCTTTTATTGAATCCAAAAGGTTTTAATTATATTTCGCTACACATAAAGGTATTTTGAAGTGTCAAAAGGTCATTCGGTTTAACCGTCCCAAGGCCAATACAGCCATTTCATTTGTGATTAAATCATCTTAAAATGTAATAAATGTATATATTTTATAACATCATATATCAACATTAATGTGTAGAAGTCATTGTTTTATGAGAAAGAATGTCCGGAAAAATTAATTTCATTGATGTCATTCGTAGTAACCAATATAAAGGGACCGTTTTGGATCAAGTCATGCGGTCAATATCATGTGACAGGATGTGACATCATTCAGACACCTGCAAAGGACCACATGGTCCTGAAGTAAAGTAACTAACTCTCTTATAACTTTTTTAAAAATTCATGTTTTCTCTTGATCATACGCATGTCCCGAAACATCAGGTCATTCGGTACAACCGCAATAAAACATGGAAAATGTTGTAATATTTTAAAAACTTGTACTAAATATAAAATGTTTGATTGTCCTTTTGCTAGCTAGCTAGATATCAGCCTGTTAGCATTGTTTGAAAATATCGTCATTCAGTATAACCAAAAGTGTCATTCGGTAAAACCGAAATTTTGGTTAAACTGAATGACTTTTCTGGTGACAAATTTAGTCCATCTTGTAAAAAATGTCAAAAGCAGTGTTAATTGATTATAAAAACCACATAATCTCATTAACACTTAATAAAACTTTTTACACTTTTAAAAACCTTTTTTGTCTATGACCCTAACGCATTTATTCAGTTTTACATAACTGTAATTCTGTTTATAGATCAAAATCAGATTGACGTTTAATGAAAATTAAGTTGTTTTGCACTGCAGTTTTCTATGGTTTAATTTGATTATCGAATCACAACGGTCGAAACATCATCATAGAGTGTGAGGACATTGGTTTTATTATTGCATTGAGTTCCATGTTCACATGTACAGTGTGTTTTAATGTCGTCTGAGAAAGTTGCACACACTTTAAAAAGGAAAAAAAAGTTTGCATCAGTCTTTTTGAGTTAATGAAATTAAACCGTTAAAGTTAGAGGAACTAACTAATTTTGTAGCATAAACAACAATTTTACTCATTTAATTTAATTGAGACAATATAGACACAAGATGATAGAAACATTCCTGAAGTCAATCAGTGATGAAGCTGTTTTTCATCATATTAATCGTGAGTGTGTGGTGTTGTTAGTATGTTTGTGTTTAGGACGACAGACAGACTGATCATACTGTGTGTTTGTGAAAGGCCTACCGAGTGGAGCAGGAGGAGGAGATGAAGATGAAGATGGCCACAGACTCGCGATGGAAACGCTACAGGCGCTGGATGAGGAGCGAGGGTCCTGGACGCATCACTTTTGCTGACGATTGACCTCACGTGCACACAGTGCCGTCCCAGATGCACGTCCAAACGGCCTGAGCTCATTCGTGTGTAATTACACTCGGCTCTGTGCGCCTCGTTTACAAAGGACTGACAATGTGCACCTGCTGCCTTTTCCCATGTGATATAAGACGATAAAGGCGTTTTGATTGTACCTGTGGAGGATCATGTGATTTTTCAGTGTGCATAAAAGGATCAGTTGAGACTGTTTTGGAATCATAAAGAAAAATAACTGTCCCAGTTTCAGCAGGAGTAATGTGATCACAGGCTGTAGAAACCCAGGAATGCCTCATTTCAATCACTGAAGGTTCTGTCTCTGATTCTTTCTACATAAATGTTACGTCACCCAGTGCTGTATCTCAAGGCCTGTTTTTATCTCTCTATCCCCTTTTATTTTGCACATATGAAGTCATATCTAATTGTTCCTTACATGGTACTTCAATAAAGTTTTATAGTCCACAGTTTGGTTAGTAAGACTTTGTTGATGTCACTATTAAGAAAGGTTGTCATACAGTAGATTATGTCATCATCAGTATTTTATTATATAGTTCTCAGTGCATGAACACAGATGCACATAAAGCAATCTCTCATCCAAAGACTTGTCATATATGCCTTCTATAAACCCTGGTGAAAAATAAATATACCAAAATGTATTTTAAATTCATTTATTTTATGCTAAGTATACTACAAATACACTTATGCACTTAATATAAATACCCTGCAATTGTACTTTTGGTATACTAAATTAGTGTATTTAAAGTTCGTTAAACTGATACAACTAATTTTGTACTTAATGAACTTTAGTTACCCAGAAGTAGTGCTGAGGTCCAACTAATGATATATTTAATTATATTTGATTGTGCTAAAATGGAATTATTGCAAGTATACGTTAAATATAGACAATGATCATACTATCCTTACTAATAGTGACATTAAAACACGTTTTAGGCTTAATATTAAGAAATGTGCATTGTGCAATTAAAAAGAACTCCAAATAAAGTTTCATTAATATTTTTATCAGTAAGTCTCAAGCGATATGTCAGTAAATATGTTAATAGATTTGTAGTATACTTGGTATGAAATAAATGTATTTTAAATGCATTTTGCATTCAGTTCCTTTTAATGTTTTCCTGTTAGGATTCATTCTCCTGCAGTCTGTGTAGAAGAGAAAACAACAATTTTTTAAAAAGGAGCACAAAAAGAAATTTTGAAGTATATCCTGGTTGGTCTTTTTCCGTTCAATTTGAGTATTTCATGCAGTTTGGAACAAAAACAAGACTAAGGTGGGAAAAAAAGAGATCACAAAAAGTGATTGTTTGCATATTATCTCGTTCAAAAAGCCCATCATCCCTAAATTCATGAATCTAATGGTTGTTACCCTGGTTCAGTCAGTCGGGAACGCTTTCCAGAGGAGATATACCGTAAAAGCAGATCTTTGACACATTAAATAGATTTCAGATGCATTTATTGATATGAAAGTTAATCTGTTCTTAATTTCATTGAAGGAAGGAGAGGAACCAAAACAGTACATCCTGTCCTATCAGTATTAAAGGGTTAGTTCACCCAAAAATGAAATTTCTGTCATTTATTACTCACCCTCATGTCGTTCCACACCCGTAAGACCTTCGTTCATCTTCAGAACACAGATTAAGATCTTTTTGATGAAATCCGAGAGTTATTTTTTTTTTGTCCCCCATAGAAAGCAATGTAATTACCACATTCAAGATCCAGAAAAGTTGTAAAAACATTAAAATAGTCAGCGTGACTATTGTGGTTCAACCTTAATGTTATGAAGCAACGGGAATACTTTTTGTGTGCAAAAACAAAAATCACGACTTTATTCAACATTTTCTTCTCTTCCCTCTCCTACGCTGTATATGTTGTATAGACAGTTCAGCACTTCCAGGTTCTACGTCAGAACGACGACTCAGTATTGGCCGGCTCCTGCGTCAGCATCACACACATGCGTCGTGCTGATCACATGATCAGCGTCTGCTTTGCTCCGCCCTCAATCACGGTAGTTGTATCTGAGACTGGAAGAGTTTGGTTCGTGTTGTTCATGTCGAGAAGACACTGTTTTCTGTGTTGCGAAAGCAAATCCAATTTAATGCACTTCTAAAAGATGAGACTCACACTCGAATTGATGCGGTAAAAACGGCATCGTTACTGTCCATATGTTTTGTGTTTACAAGTGCTGAGGAAGCCTCCGGAGCTTACATTCAGATATGGTAATGGACGTTTGGTATCCGACACGTGCTGTAAACGGCCGACCAATCACAACAGACTGGGCCATCTGACCAATCAGAGCAGAGCAGCTCTCAGAAAGGCGGGGTTTAGAGAGACCGAATCCTTGATCGAACCGTTTCAGACACTGAGAGAAAAGAGCTGATGCTGCAGTGGATATTATGAGGAAAATTAAAGTGTTTTTTGAATGCATGTAAACCTGTTCTAGGAGACTCAAAACAGATTAGGAGCCTTTAAAATAGCATAATAGGGGCACTTTAAAGGTTTGCCGTAACACAGGGGTGTCCAAACCTTGATTAGCTGGTTCAGGTGTGTTTAACTGGGGTTGGAGCTGAACTCTGAAATAAATAAATGTAATTTGTATGTCACTTTGGATAAAAGAGTGAGCAAAATAAAAGGTTCTAAGACTCTTGCTGTGGCTCTCATTTTACCACAACACAGTCGGCGATGACATGACGCATTTCTGCTTTAAAGCCTCCCAGAGTCAGACTGCTTTACCAACAGACTTCCAATGCAAGTGCATTACTGTGAACATGATTTAGTTCGAGCAACGAGTCTGCATTGTTTTCTGCAGTGAACGCAGCCCACAAATGCTGTTGAAACATGACCTTTTACTTATAAATTGTAGTAATGGAGAGTTGAACCCAGAATATGAGTGCGCAGTTCAGAGGGCGGGATGGTGTTGGGATTTGCTGTGCACAAAGATCACCACTTGAGGTCACTATTGCAATTATCAGAAAATCAACTGAATGAAGTGGAGACGGAAACCATTGAGTGTCTTGAATCAAAACCTCAATGGACAATATATGCGTCTGAACACATATTGCAGAATTCACACAGAAATATTTCATGACTAATGCTTGTGAAAGAGATTTAGGAATTTTCAGATCACATGGCAACGTTTCTGTTCCACATTAGTCTCAACCTCAGATGGTAGAGCTGGGAAGAATTCATGATAATCCTTAAAAGTCTTGCTTTTCACTATGCATGTGTTTGTTAAATATAAATCAATCGCATGAATCACAGACTTTAGAAGAATTCAGATGTTCATTTCTTAGGGTACGTTTACACGACAACGGCGATGTACTAAAACGTTTTTCCTTTGCGTTTTTTACGTATAGACGACAACATTGTCAAAACGATCCCCATTCACATGGATCCGTGAAAACGATTAAAAATGTTGTATTCTGCTGCCAGGCCAGTAGATGGCAATGTCACTTTGTAAAGAAACACTACGCGTCTATAGACTGAACACGTAATATGCATGCGCATGACGTCACCGTTTTCACAAATGTGGGTTTGTGTAGTTTACACACGGAGGCGATAACGTTATTGTTTTCAAAAACTTGCACTTTGGGGCTGTTTACACGACACCATGAAAACTTTGTGTGCATTTTGGCCGTTCATTTACACAACAACGGTGTTTTGGGAGCCTGAAAACTCAAACTTTTGAAAACGGGTTTCAAAGTGCAAGTTTTAAAAAACTGTAACATTATTGTCTCTGTGTAAACTACAAAAATGCGAATCTGTGAAAACGGTGACGTCATGCACATTACATGTTCAGTCTATAGGCGTGTAGTGTTTCTTTACAAAGTGACATCGCCATCTACTGGCCTGACAGCAGAATACAGCGTTTTTATTTTATTTCGCGGATCCGTGTGAATGGGGATCATTTTGACAAGTTTTCCGCGTCTGTACGCGGAAAACGCAAAGAAAAAACGTTCCTGTTTTTAGTACATTGTCGTCGTGTAAACATACCCTCTCTATCTGTTTCACTTTGTGTTTACTGAGACTCATAATAACTCATAATCACACTACTGCAAAGCCTGAAAGACTGATTTGAACTTTGCAAGTTTATTAAAAAATTATTTGCATGTGATGCTGATATTATCTTGGAGCAGAGATGATACAAACATATTCTGTGCCATATGTGTAGTGCCAAACATGTTTCTGTCTCAAAATCATATTTAATTTTTAAACTCGGAATAATGAAACTCAGCCGTATTTTTGTGCAAGCTGTTATTAAAGTAGGCTGTGTGTCCGTCAGATGTAAGATCTGAGATTATTGTTGATGGTTCAGTGTTTTCCAGCTTGAGGATTGAATGATGGAGTGTGTGTGTAATCAGGATTAAAGTCTCTCTCTCTTCTACTGTAATTCCGGTCACTGGCGGGTCAGTGGACCACACAAACATCAATCTGATGAAAACAACATACAAAATCTCTGTTTCTTTAATAAGCACTGAACATGGTTGAGCATGACAAAATGTAATTTAGCATATGAACAAAATTTTGGTATTACAATATTGGTAGGTAACTGATATTTAAAATATTTTTGTATAAGAAATAAAATATACGGAGGGTCGCAAGTCTGTTCTCATACAAAAGGGAAAAAAAGTATGCTAAATGTAATTTAAACATGCAACTGGTTGTAAAAATATGTTAACGGTGAAATCATCATTTACTGCTTATACTAATGAGCACGTTTGGTGGATATCTTAGGTGTTGAATTGAACAAAATCACCAGATCCCTCTTCTCTTTCGTCCTGTCAGTGGACAGCTGAGATTTGACAATCTGTCCAAATACATACACTTACTTCATTAAAACAGTTTAAGTGTACTTAAAAGAAATGAGAAAAATTGCATTATTTGTAGAGATGTTCAGGATGGGGTTGTCATCCGTCATTGATAATACAGAATTGTTCCTTATTGTACATTATTGTACCCAAGATGAAATGATGAATCCTTTATCAGTTTGTCCAGTAGCCTATTGTTCATTCACATTAGGGATTTTCACACTTGAACTAGTTAACCCTGGGTCTTTCTAAACTCCGGGTAAACAGCATCCACACATTTCACATTGCTCATAATTTACCCAGGGTTAACAATTAATCCTGGGTACATTCCTAAACCCTGGGCTAACATAAGAGCTGTACTGGGACAAAAAATCAGCCCTGGCATTTTTGGTCCAGGCGGACACCATCTATATATATATATATATATGTCGTTCAAAACACACACACATAGAATGAAGAGACAAATGACATAAACATGGCTTTAAGTTTTTTGAGGTGGGTCGAACAGTATATTCGGGTGAGAAATACTACAGATATTAAATAAAGTAATCAAATGTAAAATAACATTGGATAGATTTCATTGTAAAAATTAAATACAAATTAATGCTACAAAAGTTAAAAACGTTGTTCAGTCAAAAGCAGCGAGTGATTCCCTCTCTTTTGTTCTTTGATTAACATGAGCAACAGGAATATTAGGCTGCTGTCACTTTAAGAGCGAATGCACAGATCCAATATACTGTTACACAACATGCAATTACTATTTACATTCCAAAACAGACTGTGTTTACCTGAATACTCGCCAAAACGGGCATTTTGACATAATTTTGTGTGTATTTGACCGTTTAAATGCAATAAGCCACGAAAAAGAACTACATTTGGTACTCGCGAGCTGTTTGAGAGGCTCTGTGTGCAGATCTATACAGTAGATCAGTGGTGTGCGCGCTTTTGGTGTGAGTGCGAAACCTGCAGGAATGAGTAAAATTATGCCCAATACCCGCAACCAACAATTCATGCCCTGCAACAACACTATTCAGCCGGATCGAATGAGACAAAAGAGTGAGTGAGAGGAGGCGGGTGTGTGTCAGTGTCAAACTGTCAATTCACCGTCGGAGAGAAGAGAGAGCGAGAACGCACAGCTAGTATCGGTGTATCAAAACTGCGGAAAATGAGTACTGGAATCGTTTCAGATATTTTAGTATCGATACATATTGAAACACTAGCATGCACACATATATTATATATTACACAAACAAATGGGCTGCTGTCCCTGCATGATAGGCCAGTCCTTGGCAAAAAACAAACAAACAAAAAAACACTTGTATCAGCCCTAAACTGTGTCAGCCCACCGGGAAAATGCCGGTATGACAGATTATACCAATCCAGCCCTGGTTTACATTCTTATTTGAGCTGTACAATCAAGTTATAATGTATATAAGCATTTGTGTGGCGACTTCTACATACAAGTTTGACAATCAAAAGCAGAGCATTTTTAGCAGCATTGGTTCAGGATGTATTTTTCTCACTAATTTACTCCATTGGCATTTAAAAATACTTAGAGTATTTGATTTGACAGCATTTGAAATTCAGAGAACAGAAAACATAAGGCTGACGCATGCCTCAGAACAGGTGAGTTCAGCGTTTAGACGCAGTGACAGTGAATGAAATGGTCAGTCATGGTTTGTGGCTCCAAGGGGATCCGTGTCGCAAGAACCTCAGCATTTTCTTCTCAATTCACACTGTTAATACGTCATCATGTGATGTCACTATGAGGTTAAATGCTGGGGAATCATCTTGAATAGTCAAACATTTTTAGCAACAGCAGACATTTTTTTTAACGAGTCGAGCTTGATTTTACTACGTTCCGTGGATTAATGCATTAATGAATAAAAAGTTCACTTCAAGCTTTTAAATTTCAGCTCTTCCAGCAATGTCATGTTATTAATTTAGTTTCTCCAGTTCATTATCTCTGGTTCATAAATATTATCTTAGAGATTAAATCAAAATTGACCCTATTTCCTTTCTTAATTCTTCATCAAAATTGAATATCTTGCTCCATCTTTCCTTTTTAACCCTTTACTGCAGTCTGTCATGTCAGCTTTAAATCATTATGTCTGATGGTAAGACCACAACACCCACTGTCCCACCACTTTTTAAAGTCTGTTAAAAAATTGAGCAGCTTTTAGGAAGCAATTAGGAACCTCTATCTTTAAAATCAATCAATCATTAATGCTGCTATCAGTTAGAGATCACAGGCTTCAAAGGACCTTCTCATCAATAATGTAATTTTGATTTGGCGGTACGGAGATGTAGACAGATGCAGTACCTCCTTCAGATCAGGCTGAAGCTCTGCTTACATAATCCCACACAATACTTACATTACAAGCCAAAAATATACATGTTTATACACGTCTATACATGTACATAATTTCCCACAACAGAACAGACAACTCATTATGTGCGACCTGCACCACCTCGATCTCCCCCGAGGGCCTTGAATATAAATAATTCATTCGGGAGATTGGGAAGGAGTCTAATTTATTTTCCTATAATCCAAGGTTCTTCAACACTGTCCTGCAGAGTTTAGCTCCAACTTTATTTAACTCACATGCCACATTTTTTTTTTTTTGTAATCCTAAACTTGACACTGATCAAGTGGATTAGAAGCAATATTTGTCAAATGCAGAAACACTTTTCATGTACTGCTAATACAGTGCCTGTCTGTGCAAAAATAAAATTCAACATTAGCCTATACTATTTAAATACCAATAAAGTGGGGTCTATATTTTTTAAGTTTTATTTTGATAATCATGACACAATTTAATATTAAGGTTACATAAAAAGAGTTTTTACTGTTATAAAAACAAGAATTTGTGAGCATCAGCTGAGCTGAAGGTGTCTGAATAAACATGAAACACGTCATCATTTTCATCCGTGAATCCGGCCAATCGTGGAACAGCTGTGTCATCATCAGAGCTCGTCAGCTGCTCTCGCTGTACTTTGATGAAATGTGTGACGTGACGAGGGGGTCAATACGTGTCACATGACACTTCAACCGTGGCATGTTCTTAAAAACCATACATTACACATCCACTTCCCCTTCCAACCAGAAGCCTGGCTCCTCTCATTCAAGAAGGTATTTATTTGGCTTTCTTTATGCTTTTGTTGTAAGTTTAATGAAGAATGATCAGTGTTCTTGTTAATTTTATGTTCTATTGAGGAGACATGATCCAACAGTACATGTCTGATACTTCAGCTCTGTTGGGTTCATTGCTCTTGTTTGTCTGGGAATACTATCAGCTCCGGAGCCTGACATCATAATGCCTCAGAGAGCAGCCACCTCTCCTGACCTGTCTCTCTCTCTCTGTGTGTGTGTGTGACACACAGATTTAAATTCCTCTGGTGTGTGTGTGTGAGGGTTACACAAGCGAAGACTGCAGGGTTTTCCCCTTCACCTCCCCCAGTTGTGCCACATTTACTGTGCTCTAATTCCACAGCTGGCACAGAGTCTGTGAATTCTTGAAGCTGAAGCTCTGAGCATTTCATTTACTTTAATACAAATTTGTTTGGAAAAATGCCATGCATTTTTTTTTTTTTTTTTTTTTTTTTGCATTAATAAGATTGCAGTGCATTATATACACAATACAATCACACACACACACACACACACACACACACACACACACACACACACAGTAAAACAGATGTCCATCCCTTACCAAATGGAGGAATACACTGTAACATATTAAACTACAGGGCTGTTGAATGCTTGAATCTGATTGGTTGAGGAACGTGTGCAGTTATTTTCAGGGAAACACACGGCTAAAGTAGTTCCAGGCAGATCTTCTTGACCGCATTACAGTTCCATATCACTTCGCCAAACGATTTCAGTTATTTATTTCAAAGGTCCTCACAGCCGACAACAGCAAAACAACCAAAACACACAGCGACACTGACCAAGCAAATAAATATTGTAAACAATGGGATAAAAATGACAAATTTTTTTGCCACAAAATTACGTTTTATTATGCATGGAAAGCACATTCTCTCTTTCTCCCACTCAAACACACACAAACACACACAGTACGGACACACACTCACACAGAAACGTGTTGTCAGCGCTGCTCTGACGAGTTTATCAGTGAAATAGTTCAACAACTTAAAAGCTTCATGACATTTCTCACTAGTGAGATAATAACGCCGCTGTTCTTGAAGCAGATAAACTTACAGTTTCACTATCAGTAGAGACGCTGCTGCCGTGAGAGACGCACAGACTCACAATTCACACACGATTCATCACACGATTCATCTCTCTCTCTCTCTCTAATAACTGTATAAATAACTGCATTATTCTGCTATCAATGGGCTTTTGCCTCACTATTATAGACTCCATTTCCCATAACCCACTGCCCAGACTAATCAGCCATGATTACATTCAGCTGTTGCTCATTTGCTTGTTAGTTTCTACCTATATAAACCTGTTTTGTTTTTTTTCAGTCACTTTTCGCCAGGTCTTGCGTGTTTGTATTAACTGCATTTCTGAGCCTTTGTATCTGGTTTTCTCCTGTGTCTTGATTTTTGGTTTCATTGCATAATCTCTAGATTCCCCTATTTTTCCTTGTGCCCTGAACTTTATCTTTGTTAGGACTGTCCACCTGTGTTTTGACCTTTGCCTGGCTTTTTGATTACGATTGTGGATTACCTTCTGAATAAATACTGCGTTTGGATCCTCAACCTTCAAGTTTTGGAGCAGTTCATTACAGGGATGAGATGCGTAAGAAATTAGTCCCACACACGAGCGTTTTAAGGACAAAAACCTGACAAATGTCTTGAAATACAACATCTGAACAATGTGTTGAGGTGTTAAACTCATGCATAACAGTCTCAACTGTTGTGATTTTCCATGTCAGCGTTCCAGTTTGGTGCTTGTCACAGAGCTGCCCTCTGTTCCCCGTGTTCCCCTTGCCTAACCCCTTTGTATAAAGATATGAACACATACTTGGGTTTTAAAAAAAAATCTTTATTTACTTTGATGTGTCAGCGAGGTGGAGAGATGGATCTCTCTCTCACACGCGCACATACACACACACAACTAGACTGTTGTCTTGCCACCTGAGCAATAAACCAGTGGACATTTAAGCTTTTCTCATAAACTGGATCAGCATATGTAGTGGCGGCCATCTTGAACTGAGTAAAAGACCTGAAATGACTTTTGTCATCCATTTTATACCTTTGCTGTGTTGCATCATGGGGGTGGAAACTGTTTTTATGAGTTATTGCTCTTGACCTTCTATAATTATTGCTGAAAGGAAGTTGTGTTATGTTATTTATATTGGTGTGTTGAAGGAAATGGTGTTACTTCATTTTTAATACTTTTCCATGTTATATTACTTCTGAGAAATGGTTGTACCCATGTGTATAAATTCTCATGTAATGAAGCAGTCAGTTAGTCTATGACTGGTGTTCAGTGAGTGCAGTAGCTACAGAGGAGTACCCTGATTGTATATTGATTTGTTTGTATATTGAAGTTTGATTTTTGTTTTTCTTAAGTTTTTTTTTCTCCCTTTGGAACTTCTTCATGTTTTTGCACCTGTGAGCACCCTGCACTTTACTGGCTTGGGAGAAAACTAAATAAAAAGAAAAACTGGCATTTAATGTCCTCCATTCATTGTTTGAAGAATTCTAGACGGTATCCCTAGTTGAACCGTGACAGTGCTTTTAATGAAATAAACAGTAAATATTAATTCTACATTGGGTTGTAAATTTAAGGGGCTAAAATAATCCACCAAGAATATTAAAACTGAACACAGAAAAAGAACATAATACCAAATCCCTAAAGAAGAAAAATATGGAGCAGAAAAACTCTGCTCGGTCTGTTATGGAGAAAAGTCTTATTTACTTACTTTTGAAATTTTCCACCTTTAAGGGCTGATCTTGATCTTTAGAGGCATCAAGCGTGTTTTTATATAAAGATGTTGATTTCTTATACTGTTCCATATGGTTTAATGTTATTATTGCATATCACATTTATGACTTTATGACAAGGGCTGGAAACTTCTCATCTGTAAGTGAATAATTCTTGAACTTTCCTGGTTTTGTACAATTTGAACAAGGCTCCTTTCCATCAGAATACAATATAAAGTAACTCACATCTGTGGAATAATGAAGACATGTTTGTGCTCTCGCCTAAAGCCAGAGAAGAACGACATATTCTGAATGATGATGGGATGGTTTGATGTGAATCTCTGTGGATGGATATATACTGTGTATCTGGATAACAGTGAGAAACTCTCAGAAGAAGTCTCACAGAAAACAGAAATAGGAGTATAAGAAGTACAGAGAATTTGTTCTTAAGTTGAAGTATGGGTAATGTGTGAAAATGATAATGATAAACAATTAATCGTTAATATTTAAAAGTTAAAAAAGAAAATAAGCGTTACTACTCCTGATTGATTTAAATTAAAAGAGAGAGGATATTTTGAAAGTAACTGGTGTACAAACCAAACCATATAAAACAGTCCTTACTAAGGCTCTGTGACCAAATATTACACTGAAACTAATATCCTGAAACTAAAAATCTCTGGATTTTAAATAAAAGCCACATGTATGACTGGACATGTTAGCTTAGATGATGGACAATGGGAAAGTTTATATGAGATCATGTGACTTGGTGAGTTTGATACAAGCTCTCATTTGAAACAAAAGATTTGTAAGTGTTTGTGTTGTTGTTATAAAACAATATGATTTTTTTTCAGAACACAAAAGAGAAATAAAAAAAAATTAAAAAAAATAATTGTAAAGAAATGACAAGTATAGAGCTTCTGTAGCCGGTCTGTTCTGTCTTCCGGTTTGTATTTCCACAGCATCAAGGGAAGATCTTACGGATTTATGAATGAACCACTCGTTTTAAAATCTTCCTGGCCTACTGACATTTGTTATGACATCCGCTTCAAACATTACAATGCTCATGATAACTTTCGTTAACTCTACAATGAGTAAATCCACTTCATCAGCTAATTACTCTTCAACAGCGATAGAAATATACAGATCTACCGCAAAAACTGAAGTTCAAACTCAAAATTATAAAGATGTCTGCGCTCGTTTCTGTCATGATTAGCCACCAGAGGGCACTCCACCCAAGACTACTGCCTCACTATCACGGACTCAATTTCCCATAACCCACTGCCCGGACTATCAGCCATGATTACATTCAGCTGTTGCTCATTTCATTGTTAGTGTCTGCCTATATTAACCTGGTTCACTCATTCATTCTCTGCCAAGTATTGTAGCCTGTTGTACTGTATTTCTGGACCTTGTTCCCTGGATTTCCTTGTTTTTTGCCTTAGCGCTAGATTTTATCTTTATTTGGACTGCTCACCTGTGTATGACCTTTGCCTGGCTTTTTGACTACGATTGTGGATTATCCTTTCAATAAAACACTGCATTTGGATCCTCAACCATTCGTGTCTTGGAGCAGTTCATAACAGAATATTTGGCCACCATGGATCCAGCAGTACATCTCGACACGATGGCCACGATGGCCACGGAGCTTGGCTCATCTTGGTCACCAGCATGCCCTGTTTTAAGGATCGCTAGCCTTGTGCTATATCTACCTTCCTGCCCTGTATTTCCTACACCTGAGCCTGTTCACAAAATGGCTGCCATACCAGAGTACTCATTTAAGATGGCTGCCATTCCAGAGTCTCGTTCCGTCATGGCCGGCATTCCAGAGTCTCGTTCCGTCATGGCCGGCATTCCAGAGTCTCGTTCCGTCATGGCCGGCATTCCAGAGTCTCGTTCCGTCATGGCCGCCATTCCAGAGTCTCGTCCCGCCACGGCTGCCACGCCTGTGTCTTCGGACAAGATGGCCGCTACACCTGTGTCTTCGGACAAGATGACCGTTACACCTGAGCCTCCAGCCATCATGGCTGCCACACCAGAACCTCCAGCTGTCACGGATGCCACATCAATGTCTCCAGCCGCCACAGAAGCTACGCCAGAGTCTCCAGCCTTCACGGGTGCCTCGTCAGAGTCTTCAGCTGTCATGGACGCCACATCTGTGTTCCCGGTCATCATGAGTGCTGCATATGAAGACAGTGAGGCTTTCCCTAGGTGTTTGAGACTGGCTTCAAGTCTGCAGGACACACCGCTGACGTCGGTGCGAGCAGCTGGTATCTCTACGGTGGTATCAAGGCTGGGAGTCGCAGAGGTGGTCCCACTGACAACCGTACTCCCCGTTACGGCAATGGCCATTTTGTGTATCTGGGCCGCACACTATTCTCCAACCAATGAGACTGCTCCAGAGCCTGCTCCAGCCCATGAGTCCGCTCCAGTCCCAGAATCCAGCCTTGTAATCTATGAGTTCCCTGTCTGCCCTGATATGACCACGGAGGTCATCCCTGAGTTCCCTCTCTACCTTGTTATGACCACGGAGGTCGTCTCTGAACTTCCTGCCTGTATCGACGTGACCGCAGAGGTCGTACATGAACTCCCCGTCAACATTGAGATGACCACAGAGACCAAACCCTGTTGTCCCAGTCATGGCTGTGGAGGGCGCTTCGGAGCCTCCTGCCTGTTTTGACATGGCCCCTGAGGCCAATGTTAACCTGTCTGTGCTCTGTTTCAGTTTCACCTAATCAGCCGTGGTGGTCTCCAGTTCCACCTGCTCCACCTTGGGGATCTTCAAGCCCATCTGCAATGCTGTGGTGGTCATCTGCTCCACCGTGAAGACCTTCAGCCCCGACTTTACTGCTGTGGTGGTTGTCTGCTCTGCCGTGGAGGTCTTCAAGCCCGTCTGCACTGCTGTGGTGGTCGTCTGCTCCACCGTGGAGGTCCTCAAGCCCGACTGCACTGCTGTGGGGGTTGTCTTCTCTGCTGTGGAGGTCTTCAAGCCCGTCTGCACTGCTGTGGTGGTCATCTGCTCTGCCGTGGAGGTCTTCAAGCCCGTCTGCACTGCTGTGGTGGTCGTCTGCTCTGCCGTGGAGGTCTTCAAGCCCGTCTGCACTGCTGTGGTGGTCATCTGCTCCACCGTGGAGGTCTTCAAGCCCGACTGCACTACTGTGGTGGTCATCTGCTCTGCCGTGGAGGTCTTCAAGCCCGTCTGCCTGGAAACCTCCTGTTCAGCTTGCTCCGCCCTGGCCGCCTGCCTTGCCTCAGTGTCCTGGCCTTCTTCCTTTCCATGGACCTGGCCCTCCATCCCACCCCCTGGTCCGCCTCCATTCCGCCTCCCTCCTGGACTTCTCTGACTGTGTAAGGAGCGTCTGGAAGCCGCTCTTTAGGAGGGGGGGCTATGTCATGATTACCAGTGGGAGTGCCCTGAATAGCCACCAGAGGGCACTCCCTCCAGGACTACTGCCTCACTATCACGGACTTAATTTCCCATAGCCCACTGCCCGGACTATCAGCCATGATTACATTCAGCTGTTGCTCATTTCATTGTTAGTGTCTGCCTATATTAACCTGGTTCATTCAGTCACTCATCGCTTGGTCTTGTAAGTCTGCTGTACTGCATTTCTAAGCCTTGTTTCCTGAATCTTTTTTTTTTTTTTTTGCCTTGTTTTTGTCTTAGCCCTGGAAATTATCGTTGTTTGGACTGCTCACCTGTTTGACCTGTTGCCTGTATTTTGTATTACGATTGTGGATTACCCCTTAATAAATACTGCGTTTGGATCAACCATTCGTGTCTCGGAGCAGTCATTAGTTTCTCTGGTGCATAAAGCCTGAATTAAATGTGAAATTTTGAAGTAAGACTAAAATAACATTTTCTTAATAGGCTATTTTTTTATTATTTTACTATGTTTTAAAAATAATACAAGTGAAATAGTAAAATCTTTGTTTTATTTATAACAACACATTTTTACAGAAATAGCATGAAAAGTGTGATAGACATAACATTTACAGTGACACAATCAGGGCATGAACGTTAAAAACAAGATTAATAAATAAACACTGTGTTGTGTGACTAGGCAGATCTGATTTATAAATGTTCATGATGAATTTTATATTCTTCTGTGAATGAGTGGGCTGAGAGTGATTATGTTGGAGCCTGCATCTGGCTGAATGAATATTTAATTGCCTTAATTTACTAATTAGCAGATTATATGAGGATCACAGAGAGACTCCAGCAGTTCCCCATTCACCTCCTGCCTCTTCCTCCTCTTCCTCTCTTCTATTATCTTCTGTTTTCTCTCAGTCTGAGGCTGACATCTGTCAGTCCACATTCTCTCTCTCTCGTCTCTCTTGTGTCTCTCTCTCCCCTCCTCCACCGCCTGCAGATATCCGTCCGCTCCGTTAAGATGCTTTTACAGACGATTATTGTCCTTGTTCATGGGATCAAATCTGTTGGGCACAAAAAAGCTCTGATCACGAGGTTTATTGCTGTAGCATATTTTACAGCCATAAATACAAGTTGCGTTTAGTGAATTAGAATTAGAAATGTACTAAAATAATTGAAATTATAGTTTAATACTATGTTGAATGCCTATTTTTTTTTGGTTGTCATTAAATCGTTACACACTGATGATTCATGATTCATTCCTCCTGACCCACTGAAGTGTTTAAAATGAAAACAAATCCTTAAATCTTCCACTATCAGTCTCTGGATTCTGTTGGTCAGTGGATATACATCACATAGTTTTATTTTTATTTATAGATAGTGTGGGATTATGGTCCAGTGATAACATCGTTGCTTTTTTGCTTTTTATGTTTCCAAGTTCTATTCTGCCTACATATAACTGATTTTAATAAAACAAAATTGCAGATGTAATTCTTTGGATGTATATCAATAGAGGGGGTTATATTTGTTAGCATTCTGTTATTTGACTTGCTGCAGCTGCAGAATAAAGCAGATTGAAGCATGAATCTGTGACTGAACACAAGAGAACATCAGACGTTTGCCTTAGGGCACCACAAAACAAAACATTAAAAATATCCAAAATCCAAAAATGAAAACTCTGCTCAGTCACCATGATGCTTGCAAACGTCCCACTGTTCTGATAACACCAGGGTTATTAACGCTATTAAAAAATATTATTAACGCAATATTAAAAAAATCTCTTAAAATAACAAAAGCACATAACAAAATGACTAATTATCTAATTCAAAACATTAGTACAACTATAATAAAACAAAAATAACACTGGATCACACAGAACAAAATAACTAAGTGACAAATTGAAAATGAAATTAAACTATAATAGGACACAGAAATTTGGTGTGTTTAAAACAGAAATGCTTCACTGTCACTTAAAAACTCAAGTTTGCTGCCTTAAATTTTTAAGTATATAATCAACTTTGTTGTACAAGTCATTTAAACTTTAAATTAAACTGACTTAAGAAAAATCAAGTTGAATCTCGTATAACTTCTAAAAAATTTTAAAGTAATGTAATTAAAGTAATGTAAAAACAGGCAACGAGAGAACGTAGGCAGGACTAAACACCCGAGAAAGAGAGAGAGAGAGAGAGAGGGAGAGGGAGAGGGAGAATGGAGGGGGAGAGGGAGAATGGATGGAGGGAGGGAGTCAGACAAGCCAAACATCAAGAATCACACACACACACACACACACTCACGCTGTAGTGTTCGCTCAGAGAAACAGCAGCAACAACATATGCTGAAACTGTTTGAGGGAATATTCCACACTCTCAACATCTGTCTGAACATCAGCGCTGATCAGGTGAGGGATCCGTCTGAGTCTGAGTCTTTCTAGATCAACGTCACATTTATTTTGATGAGGTGGAAGCTTGTTGTCTTTGTCATTGTATTTTTTTCCCCTTAGATGAATTAATTGGAATATAAATTATATTTAGGCTATTTAATTTTTTTTTATTTTTTTTTTTAAATGTATTTATTACATTTTCTCTGTCTGTGTTTGAGACAACAGGACTCAACAACTCCTGATGTCAGTGTGACTTCTAACTGAGTAGATTAACATGAAGAATTTAATCATTAATACATTCATAACCATCTGTCGTTCGCTTGGTTTGTCTGTCTCTTTCGCTCTGACTTGTCACTCTGTCAAATTTTCAGCATTTTTAAATTGTTGATACCCTTCTGAGCAGAAGTGGGCCACGCTTCTCTTTAATGCATGTTTTAGTGTGGGTAGATTGCATAATGGTTGCACACAGCGAGTGTATGTGTGGGTCAGGTTTTACATACGTAGGCTTCAGGAT
The DNA here is from genome assembly GCA_039654765.1 of Mylopharyngodon piceus. Lineage (NCBI taxonomy): Eukaryota > Metazoa > Chordata > Actinopteri > Cypriniformes > Xenocyprididae > Mylopharyngodon > Mylopharyngodon piceus. Next base: position 40,481,781 of record CM077443.1, on the reverse strand, counting down.
ATTAAAACCTGAAGTTATCTACATAGAGAGAACCAGAAATGTTCTTAAGACATCTTAAACATCTTATTAAACATTCAAAAAGATCAACATGAATATATACACATGGCGTCAATGTGATGAAGAGGGTTTCTTTTCAATTGGACTGCGAAGAAAACTGGCCAACCAATAAGATTTGTGCTTTTGGAGCCGATGCAGTTACATAACAATTATGACTCGGTGGCGTTCACAAACAGACTATTTTACCAAGTGACAATAGCTGAAGAAATCAAGTCAAGTCACCTTTATCTGTATAGTGCTTTATATAATACAGATTGTTTCAAAGCAGCTTCCCAGCTAACAAACATATAACGGTCCCATTAAGTTATGTAAATGTTATTTCTGAATGTTCTCTGAACAGTTTTTTAAATGTTGTAAAAACGTTTTTCCATTTTGCATACATTATAGGAACGTTAGTGTTCTCTGAACGTTCTGAAACAAGTATTAACATTTAAAAGATGTTAGATGAACATTTGTTCATAACTTTGAGACAACCTTGCCAGAACATTAAAGGGGTGGTTGATTATGATTTAACTTTTTTAACTTTAGTTAGTGTGTAATGTTGCTGTTTGATCATAAACAACATCTGCAAAGTTACGACGCTCAAAGTTCAATGCAAAGAGATTTTCTTTTACAGAAATCAATTTAAGGACTACAACAAACGGCTGGTAGGGACTACAACGAGCTTCTTCCTGGGTTAGTGACATCACTAACCCTAAAATTTACATAAACCCCGCCCCCGAGAACACACAACAAAGGGGGCGGGGCCATGTTGGGCTGCTTTAGAGAAGAGGAAGAGTTGTTGTAGTAGAGTGTTGTTGACATGCCGTCATTTTACGCCGGACTGCTTCACAAACGAGGGTCAATTCAACGCTGGATTTGCACAAAAGATTAACATGACGGCACATGCTAGTGGATGAGTTTCTGTTTGGAAACAGAAATAATGCTTAGCTTCTTTTATTTCTCTCCATGACAAGCAGGTGTCAACTGAATTTTGCATAGTGCTGAATTTTGTGAAAAAGGTTTTTTTTTTTTTTTTTTTTTTGGCAGAAGACAAAAAACAAAACAAAACAAGAACACAGGATTAAACTTTCAAAGAGAACTGTGAGGACCTTGAAAATCTCCCCCTACACAGATTTGTTAGTTTTCTGTAGCAAGTGTGTGTGTGAAAGAGACACAGCCCACGACTCACTCGTTTTTATCTCCTCAGAAGCTGCTACAGAAAACCATGCTGCTGTCTCCAGCTCCGCAAACCCGGAGAATATGCAATGCTTAACGGTGAGTGCCAACTTTCCCTGCAACCTTCTTCTGTTGTGTGTGACTTATGGTCTGAGATTGACCATTGTAAATCACCTGACATTACATTAAAAACCAACTAAACCAACAGAATTCCCTCAAATCTTATTACATTTGTTGATTGTTCCTTAGATTTGGATCAGGTGTTGAGTTCTACAACCTTTTAAAACTATATCACAGATATCTTTGCTTTGTACTATGATTGCTTCTTCAGAAATAAAGATACTTCACATATTAAGTGTCTTATAAAACTATATATACGGCTACCAAAATGAAAGACTAATTTATTTGTTCTACTAATTGAAAATATGTTGAACAAGTAATCTGTAGTTGCCTTGATGAATTTATTGACTAAATGAAGCATTGTTCATGTAAATAAACAAACATGATTTAGTTTTTAAGGATTATTTGACGAATACAAAGAATCATCTATTTGAAACAGAAATCTTTTGTAACCTTGTAAATGTCAATTTTGATCAATTTAATGCATTTAGAATTTTAAGTTCTCTCAACAGTTGTCACACATATTAAAGTACACATGACGTATACATGTGATAAACTTAACGGAGTAAAAACCTGTCACTCATTTACTCTCCCGCGTGCTTTTCCAAACAAATTTTCTCTTTTTTTCCTGTGGAACACAAATGAAGCTATTCACACTGCTTCCTGCACACTTCCAGACAATGACATGTACAGCACAGTGATCAGTGGCAGTCAAGCTCTAAAAAAGACAAAAAAGCACCACAAAGGAAGCCCATGTGACTCATATGTTGCACAGTGGCTTTATGTGAGGAACAGGCCAACATTTTTGTAAATATAACCTTGGCCTCCATTAGCTCTCAAATCTCATATGTCACAATCCCCAGTCACCTCAGCACTACGTTTCCCAGAATCCCTCCTCAATGATCACCCGCACCTGCAGCTCGTTCTCTCGTCAATCACTCTCAGTGTAAGCGCACACACTTCAGTTACACTCTTAACTTGGACCTCAGAGATCTTCTCATGTTATTGGACTGTTTATATCTTTCTCCTGTGTTTATCCTCTTACCTTGATACTGGATTACCTGCTCCTGAGATCCTTCTCCAGCGTCTCTCCAACATACACAACTTACATTCCCTGTAAGACAAAGACATTTCAGTTACTATTCAAGCTCATCGCCAACTATAAGGGGTGTGTGTGTGTGTGTTAGTGATGGGAAATCAAGGCTTTCTGAAGCATTTGAGGTTTTCCTCAAATTGTGCCGAAAAATGGTTCATTACTCAAAGCTTTTAACACAGTGCGCATTAGGGACATCTGGTGGTCAAACTTGTTTTCTGGAACGCAGCTTACCTGCATGATAATCACTTGCAAATAAAGCACTGTGTGTTGACACTTACCTCATCTCTCTCTCTGAGTCTGCAAGATCCTGACACCGTACTGTATATTCAAATATTGTATGATATATATTATATATATATATACACCGATCAGGCATAACATTATGAGCACTGACAGGTGAAGTGAATAACACTGATTATCTCTTTATCACGGCACCTGTTAGTGGGTGGATATATTAGGCAGCAAGTGAACATTTTGTCCTCAACGTTGATGTGTTAGAAGCAGGAAAAATGGGCAAGCGTAAGGATTTGAGCGAGTTTGACAAGGGCCAAATTGTGATGGCTAGACGACTGGGTCATAGCATCTCCAAAACTGCAGCTCTTGTGGGGTGTTCCCGGTCTGCAGTGGTCAGTATCTATCAAAAGTGGTCCAAGGAAGGAACAGTGGTGAACCGGCGACAGGGTCATGGGCGGCCGAGGCTCATTGATGCACGTGGGGAGCGAAGGCTGGCCCGTGTGGTCCGATCCAACAGACGAGCTACTGTAGCTCAAATTGCTCAAGAAGTTAATGCTGGTTCTGATAGAAAGGTGTCAGAATACACAGTGCATCACAGTTTGTTGTGTATGGAGCTGCATAGCTGCAGACCAGTCAGGGTGCCCATGCTGACCCCTGTCCACCGCCGAAAGAGCCAACAGTGGACACGTGAGCATCAGAACTGGATCACAGAGCAATGGAAGAAGGTGTCCTGGTTTGATGAATCACGTTTTCTTTTACATCACGTGGATGTCCGGGTGCGTGTGCGTCGCTTACCTGGGGATCACATGGCACCAGGATGCACTATGGGAAGAAGGCAAGCCGGCGGAGGCAGTGTGATGCTTTGGGCAATGTTCTGCTGGGAAACCTTGGGTCCTGCCATCCACGTGGATGTTACTTTGACACGTACCACCTACCTAAGCGTTGTTGCAGACCATGTACACCCTTTCATGGAAACGGTATTCCCTGGTGGCTGTGGCCTCTTTCAGCAGGATAATGCTCCTGCCACAAAGCAAAAATGGTTCAGGAATGGTTTGAGGAGCACAACAACGAGTTTGAGGTGTTGACTTGGCCTCCAAATTCCCCAGATCACAATCCAATCGAGCATCTGTGGGATGTGCTGAACAAACAAGTCTGATCCATGGAGGCTCCACCTCACAACTTACAGGACTTAAAGGATCTGCTGCTAACATCTTGGTCCAGATACCACAGCTCACCTTCAGGGGTCTAGTGGAGTCCATGCCTTGATGGGTCAGGGCTGTTTTGGCAGCAAAAGGGGGACCAACACAATATTAGGAAGGGGGTTATAATGTAATTCTGTTTGGTGTATGCAGGCCATGCAGTTTGCATTTACAAACATTTGTGAAAAAAATGGGTCATTTTAAAGAGCTCAGAGAATTCAAGAGTGGTACTGTGATAGGATGCCACCTTTGCAATGAGTCAGTTTTTGAAATTTCATCCCTACTAGATATTCCACGGTCAACTGTATGTGGTATTATTGGAAAGTGGAAGCGTTTAGGAACAGCAGCAATTCAGCCTCGAAGAGGAAGACCATGTAAAGTCTCAGAGCGAACCGGTCACCGAGTGCTGAGGCACATGGTGTGTAAAAGTCCCCAACGCTCTGCTGATCCCATAGCTGAAGAGTTACAAATTTCCTCTGGCATTAATATCAGAACAAAAACTGTGCGGCGGGAGCTTCATGGAGTGGGTTTCCATGACCGAGCAGCTGCATGAAAGCCTCACATCAGCAAGCGTCGGATGGAGTGTGTAAAACACTGGACTCTGCAAACCTGTTCTGTGGAGTGATGAATCACACTGCTCTGTTTGTCAGTCTGATGGGCGAGTCTGGGTTTGGGGGACGCCAGGAGAACGTTACCTGCCTGACTGAAAGTCTGCTGGAGGAGGGATGATGATGGGGCTGTTTCTCAGGGGTTGAAGCATTCAAAGACATTTTGGACAATACTACACTTCCAACTTAGTGGGAATAGTTTGGGGAATGCCCTTTTTATTCCATCATGACTCTCCCAGTGCATAAAGAAAGGTCCATAAAGAGTTTGGTGTGGAAGAACTTGACTGACCCGCAGAGATTCCTAACCATATACTTTTAAATAACTTAGAACAAAGGCTAGGTTGGTTGGGTAGGGTAAACATGTAAGACAAGCTGCTTCTGGATCTGTCTAATTGTTTAATATATTTAAGTTAAGACAACTCTCAAAGTAGATTTAAAGAGGATTTGTGGAGATAATGACAGTGGAGGAGGTGCTGTGCTCCTGTTGCTCGGAGATGAGACATACTGCAGCTACAGCACAACTAGAAAACCTTCAATGTAAGGCAGATCTAGACCTGCGGTGGAGTGATAGAGGATAGACATTACACTGAACAGGGTGTGGAGGGTGAGTACCAGTCTTCGGTGTTTTGACAGAAGGATATGAGATTGTGATTGTGTTGCGTAGAGGTGTGTACCAGCAAACAACCCTTCAGCCTGTCCTAACTGAACTTAATATTTTCAAAATGTTTGAACTAACTTATGACAATTATGCAGATTATACATTTGTACTTATTTGAAGCATGTGGAAAATAAATCTCTAACTAATAACCAAATATTACTTGGTCCCCAAATGTAAATCCCAAAGTAGAAAAACTTGTAATATTTGTTTACAAAACTACTCTTTTATTAGAGATTTAAAATCTAAGTAAAATCTACTTTTGTGTACCATGAATAATTAATAAGGCTGCATTTTTCACTTTTTGCCCATTTTATTTGCAATGTATTATTGATTGTTTTCAAGTTTAACTTGCTGTTTTAGGAAGTCTGGAGTTCTTCTCAAAATGTCCCATTCATACTCACAAATAATCCATTGTTACAGTGTTTTGTGTACCAAGTATTGTGGGATGTGTGTACAACTCGGTCTCTTGTCTTCAAAATATATAAATATGTACAACTATAACATTTTGTCTTCTATATAATGACACATGCATTCAGCTTTCCACCAGGGCTGTGCTGGAAACCCATTTTGTTGAGGTTGCTGGTTCAGGTAGACATTGTGACACGATTGAAGTACAAAGCTTTGTTACTAAATGTTTTATCGACAATATGGAAACATTTGGATTTGAGCTGAATGAAAAAGGTGAGCCCATAAATTTAGATTAAAACGCATGCTGACTTCGTATTCTGTCTTCTGATCTGGTCACCTAATTTCCTACGAATTGAATAATATTCTAAAGGCAGTAGGCCATAGATCACAGCATACATCGATGTAGTTTGTCTGCATGGAAATAAAAGGCCGGTTGACTGAACAGCAGCAACGAGAGCTCTTTCTCCAACGAAGCGACAGGACACGGCTGATTCTCTGGCTGCTCAAACATAAATCCCCGTAGGCTCTCTTTGTTTTTGTGCCGCCATCTTCATGGTTTTTGTGCATATGTTGAGTGACAGCATTGAATACTTCTGACCCTTCTCGTCCTGCCGGACTATAACTGATTCTGACTTCAGTCGGCATTTGTCCTGTTGAACTCTGCATCTCATATGCAGCTGCACATCAAAACCAGACATCAAGAGCCTCAGGTGTGTTCGGTTCAGTGCCTGAGAGTGCTTGATTTTCTGAAAGTCTACCTCTGTTAATGCCATTGTGGTAAGATGTTTTTTCACTACTCCAATGAAAACGTTGTTGTTAGTGATACATTTGGGATTTTTAACAGACACCAGGATTGCGTTTATGCCCAGCGATTGCTTATGATCGACTATTGATTAATTACAACTGTTTTCTTTGGTGTTTTTATTGTAATATCTTTTAGATGGTTTATAGAGTGCATATTTTAGAGCTTCTGGAAGTAGTAAAGACATTTCGAAATAAGATTCCTGATGTATTTCGGCTTGCTTATAATTAAAAGTCCTGCATTTTTTTTTTTTTTTTTCTTTTTCCTGGTTATTATTAGTATTATTTAATTTAATGTTTAAAATGTAAATAATTCTGTAATTGTTAAATAAATACAAAGTTCTGTCATGAAACTCTATAGATGCCAATAGGTCCTTGACTCAATTTGTAGCGGTCACATCATATATATATATATATAATATATTTTTGAGTTATGACAACTTTGAGTGAATTTACGTTCAACCAACAGGCAACATTGAGTTAGAGGAACTTAATAATTTGTAACATAAACAATTTTTAAAGTTGATTACCAGAGTTGTAGCCCTGGAACCAAACATTTAAATGGCTGTTTAGCGTTCACTATAGCAGAGATCCTCTGAACCCCTCCACCTTCCCCAGCTCCACCTGTATAGATCTGCTATGGGTAATTTTATATATGCTATGTGTGCAGCAGCAGCATGTCTCGCATACGCACAGCAGCATATCAGCGTATGTTTTGGCAGTAGCAAGTTCCTGACTTGTTCTGCAGCAGCAATAATCAAGAGCAGCGAAGCAGATCTAAGACCAAATACATTAACACTGTCATATCCATTACCATGTTAAAATCTTCTGAGATTTCTTGTTATAGAAATATCATTATCGTGAAATAAAATTTCTCATATTGTGAAATAAGAATTTGGTCATATCACCCACCCCTAATTCCAACTCTAGGTAATGTGCTGTAATTGGTGCCAAGACTGTACTTTAGGTGTGGTATAAAGCGTCCACTCAAATGTGCACCAAAATATTTTTCTCACATCCACACACAGTTTTTACCTCAAGTTTACATGTTTACTTTGAAAGTTTGTATGCACTGCAGATGGGCAGGGATGAACTACTTTTAAACTATTTAAACGTTTAAACTATTCCATTGGTGATTACTCATTGGGAAACCTAATGGCCAAATAAAATTAATGATATTAATGATGAATTTTTATCACCTTCAAATTGACTCTTTCATCAGGCCATTCCCTACGGTTTACCCTGAGAAGCAAGACAGTGCCTGATCGCTCTTTCTGCCGACTCTTTTCAAAGTTTTAGGTGCTTCTTCATGCAGGACTAACAGGAGGCAGCCCTCCTCCTCTAATCCCCCTTTTTAAATGAAGAAAGGAGGGGAAAAAACCTTCTGAATTCCCAATGGAGGTAAAGTGACGGACTGAATAGACTTCAGTGCCCGGTCGATGCCCCTCTGAGAGCTCGTTCTGTGTGCTTTTTATGGTCTCGCCTCTCCTCGGCTTTGTGTCGTAATGTGCAGCTTTAAAAAGAACCGTGCCCAAACGCAGGCTATGAACTCATCAGGGTCGCCAGGGTTACCACGCATGTAGAAGTTTTGTCTTTCCTGTTTTTGTTTTTTTCTCTCACTAGGTTGTAAAAAGTCCTATTCTACAGAGTCTTTGAATAGGTTGGCACAGAGTAAGAGGGTGGTGTCAGAATCCTAAAGCAGAAAAATGTTGGTTTTATCCTAGTAGTAATTTGGCAAACATCCCTGACGCTGTTGTGAAGTTAATGTTGTTACCATGAAGTGAGTGCATTCATCTTTCAGCATTTCTGCCCTTACAAATAAGTATACTTAAAAATATACTTGAACTTTACCCACGTATTAAAGTCCCCCTTTGGTGAAAATCAAGTTTTTAATGTTGGTTATACGTCTATCTGGTGTTTTTAACATGCTTTAAGACAAACCATGTGCAAACACATAATTCAACACCATTGCTGAGTATTTTCTCTTTAAAACTGCAGTGATCTAAAGACAGTCTCAAACCCGCGGTTTGAAATCGCTGGTGTTTCTGATGTCACAAACTACCTTGTAACCAATCACGTCAACGTGTGGGCGGGCTTTAGCATATCATTAACTGACCGCACAAGGGAGTCTCAAAAGAAGGTTATCCCGGTATATTTTTCTGTCGATATGAAAATCGTGTAGATTTAGCAATATTGCGGGTGTATGATGAATATTACGATGTTATGATGAACTGTATGCCTTTCTCCACTGACGCTCTGAGTTGTTCAAAGCGTTTGTAAGGAGACTGATTGTCAGAAGGCAGATGTCTGACTCGTGAATGTGAACATGGTTTGTGTAACGTTAGCAACACATTATTATTGTTTGATAACGTAGTCAAGCAAAAGGCTAATCATATTAATTACCGTTATGTGTCCGATGTTGTAAAGAGCGATACCATTGAGCAGCGTTTACCTCAGTAAGTTGACCGAGTGGATCTCGTGCCAGTGAGTGGAGGCGGGGCTAATTATCATATTCATAGACCCGTGTGTATATTAAATGAGGCAAGGGTGTAGAGTTACATTCAAGCTATTTTAAGGCATTAAGAATTTTTTTTTTTTTTTTTTTTTCCAAAGGAAAAATTTTTTAAATATGTAATTTTGGTGATCAAAGATGAGTTTTAAGGGATAAAATGATTGACTACAGGGGCAGGGGGACTTTAAGTATACTAATATTAATGTACTACTAGTAGTATACTTGTAAGTGTTCTGTAAGTAGTGACATTTTCTTTAACATTTTAACACCACTCACTGGACATTTCATTTTTCCAACTGCTGCTATACGTACAACAACTAACATAATTAAAGCCAGATTCACTTTCATCTTTTAGTGCCTTTTGCTTTGAAAGTGTCACAAAACATGAAAGTCAATGTAATATCATTTTGCAGAAATTTTTCCAGTGAGTCTGGGTTGTAAGGGATGAGTGTTCTTGTCAACTTGTATTCTCTCATATCCTGTTATTTTCTCCTCTTTACTCCTCTCATTCTTTCCTCTCCTCTTCACCCCTCCATCCCCCTTTCTCTCTTTTCTCTCTCTCTGTTTAATCCAGATTTCTGCTGTAATCCCTTCATTTCATGTCAGGATCAGCCATCACACACAGAGGCTTAAACACCCTGTGCAGATGTGGTGGATCTGCTGTCTGTAAAACTCTCACACCCAGGGCCGGCCCTCACATTTTGGGGCCCTAAGCAGATTTTTAAAAGGGGTCATCACTACCTTCAGTTTCACCTAACCACCTACACATCCTACACTGACCTATTGTAAAGTTTTACCAGATTATCATCCTCAGTTCTGTGGTGGACGTGATTTCACCGAGTGCAGCATCTTTGGTTGACTGAAATGTTGTTCCAGGATCAACAATCAGATTTGAGAGACAAGTTTACAGTTTATCTCAAGTTTAGGATTACAACCAGGGTTAGTGCTTCTATTCTTCACCTATCAGTTCCCTCTGATTTCAGGGATAAGTTATGGGTAGGGTTAGGTTTAGGGCTAAATTTACAGACAGGAATGTTGTTTCAGGATCTACAAAATATGTTGGCCTAGGAACATGTCCTACTTGGCAAAATCACAGTGACCCTTACGCAGTATATGTTTCAAGATATAAATCTGAAGATATATTTACTTAAGCAAACTTTAACAAGATTAAACGAGTTTAACGATTGCTTAATTAAAAATTAAATTAAAATAGAGAATAATACATTAATAAGAATGTTAATAATAATATAAAATATTCTCTTTTCTGAGCTGGGCTTTAGTCCAGAATAAAATGCAAAAATATATGTGTAAACAAATATTAGGAAAAAAAAGGCACCTTTAATTATTTAAGTATTTGGTGGTGTTTAATAAACGCCAGAGCGAATACAAAAATCTGAATGGCTGTTTGAAAACATGTAAATACTGTTTGACTCTTTTCTTCTCTGTGTCAAGCTGGGATCAGGTGCATAAACAGCTGTGTCCTAATAAAGGGGACCTATAATGCAAAATTGACTTTTATATTGTTTTTGAATATAATTGCGTCCACAATGTGTGTCCACAACCTCCCTACTGTGGTAAAAACCAAGAGCAGTGAGTGATTTTCTGTTTTTCTTTTGTTGTTTGATTCATATTAACAACATATACAGCAGTAGGTACTGTATATCACACTGCGGTCACTTTAATACACAGATCTAATGTACACATGCAATTTCTTTCCCAGCTGTTTACGTTCACAGACATAACCGACTGTGTTTATGTGAACTTTGTGTGTTTTTGACATAACCTTGTGTGTATTTGACAAGCACAATAAGAAATCCATATATCAGAAGTTTAAACTGTTATGGCTTTAAAACGCATGCAGATAATAAACGTTCATGATGACAAAGAACTGTAATGTCACGTGAGCGTGGCCGCGATAGAGATGATAATCAAAACCAAACAGACGGCAGAGTATCTGAGGCACGAGCTGTTAAAGCTCCGCCCTCTTCTGGAAAGCGGGCGGGGAGCAGCAGCTCATTTGCATTTAAAGACACTCCTCTTTCGCTTCTACTTAAAAATAAGCATTTACAACATGGTATAATAAATGATCTGTGGGGTATTTTGAGCTGAAACTTCACAGACACATTCTGGGGACACCAGAGACTTATATCTTGTAAAAAGGGGCATAATAGGTCCCCTTTAAGATCTAGTCTGACCAACTATCAAATTAGACCAACTATCATTTTTTTTCTTAAAGACTGTTCATCATTTTTTTTTAAGTCAGTTACATAAAAACATAGATTGACCTAATTTGATAACGAAAAGTAAGACTTGTTACCCCTAACTAACTGCCAGTTGGTCATATTAGATCTTAAGACAGTTTTAACATAATGGCTGTGTTTATGTGACTGGCCCCAATATGCCTTTTGTTTTTCTGAAATGTGCCGCTTTCAGTAGTATCAGATTGTAATTTTTACATTAAATGTACAAAAGTTCTGATACGATTTATCTTCGTTTCATTTTTTTCATCACAAAACCCAGCAGTTTTAACGGGTGTGTAGACTTATGTCCACTGTAGGCTGTCCATTATATGCTGTAAAAATATTTGACTGTAGAATTTCATCAATAACAAATCAGAATATGAAATACTACTAATCTAGAATAAATACTGCTGAAATATGCAATTTGAGTAACAGCTGTGCTATTCCCCAAGTATCAGTGCAGCACTCATAATGGATAATAATTCTGTTTATATCAGTGCACAGCACACACTTAATGAATTTTCTAAATAAAATAATGTAAAGTGATAGTTTTTTTCTTTTAATATTTTTACTCACAGCAATCATAAATGCAATGCCATAATATATGTCATACTATATTGTAAATATAGTCACTCCTCTGTGTGTCGAACCTTATATCGCATTTAGCTATATGTACAATATAGCACAACCTTTTGTACTTTACTGCTTAAGTAAATCTACAAATAAACTTGTGTGTTGCTGCTTCTCTGACGGACAGCTGCAGTGTCTTACCTGTTCCAGCAGATGGCAGCGTGTTGTTCTCATGAGTGTGTGTGTGTGTGCTTTAGGTGACCATTCTACGAGGAAAGGGCGGCTTCGGCTTCACCATCTGCTCTGACTCGCCTGTTCGTATACAAGCAGTCGATCCAGGCAAGAACTGCTCTATGTGTTTGTGTGTGTGTGTGTGTGTGTGTGTGTGTGTGTGTGCCAGAGGATGCTGCTGAACTGAAGGCTGGGAATGTGTGGTATTTCTGAGTCATGGATTATTAAGCATCATGGTCAAACATGGGTCACTGTGTGTGTGAGCTTTAGGCTGCATGATTCACAGCTGATTAAAACTCACTGTTATGTCATCATTTAAAGCGTCAGAATGTCACCTGTGTCATGTGAGTGTCTGTCAGGTCACATGCGTCACAGCTGATTAAAACTCAATGTTATGTCATATATATATATGTTTCTTCTCTCAGGTGGTCCAGCGGATCAGGCTGGTTTGCAGCAGCTGGACACTGTTTTGCAGTTAAACGGTCAAACTGTCAAACACTGGAAGTGTGTAGAACTCGCACATGCTATTAGGTACATGTAACACTATAACATTACCACCTCAGGTGTGCATTATTTTCTAATTATTCAACGCCCTGTCATCAATTATTCGTTACACAATGATTTAAAATGTACTTTAAAGTCAATCTTTTAATTTGAAATTATTACACTTTTTAAAAGTGCTTTTAAGTGTGTTACGAAACAGTCACGAGAGTGTCTCTCTCTTTAAGTACTTAAGGCTTTTCAATTCATTAATATATTATCTGCATGCAGTAAAATGTTTTCAAAAATATACTTTTAAGATTTGAAGTGCACATTCGAAACAATTAAGCTCACTTCTTTTTAGCAAGGTGAAACCTGTTAAAGGTGTTTACATGTTTGATTATTATTAAGCTAAGTCATGCACAAAAACGCTCTCAATGATCATGACTCAGCTCTTCTTTATGTTTGCTTCTCTTCCTTCTTTTGTTCTTGTATCTCTCACTCGCTCCAGAAACAGTCTAAGTGAGATCACAGTGGTAGTTTGGCGTACGGGACCTTCTGCTAAGTCCAACTTTGAGGGGCTGATCCATCATCCTTCTTACAAGTCTTCTAACTACTATGATACTCCAGTTTCCCCGGCTAAAAGCAAGAGGGGGGACAAAACGCCACTGCCGCCGCCTCTGCCCGCTCACCGAACCAGCCGTAGGGTTGTAGTCAACGGCTCAGACGGGCTGTGCGGTGGAGGGAGTGGAGCGGGAATCCTGTGGGGCGAACGGAGGAGTGCAGTGGACGGCAAGACCGGCACTCAGACGCTCAGAGGGACGCGTGTGAAAGCGTCAAACGGGGACGATTATATCATCCTGTCACCTGTTAACCCTGGAAGCCAGGTAGAGCGAAGCCTTGTCCATCAGTATGGTGTCTCAACGCTGCTCAGTGTCTCAATATGATGTGAAAATGTGAGCAGACATGAGATTTCCAGTTGTTAACTGTGTAGGTGAACTGCTCTGAAGTAGTTTCTAAACCTACAACAGCTGAGAAGTTATCATGAGGACTCCTAAATCACAATCTGAGGCATAGTGGAGAGAGTACCAGCGTTCCTTACAATCTTCAGCATATCACAAAATTAAAATGGTTCCCATGCTTCCTTTTTTGTTTAATATCTTGTTTCTTTATTTGTAAGTAGTCTTTAGTCTTTTTTAAAACCATTTAAATATCCTTCACACTGTAGACAGATGCTGTACCTACAGTAATGGTACCCAAAATTTTAAAATGCATATAATTGGCAAGATTCTCACTTCCAAGTGTTCTCAAGAAATGCCAAGCAATGACAAGTGTGTCATCATCAAAACTGAAACGCAAGAAAACCTTTATTTTATTTTTTTAATTTTAACACGTTTAGTACACGTTGAGTATGTGGGGTTTCAGTAGATTCTAGATTTATTTGTATGCAGATTTTACGCTCAGTTAGTGAATGAGACCCACTGTTTCCATTGACAAATGTCTTTGTAACCAACCATGCATCAGTAACTTATTAGGCTACTATTACAGGAAACCTGTGTTTTCAGTTAAATCCATACATAACACAACATATGTTACACGTCAAAGAAGTACAAAGAAGTTTCTGTTTGTTATAATGAAGTGACCATAAGGCCTATGACACAACGCACATGTCAACAGCACCAAACCGTTCTCGCTGGGAAATATAACTATTTTACTAGGTGGCAAATTCAAATGAATTCATACGATGTTCCTTTGCTTACATGCGGCTTGTGTATTGTGTGAAAAAGGTTTAATATTGTAATAATCTTCTTGATCTTGATTCAGTAAAGTAGTGAGAACTCCACAGAATATCTTAACACGTTCTTTGTCTCAGTGTACTTGACTTTTCTACATTTTCAGGTATTGGGCTCTGTCTATGGAGACAACCACAGAACATTAGGTAAGTTCCCTAATGACTAGTTTTCTAGTGCATTTTCTGTTCATGGTGTGGTGAAGTGGTTAAGGCTCAGGGTTTGGAAAGTTACTAGTTTGAGCCCTACAAAAAGTGAGATGCAAGGCATCACCATTGCGCTCTTGAGTAAGACACTTAAAGGATTAGTTCACTTCAGAATTAAAATGTCCTGATAATTTACTCACCCCCATGTCATCCAAGATGTTCATGTCTTTCTTTCTTCAGTCGAAAAGAAATGAAGGTTTTTGAGGAAAACATTCCAGGATTTTTCTCCATATAGTGGACTTCACTGGGGTTCAACGGGTTGAAGGTCCAAATGTCAGTTTCAGTGCAGCTTCAAAGAGCTCTACATGATCCCAGACGAGGAATAAGGGTCTTATCTAGAGAAACCATCGAACATTTTCTAAAAAAAAATAAACATTATATACTTTTTAACCACAAATGCTCGTCTTGCACTGCTCTGTGATGCTCCACGCATTATGTAATCACGTTGGAAAGGTCACGCGTGACGTAGGCAGAAGTACCGATCCAGTGTTTACAAAGCGAACATGCAAAGACTAAGTCAAACGGCCTTTACAAAACAAGGTAAAACAACGATGTCGGATGATTTTGAAGTTGAAGGAGAAAATGAGATGGAGTTTTTCGCTCTACCGCGGTACTTCTGCCTACGTCACGCGTGAACTTTCCAACGTGATCACGTAATGCGTGGAGCATCACAGAGCAGTGCAAGACGAGCATTTGTGGTTAAAAAGTATATAATGTTTATTTTTTTTAGAAAATGGCTGATGGTTTCTCTAGATAAGACCCTTATTCCTCGTCTGGGATTGTGTAGAAACTGACATTTGGACCTTCAACCCGTTGAACCCCAGTGAAGTCCACTATATGGAGAAAAATCCTTGTATGTTTTCCTCAATTTCTTTTCCACTGAAGAAAGAAAGACATGAACATCTTGGATGACATGGAGGTGAGTAAATTATCAGGACATTTTCATTC
Source organism: Mylopharyngodon piceus (assembly GCA_039654765.1). Classification (NCBI taxonomy): domain Eukaryota; kingdom Metazoa; phylum Chordata; class Actinopteri; order Cypriniformes; family Xenocyprididae; genus Mylopharyngodon; species Mylopharyngodon piceus. The sequence continues at coordinate 40,466,465 of CM077443.1, read as the reverse complement.
TGAAGTGAACTAATCCCTTAAGCAGGATAATGTAGATCTATTTGACACATTAGATTGCAAAAAGAGAGACATGTTGGATGATGTGACATGATGCCCAGGTTCTTGCCGCAGGAAGAATACCAAGAACCTTTTCAATCATAGAGGAGGCTGGAATACTGTCCTAATGGTTTTACTGGGGCACAGCAGTATTTCACTGGGGCTCGTGTCCTGGTAAAAAGGGACTAGCGACGCCCCAGTTATAAGTGTGTTGCAAAATCTGTATCTGACTAAAATCTAACCTACAGTCTTTACTTTCTACCAGCTGGCCGGATGTACCCCACACCTCAGACGTCTGTGCCACCCCCTCCGGCTGCTGGTTCCCAGTCGGCGCCTGGACTGGCAAGCAGAACGTGCTTTCTGCGCCGCTCTGGCAACAGCAAATCCAAAACACAGCAAAGCGGACATTACCAACAGCCGACTACCAACTCAAACTTTGCCAACTATCAGAACTGCACCATTGTGAGGTCACACGTGCCTCATGCCAACTATGGTACCTATGTTAAAGTGACACCTAAAATCCTTATCTTCCCCATCTTTGTGCAGGTAAATCTTCAAAATAAGCACAAACATTAAATAAAAAGATCTACTGAGCTCTAGTAGTGATCTCTTCTGAGATTCTTGTAACATAACATAAATAATACCAAAGTCCCTTTAAGACGAGTCATTTCACTCGGCGGCCATCTTAGAAACGCCTCTCAGGCATGCAAGTGCAGCTTCTATCTCTCTGAATGGGGAAACATCAGATTCTCCAAAGCTGTTCACCAAGCTTTCGATTAAATTTATATTTGAAATCACCAATGCAATCTGACAACAACTGTCTCAAATTTTGTTTCTAAATGCTCGAATCATGACAAAAACAGCATTTTTCAGGTTGGATAAGAAGGCGGGACTTATTCTGCCATATTACGCGTTACACTTTCTTCCATTCATAATATATGATACAAAATTGTATTATTTTATAATATTACGAGTGTACCATCTTTATATATAAAGTCTTTGATAATACTACAGATAGCAGGTTGTCGGTGGGTTTTGCTGCATCCCAGCTAACAGGGAACGTTCTCAGAACTTTGGCTAATGTTCTGGCAAGGTTCTCTCAAAGTTATGTACAAATGTTTTTCCAGTAACGCTAATAAAAGTTTGTTAAACTCTATCTGGTTTTTAATATTGCTCTCAACTTTAGCACAGAAACGTTATTTTTTACATTGTTTATACAACGTTTTTTTCTGAAATGTTTTGGTTACAATTTTTAAATGTTACTACTTGTTTCAGAAGGTTCAGAGAATATTCAAAAGTAATGTTCCCACAATGTTTGCAGATTTATAAAATGGAATGTTTCATAACTTAACTGGAACATCAGCAAAACGTTCTTGGACCATAACTTGGGTGGTCCAGATTTCAAACACATTTTTTTGCATGCAACACTGTAGTAGTTTAGAGAATAGTGTGGTAAGATATATTATGTTTGCTGTGTGGGTTGAGTACTCTATAAAAAGCAGTACTGCTAGTTCAGCACTTCCTTCAGTCATGTAGTTAATAGCAGTGAATATTATATAAGTTGTTAAGCCAAAGTTGGCTTACCTTATAAACTGATAAAGAGTCTGTTTCTTTCTTTTCTGAAGCCTGTAGATCTGTGTAGCCCAACTAGATCTCTGGTGATCTCTGAAGAAATGATTCTACACGAGAGCAAGCACTTCTCTATCAAGGTAAGAGATACTCTGCTTATATTGTGCATGTGGATTTATGGCATTTCACGCTTGAGTGTGAAGTTTTATAACTTTATTAATGTGGGGTCATTCTTGCCTGAACTAACTTTTTGTTTTTTCTGTAGTATTTACTTCACCACAGAATCATTTTTATCAGTGTACATTTTTGCAAAATGCAAAAAAATGTACCAATATAAATCACTGTCATTTCAAACAGAAATGAACAAGATTTGTAAACTAATACATTTTGAGGTTTGCATCACATGACCAGCTCCATATGTGTGGCTTTTCTGATGTAGTAAACTTGCTCAGAAGCTCACCTGGTACAGCATTGCCCTCGTGATGTGAAGCTCTCGTGAAACACAAGTCACGATAAAAGAGATCAAAGACTTGTAGAAGCAAGTTAAAATGGCATGTTGCTTCAGCAATTGCATTTTTATGTCAGTTGCTTTTGTTAACACTATCGGGTGGGTTTAGGGTTTAGTGTAGGTGTACGTTATTTTAAAACGCTATGGAGCATTAACCTTTTAGCGCCACTCACCGGACATTTCACTTTAAACTGTTGTGAAATGTGAAAGACGAGAAATATAATTTTGCAGAAATGTTGCCACAGGCACGTTTTTCTAATGAGCCTGGGTTGGTGAAAAGATATCCATCTTGGGATAAATTTGGACCAACTATTTTTGGGCTAAATAAGACCATGACGGGCCGACCTGATTTATTCTTGCACACTGGAAGCTTGTTTTAACATGCCGTTACTTTCTTACTTTCCAGTTCAAGCACTGGCTGCATGTATCACATGTACCTGACTCCAACTGTTCTTTTGAAACGTCTGTGTTTGATCCATTTCTGCTGAACTCTCTCTTTTTAGGTAACAATCTTTATATACTCAGATCTGATGTTGGTGACCAGAGAGGATGAACTGGGACGATGTAATGTCCTGCAAAACCCGCTGTACCTCAGACAGCTGCAGCTGCAGGATGGTGAGTGACGACTGCATACATTCACAACTGCATATATTCACAAAATACAAAAATCAGTGTTCACATCCGTGTTCTCAGAGTCCCAAGTCCCATCCTTTAAGGCAGCATCCATTTATGCCACTGTCAATTTCTTTTTAGGCAAAAAAAAAATAAATAAATAAATAAATAAATAAAAAATAAAAAGATACAGCTCATTTAACTCATGACATGCCCTATTTTATATTCTTTTCAGCAATATCACTAAGATCATTCATGAAATGGCAAAAATGGAAAAGATCACACCATTATAAAACCACTGCTTTGCCCAATATATATTATTGCAATTAATCAAATTAATAATGGGTTAAATTAATTGATAAATAATTGAAAGAAATAGTCGATTGTTAGATTGTCTGGGATGATTTTTTGCTCAGATTGTTGCTGTGTCTTTGCTCAGGAGACGTAACAGAGCTATAAATTTAATGTTTGTGTAGATGTCTTAACTAATTTAGTGAGATCAGTGTGTGTGATCATGTGACAGGATGACCGTCACAGCGCAGCTGAAGAACCTGCAGGTGTCTCACACACTGTCTCCTCTGATCAGTCCCTTTGATAACTGTTGAAATAATGGCATTAGAGAATATGAAATATTTGATCAGTCATGTTGGTTTTATATTAGTGAAGACTGGAATAATAGATTCTTGAAAGTCAATATTGGTTTTACAGATAATCATGTATGTACTGTATAGTTGAAATTAGTAAAAAAAAACAAAATTACAACACAATAGCACTTTAATGTTATATTATTGCAAGATGCAATCTTCTGTGAACGATGTATTTTGGGTTAAATGGAGAGAACCTACACCTGATCATGATGCGTTGGAGGAAAGTGAGAAAGGCACAGATTGTCATAATTATACAGCTCATACAAACAAAAAGTATAGAGCTCTAAAATGAAATTAAAATAAATGAAAGATGTTTAACTGAAATAAATTGTAAAATAACAGAATGTATTGATGCAAAATATAAGCTTTGGAGGCAAAGGGAGCTTAAAGGAATGTCATAGTTCACCCAAATATGAAGACTCTGTAAAAAGAGGACTGGATATTAATGTTACATGATGGATGGGTGGATGGATGGATGGATGGATGGATGAGTGGATGGATGGATGAGTGAATGGATAAATGGATGGATAAATGGATGGATGGATAAATGGATGGATGGATGGATTAGTGGATGGATGAGTGGATAGGTGGATGAGTGGATGGATAAATGGATGGATAAATGGATGGATGGATGGATTAGTGGATGGATGAGTGGATAGGTGGATGAGTGGATGGATAAATGGATGGATAAATGGATGGATGGATGGATGAGTGGATGGGTGGATCAATGGAAGAATGAATGAGTGGATGAATGGATGGGTGGATTGATAGTGTGACACCTAACCTCACAGAAATGGCTATTGATTCTTATTCTGAGTTGTTTCCAGTAGAGTTATCAAAAGTACCGACTGAAGTACTGAAATTTTAAAAATGTGATGCTTTGAGCTCTGTTGAGAGGATTCATAAACGCCTCTGATTGGCCATTGAGTTGACACGCTCATCGGATATGTCTGTGATTGGTTACAATGATCAACGCACGGAAGTGTTTGAATCTGAAAGCAGTTTGAAAACGGGCTTCTATCAGTGGACCGGTCCGTGATAGACGCCTGCTTTCATGCGCTCCCGTGTGTATCTGTGTAAGAGAGTCATTGATGACTGTTTACAACGTTTTTGAAGCATTGATCATTGAAGCCAATCACAGACATATCCGATGAGCGCATCAACACAACACAAACGTGCTGAGCTCTCAGAAACCTCTGGGCTCAATACGGCTTTATAAAACGCACAGGTCTGAGCGACAGAGCAAACAGCCACGATCAGAGAAGGCTGTCAACCACTGAGTGACCGAGAGCTCCTAAGAGAGGACAGAGAGACAACGTGATGGGCAGCTGGTCATGTGACCTGAAAATCAAACACGCATATCTTGGATAGTGTGAGGGTGGAGAATATGGTGTGAACTTCAAACACAGCATATACAGTGTATATATATATATATATATATATATATATATATATATATATATGAATTTGTTGTATGCTTTCTGAGAACTGTTGGGAGTGAAATGCATTTTGCACTTTGAAGGGCACTGGAAGTGAAGGGTACAGCAGAAGAAGTAAGTTCACTCCTTTTGAAAACTACGATTTTTATCTAATTCTCATTGACCAGCTGACCAATTAAGACCAGTTAGTGGAAGGTTGGTCACCAACACCATTAGGATAAAAACATGCATTTTATTCAAATGAGGTGTTACAAAAATGAATACAACCTACAACAATTTCCACCAAATCTAATATTTTGTATGATATTATATCTATTATTATTATTATTATTATTATTTTACCACATGAAGAGACAGTACACATGTTAACATGCATTAAAGACACAAAGAGGACCTGTTACAACAGTCTTTTATCAAAGTAACACTGTTCTCCCTTCAGAGTACTCACTTCAAGTGCACTTCCCTTACGGGTGAATCGGACAGGGATCTTCAGGTCCTCTGTCCTGCAGAGTTTAGCTCCAGCCCTTTTATGTTGAAAAATTTTGCCTCTCTTAAATAATTTTATGACCTTATCATGTTTGTTTCCTCAGATCACAGCGAAGATCTGCAATTCTACTTGATCCACATGACAGAGGTGAGTTACAGAAATATGTGGTGTTCAGAATATACAACTAATTTAAAAAAAAGTTGTTTATATGTTTGTGGGTGATAATAAACAAACATTTCTGTCCCTTAGTATGATTTTCACAAGCCAGGCTTATTGGAAATATACAAGACTCTGGCTACATTTCTGCAAAACTGCAAAAACAAACATATACATATACAATTGACTGCAGTTTCTAGCTGAAATGGACACTAGTGGCAGTAAAACACCAACAATTTTATTTTTTATTCTTTTACACAAATTATGATTACAAGGGCAGATTACTTAGACTTAGACTTAGACTTAGTTACTTAGACAAGTTTTTTTCCATCGACGTCTATCCATCGCAGTGGCTGCGGCTTCATCCCATGAAATATCAAGGAGTTTAAGGTTGGCTATGAAAGTGCGGCTCCAGGTGATACAGGGGCAGCCACTTCTGCGTTTACCGCCTGGTGGGATCCAGTTCATAGCCACTTGAGGGAGGCGCTGCCGCGGCATGCGGAAGATATGACCCGCCAAACGGAGCCGGCGTTCTGCAACTATGACGCCCAGCCTGTCAAATCCACTCCGTCGCTGCACCACTTTATTTCGGATTTGGTCAGTATAGCGCATCTTGAGGATACGACGGAAGCATCGATGATGAAAGGCGTCTATGTTATTCCGAACGCAAGCCGACATGCTCCAGGTTTCGCTGGCATAGAGGACAGTTGACAGAACAATAGAGTCAAACAGTCGAAATTTGACGTTGATGGAAATGGTCGATGATGATCATATCGGCTGCAGCCGGTGAAAGACCGCGAAAGCTTTTCCAATCCTGCTGCGAGTGTCTGCTTTGGTGTCTCCGTTCCTGCAGACAATGCTCCTAAGGTACGTGAAGCTATTTACGACCTCAAGGGGTATGATGATGACAGTCACGCACCCCATTGGGCCGACTAGGCCTACCTACATGGACTTTGTGGCTACTTTTAGCTGCGGATCGTCTTCCGCAAGTAATGCCACATCGTCCGCAAAGTCCAGGTCAGCCAAGCGGTCATGGTAAGTCCAAGGGACGCCGGCCCCAACATAATCAGGTGACTTTCTCAAAATGAAGTCCATCACTACGACAAACAGCATGAGGGACAGAATACATCCTTGTCAAACACCTGTTTGATGTCGAAAAAATCTGTTCGGCCCGATTCGGTCTTAATGCAGCATGATGACAGAAGATAAAGATCTTTAAATATGTTGACGAATGGCTCCGGTATGCCTTACAGCCTCAGGATGCGTCAAAGGGAGTCGCGGTGGATACTATCGAATGCTTTGGTGAAGTCGTCAAAATTAATGGATAGTCGGTTCCGATATTCGACACTTTGTTCGATGATGTTTCGGAGGGTGAAGATCTGGTCGCAGCATGATTGTCCAGCACGAAAACCCGCTTGTTGTACTCGGAGTTGTCAACGAATCTTACTCCTCTATAAATCACGGCAAAACTTTAATAAAAATGGTGTCTGAAAAGTTGTACATAAAAACATTTACATTTTGTACAATTGTATGTGCTAGAGCCACACAAATACGTACTAATGACATCTCATTGGAAATGCAAATTGTTTAAAAATGTAATTCAGATTTTATCTAATGTACTAAATCACAGCTTTAATACAATTGCAAACATAGAATCAATGCAATACAAGTGTTTTCTTTTGGAATATGTGACAGCCTTACAATTACACCTCTAATTACACAACTGAAATAAAAAATAATAGCATCCCTTTAGACTTGAGACCATGATTGTGAATCATTGCTAGTGATGTAATTACTAGCTCACTGTTGATCATAAATTCCAGGAACAGGGTTGAGAACCGCTGATTTATTAGATCGATCAGGGATGTGTTTCACGGAGCCAACTATGGTCCAACACAATTCAACAGGACCTGCGACCATAGTTGGCTAACGATGCTTTTGGGAAACACACCTCAGGGCATCTGTTGTGATGTGTGATGGATACTAGCAGGCTCCATCCTTGAGTAATATAATGCAGGAATAATTCGATTCTTCTTTCTCCTGTGTCTCGATGGACACTCGTAGTAGCTGGAGATGTCACTGGCCAGAAACCCGCCCAACTAAGAGAAAAACAATCTCATTAGAGGAATATCTTTTGTGTCTGCATGTTTTTCTCTCACTCCCGTCTTCCTTGTGCAATCCGTGTCCAAGTATATGCCATCTCTCTTTCTTTTGACAAGTATAATGACATTGAGGTGCTGACTAGCAGATTCGTATGTAGAAACAAGGACACTTTCTTACTAGAGAGTTTCATTTTTTTGTTTGGTATGAAAGTGGATTTCCAGTCTCTGCATTAGCCCAACTTTATTTGAACTCTGGTGCCGTCCACAGTTGGTATGAAAACCATTTGTCCTAACATGCAAAAGTAGGGTGACCACCTGGCTATTGCTCTGTTGTGGGACGTAGATGTGATTTTACGGGATAATGCGGGACACATGGTAAATTTACTACTATTATACAATGTAAATATTGATTTACATCAGTCTTGCCATCATGTTGGATGATAACATGTTTTAAATCACCAATAAGCTTTATTAACTGTGACCGGCTCTCTGACTGGCACTGAATTTGTACAGGTTTGTGAGATACAATATAATTTTGTACAATGCAATAGTTGTTTTCATTGACATGCAATCTTTACATATCTGTTAACATCTAAAAAAAATGTGTTAGGGTTTCATGACACTTTAACAACAGCAACAGACTGTAAAATATATCGTCAAGTACTTTTATTGTAATTGTGTAACACAACGAAATTTATCTTGTGCCGACCCCAAAAGTGCATTAAGAAGACAATACAAATGACTAACAACATCTAAATACAATAGTTAAAAACATGAAATAGTTACTAATAAATAGTTAAATAATTGATATCATACAATAGATAAGTAAGCCATCAATTAAGACAGTAATTTAAAATATAGCAGCATAAATATTCTTGTTGAGCTTATTGAGCAGTAACTTATTTTACGTGGTCTGGGAGATAGAGTTCAACAAAGTTATTGCTGTGGGGAAAAAACTGTTTTTCAGTCTGTTTGTGCGTACACGGATTGATTGAAAGCGTCTTCCAGATGGGAGGTGCTGAAACAAATTGTGACAGGGATGAGTAATATCCTTAAAGATGTTATTGGCCTTTTTTAAACAGCGAGTTTTATAAAGATGTTCAAGAGATGGTAGATCAGTGCCAACAATGTCCTGTGCTGTTTTCACAACCTGCTGCAGGGCTTTTTTGGCAGCTTTAGTACAGCTGTCATACAATTAGTCAAGATGCTCTCTGTGGTACATCTGTAGAAGTTGACTAACAGCTTCTGAGGAAGGTTAGCTCTCCTTAGCTTTCTCAAGAAGTAAAGGCGTTGTTGTGCTTTGCCTATCAAACATGCAGTATTATCACCCCAGGAGAGATCCTCTGTAATGGTAACTCCCAGAAACTTGTGGCTGGGGATTCTCTCTGCAACCTCATCTTTAATATTCACAGGACTGTGGGTGATCTTTGTAGTGGTCCTAAAATCCACAATAATTTCTTTGGTCTTTTTAATGTTTAAGACCAGGTTGTTGATGTCACACCACGCTGTCAGGTTCTGAACCTCCTCCCTATATGCAGCTTCATTATTGTTTGATATAAGCCCAATGACAGTCGTATCATCTGCAAATTTAACTAGAATGTTCGATTCGTGGATAGCTTGACAGTCATGGGTGAAAAGTGCATAAAGAAGGGGGCTCAGCACACATCCTTGTGGCACACCAGTGCTCAGAGTTAAGGTAGAGGATGTATGCTTGTCCAACCGCACTGACTGAGGGAAAATCCGCACTGAAAATCCAGTAACCAGCTACATATGGAAGGGGTTAGTCCTAATACATGGAGTTTGTTGATCAGATGACTTGGTACGATGGTGTTAAATGCCGAACTGTAATCAACAAACAGCATCCTGACATAAGTGTTGGACTTTTCCAGATGTGAAAGGGCAGCATGCATGGCTGTACAGATGGCATCCTCAGTCGATCTATTTGCCCGATAGGCAAACTGATGTTTATCTAGATCAACTGGTACAGAGTCTTTGATGTGAGTGATTACTAGCCTTTCAAAACATTTTGCAATAACAGGAGTGAGAGCAATCGGTCGATAATCGTTGAGGCATGTTTTCCATGTTTTTTTTTTTGGAACAGGCACGATGGTCGTGGTTTTTAGGCACGTAGGAACTTTACATAAGGAGAGGGAGAGGTTGAAAATGTTTGTAAACACCTCTGCCAGTTGGTAGGCGCAGGCCTGTAACACACGTCCATGCACACCATCAGGACCAGCTGCTTTCCTTGTGTTGATGTTGTTAAGCGCCCGCCGTACCTCCTGTGTATGAAGAACAAGGGGCTGTGAATTTCCTGTCAGTTTGAAGTGAACTGGAAATTGATTATTGTCCTTTTCAAACCGAGCAAAGAAGCTGTTAAGTTCCTCTGCAAGATAAGCATTATTATTTGATGGTATATATTGTATGTCATTCTTCTTATTATAATCGGTGATTGACCGAATGCCTTGCCACATTCGCCGTGGATTAGAGTTATTGCTGAAATCCTCTTCAATCCGCTGTTTATACTTTAATTTTGCAGACCTGATGCCACTCTTAAGGCTAGCTCGGGCAACTTTGTAAGCAGAGATACCTCCTGATTTAAAGGCTGTGTCCCTTGCCCTGATCAGCTGTTTGACTTCATTGTCCACCCATGGTTTCTCATTTGGATACACTCTGATCTTTTTATTAACAGTGACATTATCCACACAGTAACCAATATATGACATCACAGATGAAGTAAATGTCTCTAGGTCTGACTGATGGGAGAATATGTTCCAATCTGTGTTTTCAAAACAGTCCTGGAGTTGGTTAATGGCAACTGCAGACTTTAACAATCCTATAAGTTGGTTTAGCACTGTTAACCAAGGCTTTGTATGCAGGAATGAGAAACAAAGAAAGATGGTCTGATTGTCCAAGGTGGGGACGTGGTATAGCTTTATAAGTATCTTTTATGTTTGTATAAACATGATCTAGGGTATTTTCCCCTCTAGTTTTACACCTTACATGTTGGTAAAATCTGGGAAGTACAGTCTTAAGATGAGCTTGATTAAAATCCCCAGCAATAATAAAAATTCCATCAGGATGTTTGTTCTGTTGTTTACTAAAAACGTCATACAATTGCTCCAGTGCCACCTTAACATTAGCCTGAGGTGATATATATACAGCCATAACAATCACAACTGTATATTCCCTGGGCAAATAATTCATGTAAAATATAAATATTTTACATGAATATTGAACCACTGAAGGTATATTGATGCACATTGATAATAAAATGACTGCTTTTTTGCTCACTTTGAGGAGCAAAAGAGGATTTGAGGATAATCGACTGTTTTGGTCTTCAAAGTGAGCAGAAAAAAGGTTCATCAGGGAGAAAAGGGTCATTACTAATTAGTGGGAGAAAGTCCTAATGGTCATTAACAGCTTTTATCCCTTTCCACATGTTACAGGAGTTTCAATATGCCTTTTATACTTGTGCTTTGTCTCTCTTGATCTAAAGGCTTCATCCCGTTCTTTACACAGAAAGTGTACCTTCCCATCATGGCTTCTGGTTAGGGAAAGCTTTAATGGTTTTTGTTAAAAAATTTCATTATTTGTTCATTTCACCCACTTGTATACAATGGCAGCCTTGCACGAAAGAAACGTCCTCTTGCACACACTAACCAAACATACATTCAAAGACACACACAAAGAAAAATGGTCAAAAATGGTAAAAAAACAAACAAAACAAACCAAGATGTAATATAAGTCTCTGGTGTCCCCAGAATGTGTCTGTGAAGTTTCAGCTCAAAATACCCCACAGATCATTTATTATAGCTTGTCAAATTTGCCCCTATTTGGGTGTGAGCAAAAACACGCCGTTTTTGTGTGTGTCCCTTTAAATGCAAATGAGCTGCTGCTCCCGCCCCCTTTCCAGAAGAGGGCGGAGCTTTAACAGCTCACGCTTCGGTCGCTCAACAGCAACAAAGCTGGAGAATCTCACGCAGCCAAAATGAGGATTGTCAGTAACGGTGTTCAGCCTTACATTGTTCAAACCGGAGTCGACACTGATGGAGAGACTCAGGAAGAAGTTACAACTTTTAGAATGAAACTGGACGTTTCTGAATGGTTAGTGGATAAATTTATGTAGTTGCTGTGGAGTTGATTCAACTCATCCACTAGCATGTGCCGTCGTGTTAATCTTTTGCGCAAATCCAGCGTTGAATTGACCCTCGTTTGTGAAGCAGTCCGGCGTAAAATGACGTCATGTCAACAACACTCTACTACAACAACTCTTCCTCTTCTCTAAAGCAGCCCAACATGGCCCCGCCCCCTTTGTTGCGTGTTCTCGGGGGCGGGGTTTATGTAAATTTTAGGGTTAGTGATGTCACCCACCCAGGAAAAAGCTTATTGTAGTCCCTACCAGCCATTTGTTGTAGTCATTAAACAGCAAATTCTGTAAAAATAAATATCTCTCTTTGCATTGAACTTTGAGCGTCGTAATTTTGCAGATGTTGTTTATGATCAAACAGCAACATTACACACTAACTAAAGTTAAAAAAGTTAAATCATAATCAAGGACCGCTTTAAAGTACTCATTACTAGTCAAGTAAAGAAAGAAACAGAGATAAATGTGTCATTTTTCAGTTATTTCTCAACCAGAATGATATATTGACATAAGCGTTTCTTTCTTCTGGGGACATTGAGAAAAATACTTTACAGGTTTATATTGCAAAACATTTTTAAGATAAGCTGCTGTTAATCCTAACAAAGATGTGTAAATAAATATATATGTCTGTCATGACGGATCTCGGAGTGTTTGGCATGGTAATTTATATGACAATGTTGAGATGTTTGGTCTTGGTGGAATAGATCTGCTATGCTGCTGCTGCTGTTATTTCTGTTATTAGCACACATGAATTACCTGTAGCAGATCTATACAGGTGGAGCTGGGGAAGGTGGAGGGTTTCTGAAAGCGCTGTAACTGCTACAGCAAATGCTGACCAAGTATTTGAAGGTTGAGCAGCGAGCTCATTGGTTCCTGCTGTATCAGTAGCCAATCAGCTGTGCCCCATAGAGAATGATGTGATTGCGAGCAGATTGAGTTAAAGACCTGTCAGCCTGTGCCATCTAGAGTTTCATGACAGAACTTTGTATTTCGATGAAATTCAGGCCTGGCAGCTTTGGGTGCCTTTGTCAATCAGCTGCAAAATAGTTTGTTACTTTTGCCTGTAAATTTGTAAGATCCTTCTTTAACAGCCTTCAAATAAACCCTGGCTGTGATATCGAAAGAGTTTGTCATGAGTCTGATTACGTAATCAGAAAGATCATCAGATGAAAATGTGCTCTGGTTTCCTCTGACATGGACTGCAGATGTTTGAATGGAAACACATTTACATCAGCTGGGCTAGTCATTTGCCTCTCAAGGCCTGGAAAATGTGTGCATGCAGGCAGCGAGTGGGAGCGCCTCATCCCCACCCCCTGCTGGTCCAGAGCGCCGTGTGTCTGCGCTGATCCCGTCACACCAGCCTGACCGCTGAGGATCTGCAGACGGGAGGTAAGACGCATCCTGTTGGTTTTCACGTGTCGAGGACCTGTTTTCCCAGGAAAAATGTGGACTGCTGACTGTGTGGAGGTTGATTTGGTTTACAGTTCACAAATGGGAGCAATTTCTGTGCAGTTTCTGTGGCGTTTGATTAGGTCTGATTATTGTGAGTGATATGTAGTGTGGCAGATGATATGGTTTAAGTACTGTTAGAGTTTTATGCTATTTTATGTACAATTTTTATGGTTTTGAAAGTGCTTTGTAGATAAATTTGAGTTGAGTATTTATGCATTTGTAAAATCTAGACTTAATAAAGGTTTGGTAAAAGATGTTATGTTAGTGAAAAGACCCAGAAGTGGTTTTGTTTTTGGAGTGGGCTGTACTCAGAAGATCTGAGCAAACACACACCCTTAAGGATGATAAGTATTATGATAACGATAAAGTTGTAGTTCAAACAATTGTTCTAAATATAAAAGAATAGCAGCTGTAACTACATGGAATCACTTTCAGAACGTTTTTTCCCCCCAACTGGTTAACGATAAAAATAATGACAGCCAATCAGAACCCACCGTACTTTCAAGAGCTGGAGCATTTAAAGCGTAAATAAAGATGGTCGTTTCTTCCCTGTTGTGACGTATATTTAAGTGAAACAGCTTCTGGAAGAACAAATGTAGGGCGGGGCTTGATTTTGTCTGTGGGGAATTGATTGGATGGTTGTGATTTGCTATTGGTGGATCTCATGTGAGTGACAGGTTGCCCCGCCCTCATCTTCAGAGAAGAGAAGAGATGCTGCAAGAGGGAGGAGAAGATATTCTGATTCAAGATTACCAGGAACATGAATAAAAAAAATGATGTGCACAGTAAATCATTTATAATAAATACTTCAGTATTGATGTCATGGTGATCTTAAGGGTTAAACATGTTCCAGGGCTCTTTTGCTTTTCTCTGTGCTTTGCTCAGAAGCATTAGTCTAATAAATGGATTTGATGGGCGTCTCTTATCTCAGGCCACAATCGCTGGACACCCCACATGTGTGCTGGCAAGCAGTCGGGATATTTTATCATCAGGCATTGGAGTCGTAACCGAGTTGGAGCGCAGGAACGGTGAGAGTGCAGGAGTGACATCGGATATAAAATAAATTCACTAATTTTCTCAGTGTAATTAGCTAAATTACATCATTAAATCGCAGGACATTCAGTAGTGTGACTGTAGCTCAGCTATTTGTAGAGGTCTAGTATCAAATGCTTCATTGCTGTTTTTTATGTATATAGTTTTACAGTCAAGCTAAATGAAAAACTTTTTTAGCTAACTGTTTGGTTCGTCCTGGGTGATCGAGGAGGCGTTGGCATTTAATCTAACTGGTTGATGTAATAACTAATATGCAGAAAATAAATAAATAAATAAATAAATAGTGAGTAGCTTGACCAACATTTTAACATTCATTCTCAACATGAAGCACTTTGTGACTGAAAGTAACAGATTATGAGGCACTGATAGCTGAGCGGTAAAAGGCAACAGTGCGCAGCTCTGCAGCGTCAGTTAATGGTGGTCATAAATGTAATCTTGGTAAGATGAGTGTTTGACAGCATCAATTATTCATTGTGTTCTGAGACTGTAATCCATCCATAACATCTAAGCATAGTTCGATAAACAGCTCTATTCTCCTGGGCATCTTTTTGCAGTTCAGTCAGCCTTTAGTGCACTGATATATTACAGATGCCTCTGTTTTTTTTGCTTTTTTTTGCTTGGTTGTGTTTTCAGGGAAGTGTGTGGTTATTAGATTCTATGGCCCTTGTCAGCAAATTTACCAGGTTGATGGTTGCCATCTGCTGTGCTGTAGAGTCTTCTCTGCTCCGCTTGGAATGTTACGAGAACCCTTTACCCCCTGCTTGATCCCATAGGCTTCGAAAGTTTGTCATTTTGGGAAATGTACAAGACTGATAATCATATTACATAATATTCTGCCTTGGACACACTAAAACGCTGTTCTAAAACCTAGTAAGCTACACTCTAAAAAATGCTGGGAGAAAAACAACCCAATTTGGGTTATTTGGCAACCCAGCGCAGGGTCAAAATTGGACAAACCCAGTGTTGGGTTGTTTTTACCCAGCTGAATGGGTTAAATGTTGGACCCAACATGCTGGGTTGTCTTATTAAACTCAATTATTGATTAAAAAATACTATATTGCTGGCTGAAATAGGCTGAAAAGTAAAATCACACACAGAGTAACAACACAGGCAACAGTAATGATCAAAAGGTGAACATTTATTAATAAGCAAGAACACCCAGCAGGAAAGCACAAAAATAAAGGCAAGATAAAACGTGTACATGTGTATGTGAGTGAAAAAGTGTGGAAAAGAATGACAACTCAATTATACAGCTTATAGAGTTAAACAACATTTTTTTTTTTTTTAAAGTTAAAAATTTAATAACTTGATTGACCAGCATCTAACCCAACCATGGGAAAAATGACCCAACAGGCTCAACCCAGCGTTTGTGTAGAAAAAACAACCCAGCGTTTTTAGGGTGTACCTTGATGTCTACTGCGTATATTCTGAACGGACACAGAACCTCATAAATTCTATTGAGTGCCAGTAGAGATGTCTTTATGGGTTAGAGTCCATTGGAATAGATGGTGTGTTTTGTGTTTGAATGTTACAAAACTAGCAAGACAATATTATAATAAGCAAAAAAACAACAAAACAAAAACAGCACAAACAGACATTTGGGTAAAACAGGAGATTCTAGGATCTCAGTGAAGGATAGATTCAGTGCTGCCGTATGTGTTGAGCAAAACAAGACACAGTCACTATTAAAAGTCTACACACTCTTGTTAAAATTGCTGGTTTTTAAAATGAGAATGAATCCATGATTAAAAAAAACAACAACAACAAAAAAAAAATCAGGTTGTACAATGTGCACACGTCTCAACTAATACTTGGAAGCAGCATTTGCTTCTATTACCGCAGCCAGTCTTTGAACAAGAATCTATCAACTGAACACATCTTGATTTGTCAAGCTGTCAAGAAGACTCCAGCATCTGCGCAAACATACATAGGACAAGCAGACTGGAGAATGGATGGATGGATTTGTCAATTTTTTCCCACTCTTCCTTGTAAAAGAACTCCAGATCGATCAAATATCCTGTCTACAGCCCTCTTCAAGTCATTCCACAAGTTTTTTCGAATGGATTTACGCCTGGGATCTTACTCAGCCATTATCCTTCTGAAGCCATTCCCTTGTTGACCTACAGTAGATATGTGTTATGAAGCTGAAAGATGAAATTCATCTTCAACTTTGAAATGGAGGCTGGCAGAATTTGTGGCAAAATGGTCTGGTATTTGGTCTATGATTCCTTCTCTCTTGACTATATGCTCCAGTCTCAGCTGAAGAAAAGCTGTAACTACTATGTACTAACATTTAAATTAGTCATCATTTGATACAATGTGCTTATTGTGTACATACATGCTTGTACATTTAAAAAGTGCCTGCATGTAGTTACATCTAAAATTGTTGACGTTCCCTTACACCTTCCCATACCACCAAACCTGTGCCTAACTTACCCGTATCACACCTCAAGAGCAGCGAAAGTGTTTTGCAATACAATATGAACACAAGTTCTTATTTTTTATTTATTTATTTTTTTGTTGATGTAAGTACATAGTTAAGGACACCTAATATAAAGTGTGACCAACATACCATCGAAAAATATTGCCATCTAATACCAACACGTAGTACAACCACAGAACTAATTTGTAAGGAAAGTTGATGCTGATTTTAAAATGGGTTCAACTCCAGCAGAGGCGACTTTCAAATATACTTGTGTGATGACCTTGTTTCTAAAAGAGTAGATACCTCAGAGACCAACAGCTTTAGCTTTCTGGTGAAACAGCCCACCACAAAAGACCAAAGTTCATTTGTTTCATATTAAATGCTGTTGATGAGGAGGTTTCTTGGTGGCCAGTGCTACAGACCTGGATTCTTTCTAAATAAATGCAAAACTAGAAACAACTATTGCATATTGATTTTCTTAAGGCTGTGAAACACCAAAACGTCAAAGTCGGGCCGCCGTTGACTGTCACTCAGAGTGTTCATGGTGTGTCTTAGAGGTTTCCAGTTCCAAAATCCTTAGATAAAGACATGTTAGCCACACGGGTCCTTAAACTAGTCTAGACAGATCCGCAGTAATAAAGAAAAATACTGAATGATTTCTGCATCATAAGAATGCTCCATGAGTTGTTAATGTGCGACAGCCGGTCTTCCTGGTCCAGGACTCTGGTCTGTGGCTGGATGAAGAGACCAGCAGCAGCTGGGAAATGTTGGATCAGAAGTCTCTCGGTCCCCGAGGCAGCCAGATGCAACCCATATCTGAGCTGCGGATCTGGCTGATGGTTGTCCAGGAACACTTTTCTGGGATAGGACGTCCCCAGTTACTCTGTTTTGTGATGCAGGCTGTGTGAATCTGCTAATCTTTTGTCATCTCAGTGGAATAGTTGGACGTTGGATGACATTTCAGAGTCCTGTTTCATAAACCCCATTTAATGTAAAAGCATGTGATCATTTTATTAAAGTGTCAAAGCATCACGACATGAGTTCAGATGTTTCTCACGTGATGGGGCAAGAAGAGATCATCCAGAAATGAAATTCTGTCATCTATGCATCTACTTTAATTGCATGGAAAAGAGACATTCTTAACATTTCCTTTTGCAAAAATGATACAGGGATGGAATAACATTTGGGGTGAATAAATGATGACAAAATTTCCATTTTGGGAAACTGGTCCTTCTCGAAGATGACGTCATCAGCACTGGCTATATGGAGCTTCATCGGGACTGATGGTCTCAGGCCGCTTTATTAAGTTGAGAAGATGGATCGAGGAGAATGACTTGTATTGATTTCGGTGCTGGGCTGAGAAGCCACATCATTCTTCAGACAACAACAGACCAGCTTCCTCTAGCATCTGTGCTTTCTTTTCTCTTCTATCTGACGGTGGGGAAATATAAATATCAAAACTTCATCTGTGATCTGTGACACATGATCTGGTATTAAGATCCAGATCAGATGATCTGAAGATAACTGCTCAGGTGAGGCACTGCAGTGTTTACATCTGGTACACTAAACAAAAACAGTGGTAAAAAAAGCAGCTGTGGCTGACAGAAATTTTAACCAATTAACAGGTTTATACTGTAGCATTTTTACAGTCTCTTAACGTTAAAACTACGATCTGACTTGTAATCAAATTTCAAGGAGAGGACCTCTGATTTCTTGACTTGACTTGCAGATTGAAAAGCACAAAAAAAGAAAACCGTTCAGTGAATCATTTCTAAATATCAAAATTAATTTCAAATGATAGAATTTGGATTGATGTTTTGAGCATTATTAATATGTGTGTTAAATGATCTGCGTCAGCCTGTTCTTCCTGCCAAACCAAAGTACTGCAAGCTGCTTCTGGCCGGCCGCTCAAACAGCACAACTAAGCCTCTGCAGATGATCCAGAATGTGGCAGCGTGTCTGATCTCCAATAAACCAGAGAGGGCCCGTGTCTCTTGTGCTGTGTCCCGATTCCCCTACCTATTCTACGCCCTAAAAATATGTACTCTTTTTGTGAAGAAAAAGTAGATACTTTTGAGTGTGTAGCAGGAGAGTAGGCAAGTTTTGGGATATATGACCACATCATAAAATAAAAAAAAGAAGAACCATTTTTGGTTCCTCAAAGAAGGTTTCAGTGAACAGATCTTAAAAAAAAATTCGTGTGAAGAACATTTTAACAATCTAAAGAACATTTTATTGTGGAATGGAAAGTTTCCATGGAGGTTAAAGGTTCTTCATGGAACCATCAATGCCAATAGAGAATCTTGAAGAAGTTGAAGGATGTTCAACTTTGAGTAAAACGCTGCACTCATCACTGTCACTTTTTAGCCAGCCGTCCAATCAGAGTGGAGGAGGGGCGGGACAAATACAACACCGAACAACCACCACATTCTGCTTGTACAACATCAGCAGATGACAACAACAAGCAGAACAACGGAACAAAATAATTTAAAACAAGATCCAGAGTAACACTTGTAGTACTAGTAACACTTCGCGGATATTCGTATCACAGCAAGCAAAGCATCTCAACTGAAAAAAATAAAAATGCTGCGCTGATGTAAAACACCATTTCATAGTCTTCCTTGTATAAACCCTTATTAAAGCTACTAAAGTTACTCAGTCAAGAGCAGTGAACGATTTTCTCTTTATCTTTTGTTGTTTGAATTAACATTAAAGTCAGCAGCAGGTTTAGGCTACTGTCACTTTAAGAACTAATGTACAGATCCAAATATGATTTTCTGCCAACTGTTTACTTTCGCTGAAGACATAACTGACTGTTTATGTGAATACTCGCCAAAATGGGCAGTTTGATATATTTATTGTTTATACAGTATAAAAATTATGTCTATGGAATATCCTCATAAAATATGGAAACCCAGTGTGTGTGTGTGTGTAGACATCAGTTAGCACTGTCATGACATCATCTCTCTGTGACAAGTGTATAAATCAGTAAAGCGCACAGTTGGGGTCTTAAGATGGCTTTCATTAACTAAATGGATCATACCCATATCTCTAATCAGTCCTGGCAGCGCTTGAAAGCGGTTAATGAGACAAATAAACAAATAAGAGCTTTTCCATTTCTTTCTGCTTCTCTGCACTACAGTGGTTTGTTTTTTTCACTTCACCAAACCACATAAGCGTTTGCATACTGCAATATTCATCTCTGTCTCTCTCTGTCTGTGTCTCTGCAGAAATGTGATTGTCTTCTGAGTCTGAAAGCAACTTCTCTGGAGCAAAAAGCAAGAGTGTGTCAGTGTTTGAGCGAGAACATCCAAAAACAGCTTCAGCTGCACGGAAGACAGACGTTCTGCCCACCTCAGCAGGTACAGTACATGCGGGATGTTTCTCTGGACATAATCAGCAATAAGGACGTGATGGAGTTTCACTGCATCTTACATTTGTTGATCATGAACAAACTCTGCTAATTTAGGATATGCGGGTGAGGGCATTTTCATGACTCCAAGACTCTGTCAACATACTGAAAACTGCAAGAAAATTGCTCTGAAGTGCTGACATCTGTCAGGTCAGGTCAAGTGACCTTTATTTATACAGCGCTTTGTACAGTACAGGTTGTTCCAGAGCAGCTTCACAGCGATAAACAGGAAAATAACAGAATGCAAACTTTATCAAATATGAGACAAATTCTGCTGTAAAGCACATTTACAGAAGACAATAGCGTCATTAGTCAGTAACAGTGTCGATGTTGCAAAATTCATCAATTATGAAACTAATTTCGTTCATCTGTAAAGCAGCACTGCAGTAGACATCACAGTCTGTGGCACAAGAATTCTGCATGAACAAACAGGCAGATAATCTCATTGTGGATTGCGTCGCTCATCCAATCATCTCCCAGCCGCTCTCTTTCCAGATTGTAGGTACAGTGTGTTTCAACATAAGCTTGTACAGCATCAACAAGAACCACTTTAATTTTGCTCTGTTTATCACACAAAGTGATTGTGTTGCTGCAGAAGACTTCGATCACCAGACCTTTGTGGAGATGATGTATGATGTGAGAGCATGTTTTGATACTGAATCTGTTTGGCAAATGTTTGTAGGGACAGGTGTACAAAGGTGACGGTCAGCCAATGTCGGGCCGTCGGTGAGCGTCTGTCGGGCTACTTTTTGATTTAGCCAATGAGTCAGTGCACGAGAATTAAAGTGAAAGTGATGAAAGGGAGCAAAGAAGTCGAGACGGCACAGACAGAAAGCTGTTACCTGAGCATTGCAATATGTGAACATTTTCATAACAACATGAGCCGTCTTTGATTTTTGTCTTGGTGTGTCACGGCCTTGAAGGGGTAAACGATCCTTCCGGTTGACACACGTGTGCCTGTCGATTTTACTTTTGTAGGTGTTCTGTGTTCTGTGTTTCAGCCACCAGAACAGAGAAATATATGGTCTAGTATAATGTCCCACAGAGAGTGGAACACAGAGTGAGTCTAATAGGCTTTCATTCAGTTCTCACACCTGCCATCATTTATTCCTCTGCTCTCCATTCACATGAAAGAGAAGGTGTGTGTTGATCACAGATGCTTTTATCAGCCTTTGAATCAGCTTTCACACTTTTTCACTCATTTTCTCTTCTCCTCTTTTGCTTTATGCCTCTCTTCACCTCTGTGTTCCGTCGTTCTGTCTGTCTGTTTGTTTGTTCCGGCCGTGTCTTTCACTGCAGCTGTGCCATGTGCCGGATCCGTTTAAATGTCTGTGTGTGTGTGTGTCTTGGATATGATTTAGGGCCGCGGTTCTTAAAATGACCTAAAATAGGTCGCAGGTTTTGTCAGATAGAGTCACAGACAACAGGAGAAAGAAAAACAATGGCAAAAGTAAATAATAAAATTAAGCTAGCCATATAGTTTTTTTGCAAATAAATTGACCAGTCAACTTTTAAAAGGGAGGATAAAAACATCCCTTACTTTTTGCCACTGACATCGAAAGGAGTGCATCCAGTCAAACTGCATCTGTCACTGATCACAGATTATTCACAGTCGTGTGTTGATCTCTCATTCTTTGAAAATGATGACAAAACTCACATTATTACATTGTGTGCAACTACAAGAAACATGGTTTGCAGCACAATTTGTTTTGTGCAGTGAATTATTGGCATCAAACCATTAAAATTCAAAAGATATTTATAAAACAAAATTCAAAATATTCAGCCTGCGTCAGTAACAGTGTGGGTCATAGTTTTCCAATTTTTTTGGCCTGCTTTTAAGGACATTTGTCTATGAGAAACAGTGTTGGTACTGCGTTAGGTTGTCCAAAGCGGTGTGTTGTTTTTGTTAAAACTAAAAGTTTTATAATTTTCATTGAAATAGAACATGCCATTAAATAGCATATTATATACATTTCAGCTAAATTACAAACCGTGATTGAAAAAAAAAAATACAAAAGACATTTATAAAACAATGAACAGAAACAATCTCAGTTTAGAACAATTAATGAAACATCAACAAGCATTTTTTGGCCAACTGAAAATGCAATTAATAAATTGAATAAAATTAAAATACTGTTCCCAGACGGGACCAAAACACTTGGTAGCTGATGGCTGGGGTCTGTTTGCACCTGTCACAAAAAAGACATAGATTAGGAAACATTTTGCAAGTTTAGCCTGGGAAATGACTTTAAACCATATAAAAGTAAGTTTTGAGCAGTTTTTGAGCAGATTCCCACTGCTCTCTAATATGGGACACAGAGGGATCACGTCTACCCATAATCTCTGTATAAATGATTGAGACTGAGGCATGATGATGAGGGGATAGAAAATGAGCAAACTCAAATTAAGTCTTTAATAGCTCAGATTCGGTTGTCATAACAAATGTGAGCATTTGTTTAATAAAGATGGCTGAAAATGATGATTGCCTACTTTACCCTCTTAGAAGAAAAGTAGAAACTTCATGCGCTTATATATATATATATATATATATACATATATATATATATAACCTTTAAAGTGGTTCCCATCATGGGGTCATTTTATGGATTTAGTTTTAAAGGGGTCATCATTTTTTTATATTATTTTAAAGTCCCCCTTTGGTGAAAATCAAGTTTTTAATGTTGGTTATACGTCTATCTGGTGTTTTTAACATGCTTTAAGACAAACCATGTGCAAACACATAATTCAACACCATTGCTGAGTATTTTCTCTTTAAAACTGCAGTGATCTAAAGACAGTCTCTAAAACACGGTTTGAAATCGCTGGTGTTTCTGATGTCACAAACTACCTTGTAACCAATCACGTCAACGTGTGGGCGGGCTTTAGCATATCATTAACTGACCGCACAAGGGAGTCTCAAAAGAAGGTTATCCCGGTATATTTTTCTGTTGATATGAAAAATCATGTAGATTTAGCAATATGGCGGGTATATGATGAATATTACGATGTTATGATGAACTGTATGCCTTTCTCCACTGACGCTCTGAGTTGTTCAAAGCGTTTGTAAGGAGACTGAGTTTCAGAAGGCAGATGTCTGACTCGTGAATGTGAACATGGTTTGTGTAACGTTTGCAACACATTATTATTGTTTGATAACGTAGTCAAGCAAAAGGCTAATCATATTAATTACCGTTATGTGTCCGATATTGTAAAGAGCGATACCATTGAGCAGCGTTTACCTCAGTAAGTTGACCGAGTGGATCTCGTGCCAGTGAGTGGAGGCGGGGCTAATTATCATATTCATAGACCTGTGTATATTAAATGAGGCAAGGGTGTAGAGTTACATTCAAGCTATTTTAAGGCATTAAGAATTTTTTTTTTTTTTTTTTTTTTTTTACAGGAAAAAACGTTTAGATATGTCATTTTGGTGATCAAAGATGAGTTTTAAGGGATAAAATTATTGGCCAATATGTTCCTTGAGGTTCACTTATGTTAATAAAGTTTTTTTGCACAAAAAACAACAAACAAAAAACATATACATATATATATATATATATAATGGTGCGATGATGTATAACTATTGGTCGATGTCTTGCTCTGGAGGCAGTCATATGCAAATGCATTTGCCCGTGTGACATCACAGGTCACCCAATATCAAAACAAGCCGTTTTTGAAACTTGATAAAATAAATGCTTAGTTTTTCTAATGAGGAGGACTGTACAAAGACCACTTATATGTTAAAAGATCAAGGCAATTTTGATTTCTCATGTCACGATCCCTTTAAATAATTAATTTTGTTTCAATTTATTTTTAATTTTAATTACATTTTATGAATTAAACATACTTTATCACTTAAAAAATGGAAATAACCCATTAAACTTGAAAGTATCATGCAATAATTTAAGACATTTCTCCTTTTCCAGAATATAAATTGCATTTTTTTTTTTTTTTATTAATAGGAAATATGCTACATTCTGGTTTCCTGGAAAACCTGTAAACATTAAACTACTATTTCATTGAAACAATTAAAAACGTAATATCAAAAGTCATGTGAAATTTAAATAGTCTTGGAACAGTCATTGTTCATAGGTGTGGGAAGCCTGTACTATAGTTTGTACATATTTGTGTCAGTCACGTTGTGTCAGGTGTACGTGTGTGTGTCTGTTTGACACTGTGATGCTCTCTCGTGATGTAAGAGGAAATGATGAGGCCTCATGAATCATGCAGACAGAGAGAGCAGCGTGACACACACAGACGCGCTCTGACACCGTCACGAGAGCAGCTGGATCGGCGGCCATGTGGCGACTCACGGGAAATATCAACTGTCATTTCCTTCCATAAACGTTTCATTTCATTGTGCTGTGTAATGATGCCGCTGCTGTCTGTGTGCAACCTACAGTACAAACTCAGTCTGTCTGCTCTCAATGATCAGACGCCCGTTACTCGTTTGTTTCATTCTTTATTTCTCCGCCATTGCAGACAAAAATGTTAAAAAGAAAGAAATGCTGCACTTAAATTCCATTCAACAGACACTGTATGTACACTTTTGAAATTCAGTAATAAATGTTGCATTTCTGCAACTCTAAACCTTCTAATATTCTAATAACTAATTCGTTATTAGAATTAATTATTTCATTTCTGTTTCAGACATTAGGGAAAAGAAGAGGAAAAAGCATGCATGCATGACACAAGAGAGTAAGAAGAGTATATGTATTTTTCTGTGGTCAACACACTTACTTGAACTAAAGGGATGTAAATGTCTCCTTTAATAGTTATTTCGTTGTAATCTAGTAATTTTAGTGGTCAGTTAATTACACAAATAAACAAGGCAAGACATGTTTCAGATCCTGCAGACTTGCTGGATGTGTTTAGAAAAAGCTTCTACAGTATCACTGAATTGTCAGTTGATCTTTTTATTTGGTGAGTATTTGTAATTTGGCTGCCTCTTCCAAGGCAAGTATATCACATGATGGACGGTGATGTCTGAACTTAATTTAACACAGCAGTTCCCTGTCCTTTCCAAACGTGCCTCTTTGACCTCTCTGATGAATTCAAATAACGCCACAGTCTCTGCAGACAGCTCTAGAGAAAACACTGCAAAATAATGGAAATGCATGTTGACTTTTTGGTCAAAATTTCTATCTGTCCAGAAGACATTCAAGCATGCAAACCTGCTCTAGTAGAGCCCAAAAACAACATCAAGACTTTGTAAAAGGGCAGAATATGGGCTCTTTAATGTTTAATGTGTGTTTTTGTGTTTAATGAAGCAGGATCGTCTCTGGCTGAACAGCAGCATGAGGTCATGAGCAATTCATACACATGCTGTAGTCTTTTCGATGTGTGATGTCCCACGTTTGACATGAGGAGTTTTATGTCCAGGGATTATAGAAACATTGTTTTCTGCAGTCGCTGCCCTGTGACACTCCTGGAAGAGGCTAAAAATAAGCCCTGACCGCTCAACGGTCTTGCGTCATACCGGACACTCAGGGACTATCTTTACCTCACACTGGAGCGTGTGCACATGGACACACACACACACACTCCTACTGTCTATCATTAGTGTGTGTGTGATAAGATGGGTAAAAGCAGCTTGTGACGGCAGATATAACTCATTGTTCATGTTATCATCAGAAAAAAACAAACATTTATTATGAAGTGATGTGAAGGTTAAGTATGGTAACCCATTCTCAGAATTTGTCCTCTGCATTTAACTAATCCAAGTTTGTGCACACACATTAGGAGGAGTGAGTAGTGAACACACACACACACACACACACACACACACACACACACACACACACACACACTGCAAACTGTGAAACACACACCCGGAGGCAGGCCATTCACTGCGGCGCCCGGGGAGCGATTGGGGGTTCGGTGCCTTGCTCAAGGTCGTTTCCTGCCGGTATTGAGAATCGAACCTGCGACCTTTGGGTTACAAAACTGTCCAACCATTAGGCCACAACTGCCCCTAATTAGAAGTATTAGTATCAGTACTGAACCAATATTGGTAACACTTTTTAATAAGTATACAGTAATAAAGTACTTACAAATCATTTGCAAACTATTAGTTTATAGTTAATTCATAGTTAATATATTGGTCTCTACACTGTTAAAGGATTAGTTCACTTCAGAATTCAAATTTCCTGATAATTTACTCACCCCCATGTCATCCAAGATGTTTATGTCTTTCTTTCTTCAGTCGAAAAGAAATGAAGGTTTTTGAGGAAAACATTTCAGGATTTTTCTCCATATAGTGGACTTCACTGGGGTTCAACGGGTTGAAGGTCCAAATGTCAGTTTCAGTGCAGCTTCAAAGAGCTCTACACGATCCCAGACGAGGAATAAGGGTCTTGTCTAGAGAAACCATCGGCCATTTTCTAAAAACAATAAACATTATATACTTTTTAACCATAAATGCTCGTCTTGCACTGCTGTGTGATGCTCCACGCATTACGTAATCATGTTGGAAAGGTCACGCGTGACGTAGGCGGAAGTACCGATCCAGTGTTTACAAAGCAAACGTGCAAAGTAAATCAACGATGTCGGACGATTTTGAAGCTGAAGGAGTTTTTTGCCCACCATCTTTTCACACTGAGGACATTTGATGGATTCACACACAACTATTACAAAAGCTGCAAACATTCACTGATGCACTGGGGTGTGTAAACTCAGGACAATGGTATGTAAATTTTGTTTAAAGATCATATTTTTTCATTTAGTACTGCCCTTCAAAAGCTACAGAAGATGCTTACATGTCTTACAATTTCCCCCGAGCATCAAATTAATAAAGTTTTCACCCTCCAGCTCTCAGTGAATCCTGTTTCCTTCTGGACCATCAGTGAATGTTTGTAGCTTTTGTAATAGTTGTGTGTGAGCAGTTTACTATTTTATATATATATATATTATATATATATATATATATATAATCCTAAAGTCATTACTACTAAGCTGTGTTGGAATATTCAGTTCGAGCAACATCTGATTATTTGTTAATCTTGTGACTGTACTAAATAATAATATAGGGATTTTATGGTTATTTTAAATTAGTTTTTTGACTTTTAAAGCCCTTTGGGTTTTAGAGCCTGTCTATAGCTAGACATACTGTTAAAACTACTCATGACCACCCTTACACAAATTGATCACATTTTATTGTAGTAAAATGTTGTAGCCTACAGTATTTTCTAAGCTATTTTTCATAGGTCACGAACGGTGTTGTTTTATTGTTTTATAATGTTTCCTGGGGTGCATTTATAATGTTAGTATGATTTTTACATCAAAAATTGTTATAATTTAGAAATAAAAGGCATTTTTCCTACCCTGATTTTATCCTCTGATTCGAACGCTCTGTTTTAAGGGGCGTGTCTCTGTGAGACTTCAGTGTAAACGCCCACTGCTGTGATTGGCTAGTATTACTCTCTCTTTTTAGCACGTTTTTACTATTACAGTTCTCAAGGTTAACTAATTGTGAAAAGTGTTGATTATAGCATTACATTTAGATCTGTGGCATTATATTGAGATCGTGGCATGAAAGGTTGCAGTGATGAACATTGTAGTCGATCACAGACATGTTGTTGAGCTCATGAAAGCAGTGATCTCGTCATCGCAACTCAATTTCTGCACACTAACGAATGCTTTCATCATAACTAACAGTGCAAACGTGATGAGATTCGTTGAATAAAACGGGAGTTTTGGTGTCTCACACACTGATAAACTCACTCTGTTTGATTGACAGCTCCAGCGATTGTAAAGGGAGCGTTCTTTGATCACTTTCTATATATAATTTAATCACAGTTTAAATAACAGATTATTTTCATCCTACTAAGAGAAACAAGGTGAAGTTGAGCGTTCAGTCACTGGTTTGATTTACTGACACATAGTCAAAGAACATCTGACTGTACATGAATCATTAATATCAGATCAGGCATTAGAATGAACACAGTTACTCACATGTTGTCGCATTACTGTCGAGTCCATACCGTAAAAGTCTGTTTGCAAAGCCTGCGCTGAAATGCGATTGATTTACCAAAGAATCCACAATGAAATGTACCGAATACAAATAAATAAAGCTCAACTGAGACATTCACATTGTTGGAAATAAATAACCATATTCCTAGCATTAGGATCCTTTGAAAGGTAATGTTATTTCAGTCCTGTATCGCTCTTCTCTCCTCCTCATCTCACTAACACACCAGTGGGCGGGGCTAACGCTGCAGTGATGAAGTAGGCGTTGATTTCTACTGTGGAGGCGGAGCTTCACCATCTATAGACACATTCCAGGATCAGTCGTTCTCTGGATCTGGTGTCAATAAGAGCTTTTATTACGTTTCCAGTTCTGAAACTTACAGGATATTCTTATAGTACGATGATCTCTTATATATCAAAAGCTCAAGGAAAACTTGATTTCTCAATTCATGACCCCTTTAAGGTCCTAACCTTCATGAATTATGGATCAAGCTAGTTTTCTCTGTGTAAAATGTGTTCTGCTCTAATGATGATTGATAAAAAAAATAAATAAATAAATTCTTGTAAGATTTAAACAGGAATACTCAGCATTTGATGGATCTTTTTTGGTTGTCTTTAAAGAAAGGACAATCTATAACAATTTATAACTTTAATGTTATGTCAGTCCTGCATGGCAGATGTGTTTTATGGTAATGAAATGAGTGCTGAGGCAGTCTCATTTATTGCTTTTTGATGAATGAATTTATTTCAGCGGAGGGTCTATGAGACTTTAATGAGGCTGATGTACTGCAGCCATTTGATTTATATAGTATACGCATATAGAGTTTATAAGTTTGTAATTTGATCAAGTCTCCCGAAATTGCAAATGCCTTTTCAGGCTGGTTTTAACTGTATGTGATGAAGGTGACGTCTCTGATTTAACTGGTTGTTGGAGAGCTGAAGGACTGAAGGTTTCACATGACCTTGATTCAGTGTGTTTGTGATCTGTCACACATCTGTAGGTCAGGTGACTTCATTTCTGGTCATTATTGCTCAAACTGAATTGCAACAGCAAATATGTCTTGAGTTCTCAGAGTAATGCATAGAAGCTTAGTTCATGACAACACAATGTACAGCCTCCTTCAATAATGACCTCTCAAAAATAAAACAACTTGCAGTTTTTTTGCACCAGAGCTGATGAAATGTGCACACAGATGCCTGTGCGCGTGTGTGTGTGTGAGTGTGTTTGTGTTTTTGTGACATATCAGGACACAAATTTGTATAATGGCATGGGTATGACATATGTATTACAAGGAGAGGGTGACTTATGAGGACATTACCCCATGTCCCCATTTTTCAAAAGGCTTATAAATCATACAGAATGAGTTTTTGTGAGAAAGTAAAAATGTGCACAGTTTCCTGTGATGCGTAGGTTTAGGGGTAGGGGTAGTGTAGGGCGATAGAAAATACGGTTTGACAGTATAAAAACCATTACGCCTGTGGAGAGTCTCTACAATTCACAGAAACAAACCTGTGTGTGTGTGTGTGTGTGTGTGTCTGTGTGTGTGTGTGACAGAGATCTGCTGGCGTATGACATGTGCCTGTTTCTTTTGCGAGCTTTTGATTCACGACTCGGCCGCTTCTAAAAATAACAGCAAGCAGAGCGGGACAGCGGCCTGTCTCCGGAGAGAGAGAGAGAAAGAGAGAGAGAGAGAGAAAGAGAGAGAGAAAGAGAAAGAAAGAGAGAGAGACAGGACATGTGCAGTCCTCCTCTGTTTCTCTCTCTCTCTCTCTCTCTCTCTCTCTCTCCAGTCATTTTGTTCAGCAGCACAGTCGCGCCTCAGACACACACACTCACTCACACACACACACACACACACTGAGTCTGCAGCAAATGTAATAAACCGTGGAGAGAGTGAGACAAATCCACACTGAGAGAGCGAAAGAAACAGGTAGAACAAAACAGACGCAAAAAAGGGAACTTGCATTTCTAGAAGTACAGAAGGAGACGTGAACCGGACAGGATTCAGGATCAGCACATGTGAGAGAGACGTTCAGAGCGGCCAGATGCCTGTATTCAAGGTACACCTGCTTTACTGCTAATGACCAGAGCTTTACACCTAATGTGACACTGTGTGTGTGCGTGTGTGTGTGTGTGTGTGTGCGTGTGTGTGTGTGTGTGAGACCGAGAAGACAGGAAAACATGTTTCTAAAGCTGCACTGTTACCTTGCTGTTTTATCAGTTTTATTTTATTAAATGTGTAGCTGACATTAACATTTATGTACAGTTTCACTGAATATCACAATGGGTTTACATTGTATTTTTTTTTTTTTTATATTTATATTATATATTTTATTATATAATATACTTTTTTTATTTTTCTATTTTTTTTCTGAGTTTTAGATTTAAAATATATTTTTTTAATTGCATAAAGTTTTTCTAATATAGATTAATGTTGCAGTTTAGCTGAATATGACGGGGTTTCAGTAAAGATTACATTTGACATTTTTCAATAATTACAAATTTAATATGTTTAGTTTGGTTTCTTTTTAATTGCTTTAAGGTTTTCTAATGCATATGTTATGTTCATATACGCTTCATGTGTATGGACAGTATAGCCTACATATATTTCTTGGATTTATTTCCTTTTTAGGAGGCAATATTTTATGCATTTTATGATGAGTGATGAACACCATAAATGAAATGTTTAACATGCTCATATTTTATGTGTGTGTGTGTGTGTGTGTGTGTGTTTGTGTTTTATTGGTTATAAATGGTGTTTGCTGAGATAAGCAATGGAAAATTGTTAAATAAAGTTTCTTGCTTTGGTTTTCACATACAGCAAAGCATACAGAGAGAGAGAGGTGACTTACATGATGATAGATTGCTTTATGAATTTTATATGACTGGGCAGCCGCTGACATGTACATTTCCCACAATGCTCATGGAGGCGAGGTGAACTGTAACTGTACGAGACAGACATTCGTGTCAGTGTGCAGGAAGATAAGAAGACGAGATTTCTCAACTTAAACACTTCCTGCTGTTGTGGTATTTGAGAAAAGTTTTGTAACAAAAGCTGAGTTTAAAATATAACAACGTTACTTTCTGCAATTCATTAGTTTTACCCACATAATCTGTCATCATTTATGTACGCTCATGTCCTTTCAAACTTGTTTTGATGTATTCTGTGAAACACAAAAAGAGAAATTTAGCGTGTGTTCATACTGCTCTTCTCCAGACAAAGAAAGGGCTGTAAACGTAGTTCGTATGACTGGTTTGATATATTTGAAGCCATTCAGCAGGTGTTGTGTGAGGAACAAATCCAATATTTAAGTCCCAACTGATTAAAAATCTTCCCTTTTATTACTGGCACACGTTCAGATATGGCGCGTCAGAAGTGTCAGGCCAGTAATAAGACACACTCAGTCAATGATATTTGATGTCAGTGATGTTAAATATGGCGTGTCTCAGTGTGTCCTGTTGGAATGTACACAATGATATCAGATTTAAGAGCTGCTTGTGGTGCTTTTTTGTCATTTTTGGACACATTTCATGTGTTGCATGGAGAAGACATTTGCTTTTGTGTTCCATGGAAGAAACAAAACAAGCACCCGGAAGGAAAGACCAGAAACCCTTGTTTCTTATTTCACGTGTGTGAAGCCTGGGGGCGCCATTAAGACTTACTAGAGATACTAGTGGACTTAAAAGGGAAAAAAAAGATATGAACAATATATGATATTTCTCTTTCAAGAATATAAAATGACAATAAAACACAAATGTACACAACAGCTTAGAGACCAGGGTTGTGCAGCAGTTCCAACTGACTTGACTTCAGTAGGTTACATTTTTATGTGAATATATATTTTTATAAAATTATTTGTGTACAATGTTAACAAAATTAACAATGTGGTGGATTTGTGTGGTGATGAATGGCAAATATAATCTGTTTTGATGTCTTTGTTCTTCCATTACATTTTTAGATGTTGGATTTGATTTGGTGGAATGTACATAAATTGTTCACTTTTGTGTGTTTACATCATGTCCGTGAACACAGAAAAGAAGGTCTAAGTGCTATATTGTGACTCATTGCTACAATAAATAGTGTTGTTGCATTGAATTTAGGGAGATTTCTATCATGGACAGTTTTCAACTGCATTTTAAACCCACTGTTAAAACTGTAGAGAGTCTGAAGGGAACATGACAGATCCCGTAAATAGACACCTACCAATCACGTCATCGCCACGGACCAATGGTAGTTCGAAGGTGATCACCAGCCAGAGCGAACTGTTCCGGAAATACAAATTAATGTCAGTGGATCTTGGTGCAGCATGACAGATCACCGGTCACCATCAGATATAAATCAACATCCTGCAGGCTGTGGTGACCAATTCTATTCAAATTACAACTTCATAATAAGTCCACTGGAACAGAGGAATCAAAAATGTCCCTACCCTCTTATCAGTGTGTGCCATCAGTATACCTCCTTTAAACTAAAAATGAGAAAGTATACTTTCAGAGTACTTTTTATGTACTTCTCAGAAATATACTTAAAATTGCACTTAAGTATACTTGACGTATACTGACAGAAATGTCTTAGTATATTTGGACTATACTTAACTCAATCTTTTGATCGAGATATACTTAAAAGTATAATTAAGTATTCTAAGTATACTGTATTGAGTAGCCTATTAAATGATTTTTTACATGCTGTCTTATAAACTTACATTGTTTGAAAATATCTGTTCTCTTTCGAAAGGGAACTCGCACTGCGTCCTAGAACGAGGGAAACGCCCTCGCGTGACAGGTGTCTGAAGTGAAAGTCGAATCACGCCAATCCTATTGGCCGGCGACAGCCTATGACGTCATACTAGTGCGACCTGACAGTAAGGGGCGCCTAGAGAACATGTCATCCTCTTTTCGTCTTCAGTGACTGTTTTGTCTGTTGCGATTGTTTCAAGGTAAGAACCTGAGAACCTGAGAAGCGTTTCAAGCGTTGTGCTGATCCGTGTCCGAGATATCTGACACCGGATGACACACACGACTTGTGCGTTCACTGCTTGGGTGAGGAGCACACGCGTTCAGCTCTCGAGGGATCTGTTTGCGTTCATTGTGAGCGTCTGCCTATGCGGACGCTCCGCTCTCACCTGTCAATCTTCTCGAGGGAAGAGGGACAGGCATCTGCACTTGGCGGCTCGGGTCCTTCTCGTGCTGAGGCCGAGAGGAGACTCAAGTCTCGCAGGTGGAGCTCGCCGAAAAGTTTCAGAAAGGCGTTTCTCTTTCTCGCGATTCAGCGGCTCACGAGAGCGATCTGCTCGACGAGGATGCCATTTCTCTGGCATCCTCTGGTTCAGCAGACAGTGCTCTTTTGGCTTCGAGCCACACTGAAGGGCAGACGATGGCTGTTGAGGGCAGTGAGAGTATTTCATCTGAGCCCGCACGACCATTCTGCCCCGCGTATGTTGAGTTATTGGATGTTATGGAGCGCGCCTCGGGCAGATTAAAGCTGCCGTGTAGGCGCGCGCTCGGGAAGAAGCGGTTCGTGGGAGGCTAGACGAACGCTGGATGGCAGGGCATACGCGGCTGCAGGTCAGGCTGGTGCTGCACTGCACACTATGGCAGTGCTTCAAGCATATCAGGCTGATCTGTTGAAAGATTTGGACCAGGGCCAGGGTCTTTCCCCTGATGCGTTGGCTGACCTGGCTCTCCGCAGCACCAAACAAACTGCTGCCGCGATCGGTCGACGGAGAGACACCTGTGGGTGAACCTGGCCAACATCGGGGAGAAAGAGAAGGGTTTTCTCCTCGATACGCCAGTCTCGCCGCTTGAGCTTTTCGGGACTTCGGTCGAGGCGGTGGTTGGGAAGTTCAGGGAGGCGAGGGCACGCTCAGCAGCATTTAAATCCTGTATACCGCGCCGGTCCGAATCTGCACCCAGGCAGCCAGGGGGACCTGGCCCGTCATGATCTGAGGATCATAGACAGGGCCAGAGGTCTAGCATCGCCTCTCGGGCCCCTCCTCCTCAGAGGAGCTGGTCTCAGAGAAGGCGCAACGCTAGAAAGAAAAAGCAGGATTTGAGAGAGGTGATACAAAGCCGGCGCGGTGAGCTCCACTGAGTGTTTCATCTCTTTTTTGAGGGTTTTCCATCTCCCTCTCCTCTTTTTCTTCTTTCCCCCTGTACCCTTTTTCTTGCCCTGCGCACGCTCTGACATCAGGCCTGAAGCCTGGGCCCGATGATGAGTTTGTTCACGCTCTGGAACTCCTTCTGAGGGTCCGGCTTAGTGCTTGATATTGAGCACAGCCGTTTTTAGACTGCTGGAGTATGGCAGGCCATTTTTACATTCGGCCTCTACTCTTTTTGATCTTAGGTGAGCTTAGCAGGTCACTTCCCCGCTAAGGGAGATTTGTTTATCTTGCAGTGACCGCGGCTCCCTGCTTTAGGCTGGCGGGGCTTTTATTTTGTATACGTTAGGGTTTTTGGGGCTAAGGACCTGGAGCTCTTATGGAAGGCTGATCTCACATCCTTGCTATTGCTTCCTCTCTAATGAGAGTTTTATTAGAAGCTCTTAGCGGGTGTTTTTCAGAACGATTGTGTAGTATGGCAAGCTATTTTATTACTTTACTTCTGAAGCCTCCTAACTAAAAAAAAAAAGGTAGTGATGCGGTTCTATTTGAACCTCCACTCCCTTGAGCTCCAGTTCTTCATGACCTTGGTGGCGGCTTTTGGCTGCCTGTTTTTGGGTAGTGGTTTTTTTGTTTTTGCTCTGTCGAGCTTTGCATTTGTCTTAGCGTCGGCCTTTTTTGAGGCCACCTTGACATTCTTGAGTGTGTTGGCCCTCTTTGTTATTATATTTGGAGGGCCTCCGCTCCCTAGAGCTCCGGGCTATTTCTCCTTTTTGTGTTGGCCCTTTTTTGGCAACCTTGGGTTTTTTATTTTTGTCAGCCTCCTCTCATATGAGAGTCATTAGGTTCAAACCACTACCCCGCTGAGTGCTAGCGGTTTCTATTATAGAGGTAAACTTGCCTGGTAGGCACCCAGTTTTTACTTATTTAACTATATGGGTTCTAGCCTCCACTGAGCCTCAGCAAGGTCATGTTCAGAGGGTCGGCCTTCCTCTTGGGCAGCCCCTGTCCTGACCTAGGCAGACGTTGTCAACCTGTTCTGACTATTTCAGCAGTAGGTGTTGGCTGCTTCTGTTTCAGCCTCCCTTGCTAGTCGCTCAGCTTATGTTTGCCTCCCCTCTCGTCAGGGTTGCTTCTGGTCGGGGGCCCACCTTCTGCATTAGGCTAAGAATGCGAGTAGCAGGTCCTGCGGCCTCCTCTCCTTTGTTCAGGTTGTTCCTTTACTCCATTGCTACTGAATTTTAGCAATGTTTGAGTATGTGGTTCCCTGGTGGTGTTTAGCATTTAGCATAGTGACAAGCAGTGAGCTTTTGTTATTAGCCTCCCTGTGGTCGCTTTAAGCATTGTAGGCCTCTTCTCACTTTCAAGAGTGTGCTCTTTGCTGAAGCCTCCGCTCTCTGAGTTTGGTAGTCTCATTGTGAGTGGCCCCTTGATTTGTTTCAAGTTTTGGTTCGAATGGCCGGCCTCCTTGGGTTTCTCCCTGTTGAGGCCGCTATTCATCTGGAGCTAGCTCCTTTGAGTCTCTCTGGGATCCCCTGGATCTCTCTTTCTTTATATTCAAGCTCTATGCCCCATGCATGCTTTACACCTATACTGCTCGGGTCGAATGCGTTATTCTCCTTCCTATTGGTTTTGGGGTTCGTTCCCCTAGAGCTCTAGCATTGGCAACCCGGTGTTTTTTGGGAGTAGCAGGCCCTTCATGAGGCCTCCTCGCCATTCTGGTAGCGTTATGTTGTGCTCCCCTTTATTTAAGGGTAGATAGGCGATATGCTGAGCACACGGCTTGTGTTTGCTGTGCGAACGAGTATTCCAAGCTTGCGATATATATACTAAACACGTCTAAGTAGTTGGCTCCTCGGAGCCTCCTTGGGTACGTTATCTAGATGGTGTAGGTTTCACTTCCTGTTTACCTCCATCTCTAAGCTGCTCAGATTCTCCAGGCTCTTCTGGGAATCCTCACCTTTTTTTTTTTTTTTTTTTTGGTGCTGTTTCACAGCTCTTTATTGTTCAAGTTTGGCTTCGCTCGTCTCGGTCGAGCTTAGTTCTCCCCTTATGTTTTTTGGGCCATTAGGACTTGCTCCTGAAGACCGGTCGGAAGGTAGAGGGACTCTTTAGACCGCCCTGAAGGATCGGTATTAGGCTGTTGATACTCCCTTACTGTTTGAGTTCGGTCTATATGTTAGGAGTGTTTTCTGTCTCCTACTATATTCCAGTCTCTGTTCCTCCCCTGGCTTAGGTAGAGTATCTGGCCTCCAGAGTGCTTCAGTTTCACTCTGTAGTTCCTAGGTTGAGTAGGTTGCTCCCCTCTTTCAGGGTTTAAAGCAATTTGCTGAGCTCTACTCCCAGGAATGCCCATCTCTGTTCTGGTGAGTCGGTACTGCCTTTTTTTGCAGTCCCTCTCACAGGATTCTTCCTCTCTGAGGAAGTTTGTAGAGATTCTGTTCTTTCAGACAGGTTGTTGGCCTGACTAGCCCTTGGCTGGGCCGGTTCGGCCTCCCTGGTGGCCCATGGGGTTGACTTTTGTCCCCCTGGTAAGTGACTGGCCAGAGTCCTCTCGGTCCACTGGCCATTCTTCCTTAAAGGAACCCCTTCTTTTGAAGCTGTTGGTTCCAAGCCTTTGAACGGCTTTGGCAGGCCTTCACTCTGTGGAGGCCTCTTTGAGGCTTTTTCAGCTTGGGCAGTGGCCGTAGGGAGTTATGTCACTGACAGACTGTGACCAAGGGTTGAGTGTTTTTAGCTCTCTTCTCAGCCATTTTGGCATGCACTCCCCTCAGCATGGCGGCGTGGGTATTTCGTTCCCCATATGCGTTCTAGGATGCAATGCGAGTTCCCTTTCGAAAGGGAATGTCTCGGGTTCCGACTGTAACCCTGGTTCCCTGAGAACAGGGAACGAGACACTGCGTCTCGTTGCCATGCCTCTGGGCTGCCTGCTACAGTCACTTCAGACGAATAGCGGATGACATGTTCTCTAGGCGCCCCTTATATACTGTCAGGTCGCACTAGTATGACATCATAGGCTGTCGCCGGCCAATAGGATTGGCGTGATTTGACTTTCACTTCAGACACGTCCTGTCACGTGAGGGCGTTTCCCCATATGCATTCTAGGATACAGTGTCTCGTTCCCTGTTCTCAGGGAACCAGGGTTACAGTCGTAACCAGAGATGTTTTCTTTATAAATTTATATGTCCGGATTGGATACGGCTACGGAAAACATTACGCTCAGAACATCAAAGTGAATAAAGAATAAGCTGCATAATTAACACAAATACAGAATAATAAAGACACATTTCAACATAACATACAGGCCTGCAAACATAAATCCCCCAAACTAAACTAATACATGAAGCAGAAGAGAACCAAAACCCTTTTATAATTCTCTGCAGGTGTTTAGCATTACGATTACCTTAAATTCCCACCACACAGCCGGCTAAAGTACTACAGGCACAATAGTAAACTATAATGATATGCTCACTTAAAGAAAACTTTCAAATATAGCCTGCTTGCAGTTTAAAACTACTAGTTTACTGAGAGTGCACTTAAAGTGTACTTTTATTAACTAAAAAAAATATACTACAAGTATTAAAATAGTAAACTACTAGTATACTTTGTTCACTTGTAGTACAGATGCAGTACAAATGAGAAACGTAATTGTGAACTAGTTGTGCACTTAAACACATACTTTTATGTACTAAAAAGTGGGCCAGTTTAGTCCCAAGCAGTATTGAAATAGTACACTTAAAAGTTTACTACTAGTAGGATAAATTCAGGGTGATTGGGACACTTTTTGCCATTGAGATGAATTGGAAAAAGTGTCCCAATCAACCCGAATTCACCCTACATTGATATTAGTAAACTTACTTCATAAAGGATACTAAAAAATATAGTTGAACATTACTAAAGTACACTTCATAAAATGAACTTGAAGTATACTTCTTCTTCGTAAGGCCTGTGCTGTGCTTTACTTCATAGCTGTAGTTTTTAGTAGGATTTCAACAAGTTTGCGCTTGTTTTCCATACTTAAGTTTCTGCTTTTCAGGACATTTTCAGCAGTGCAAACAGAGCAGACAGGGCTACTGTGAGTGTGGTGGACGTTAATGATTGTGTATTCAGTCGGACATAGAAGTCCAGCCAAGTGGCATGATGTCTTGAGTGAGGCTGGGGTGAGCGATCAGCGCTTAATGGTGTGTTTGTGAAGGGCTCTCTCTCTCTCTCTCTCTCTCTCTCTCTCTCTTCCTTCCACTCATGATGTGTTTATGTGAAGAGGGTGTCGCCCGTCCAACCACTAGGTTTCTTTCTTCCTGTCTCTATTCTTTCTTGCACTTCTTGTGATCTTGCAGAAGAAGCTTGAATCTGCACTCTAACCCGGTCTGACACACACACTGATGCACATGTGACCAGGGTCTGACTCTCGTGTCTCGGCTGTGTGTTCGTCCTCACGGTGAGTGTGTTGATGGTGCAGTTTATTTCTTTCGTTGTGTTTACTAGTGTTTCCGAGTATGTGCAAGTATTATTCTTTATTTGTGAGGAAATTGTTTTTGCTCGTTCAAATCTCAGGAGGCATCAACTTTGTCTTAGCTAAACTGAGACAGCATATATAACTATAAAATATACGTGGTGTTGAAAGAATGAACTTTAAATGAGTTTCTATTGAGATCTCTGGCTTCTGTCAGACTTTGGTTATATCTGAACACAGTTTGAGGCGTTAAGATCTATTCAGACACGTGTGACATACTGGGGTCTTTTTGTCAGGAGTAAAATCTGAGATGCAGAAAACTTGAGCAAAAGAACTAAAGTTAAATTACTTGCTTATGTTACTTAAGACAATTTTTTAAAGATATTTGTAGGTCACTAATGAAATCGAAAAAAATTTGTGGCATTTGACCATGTGAGCTCCTTAGACGGTTCGATTTTCTTGCCTCCGTTGAGGCGTCCATGTAATAATGGATCGTCAGGTTTTGCACAAACTTGTGGAGTCCATGAAAGCTCAAGTTCTCATACTCTTGCAGGCTACACAGACAGAAGAAGTTGAATACCATCTATGAATTAGTTTATTGTGTTTTTACGTATTATAAATCAGGATTTCACATTAGCAGCATGAAAAACAAAATGGTTATTCAAACAGGGAATAAATTTTATACAGAAATTGAGCAAAGAACGTTCCTCATCAGTGAAGTGGTCAATGACTTCAGTTCAGTGAGAGTTCGGCACTCTCACGAAGATCACTGAAGCTGTCTAATTGAATTTGGGGGGCAGTTTCATGGCATTTTTGCCCCAAACCCGTAAATTTCCAACCCTGATCAACACTGATATCATTCATGGCATCTCTGCAGTCCAAATGATGGAAATCCGTCATTGCGATAGAGATTAGTAATCCCTGCGATAGTTGTTTTAACCATGGTAAAAGTAAAATTTAACATGGAAGTAACACATAATTCAAAACACCAGTGCGAAATCATTAGGGAACATTCCTTTATATTAACAGTAAATGGAGATGTACATTCCATGCATTTAAAGAGATAATTCACATTATTCCCTTTTGTGAATTCTATTTACTGCAGCATGAGAAAGTATGGAGTCCCCCTAGGGTCACATACAGTGGCAGATTTTTTTTTCCAATAATCTGTGCCTTGAGTTTTGTGATCGGTGCTCTCTGCTTATGAACTGTAATCATGGCTTTGTAAACCTTCACTCATTATAACAATATGTGACCACAAATTTGTAAAGTGAGCAATCTGTAGTCTCATATTTGACAACTGTACTCTTATGACGGGTTCAGACTACACAATATTTTTGTCTGTTACTATAGTCAGATTAAGCGGTTTTTGACTCCTAAAGTCTTGTTGTGTCGTGGACAAGACTACATGTTGCTTCCCGACCAATCATCGCTTTAACGACGTGTGTGATGTTATCGAGAAGGCGGAATTAGCGACTGACATCCGGAAACAAGAACGTATAACAAACATAAAAAGTGAACTATACTTTGGGCTTCAACCCGGCATTAGTTTTATAATCGGTACAGATAGATTTGTAAACGGGACCTACAGATTTGCAGCTTCTCCTGTCAATTTAGAAATTTCCGCTCACTGATTTGTGTAATGATAGAGATGCTAAAAAATTATAAATATTTTGTTTTCCCCTATGTTACTCTAGGGGGGGCTCTGTAAGAAACACTACCTACATTTTATTACATTGATGTCATTTGATACAACATGCCCCGCCTATGGGTTGCAACAATTCACTTCCCTTCTTTAATTTAGCAGCCATAACCATGTTTGTTTGTGGAGAACAGAAGTGTACACACATTGGTGTGATCGGGCATGAGGGATCAAGAGAATGAGGCTTCCCTGCGGCTGCCATGTTAATGACTGCAGCGGGCGTCTTTATTGGGCCGAATGTCTTTGTGATGGTTTGTGTGACCTTAATCAAGTATTGTGTGTCCCTGACCTTCTGTGTTTGATTA
This sequence comes from Mylopharyngodon piceus, assembly GCA_039654765.1. Classification (NCBI taxonomy): domain Eukaryota; kingdom Metazoa; phylum Chordata; class Actinopteri; order Cypriniformes; family Xenocyprididae; genus Mylopharyngodon; species Mylopharyngodon piceus. Next base: position 40,425,899 of record CM077443.1, on the reverse strand, counting down.
ATCTTGCCTCCGTGTCCTTCTTTCTCTCTCTCTGAGAGCGGAGCCCCAGTAGCAGAAAGATTGTCTCTAATAGCCATAAAAATGGTAAAGGTTGTTTTCTGTACTCTGTTAAATATTTTATGGCTCTATTTGTGGGCTTCCACATTCTTCTCTGCTTGCTAAAAATGAGACAAACTGCCTGATTCGACTAAAATATCAATGATAAAAGTGATTGCTGGCAACTGTTCAACAATTAGCTCAGTCATATTTCACAGTGATGTGAATTTTTGGTTGTTCATAGGATAAAATATAGGAGAAAGAAACACTAATAAAGCTTTAAAAAGATTTAAAAACTGATAGAGAGGGAGCTACTGGCAAGCCATTCCACAGTCTCGGCCCCGCTTCATCTCCTCTGTGTTTTAGCCTTGAGCAAGAGACTGTCGATAAATTAAGGTTACCAACTTCTGGAAGGGTTGTAGGGACACAGTACAGTCGGACAGGTAGTTTGTGGCAAGGTTATGTAAGCATTTATACACAAATAGAAGAATTTTAAAGTCGATCCTAAATTGGACTGGAAGCCAATGGAGAGCTCGTAAAATGGGAATGGAATGATCGTATTTGCGACTATTCTTGAGAAATTTGTCTGCAGCATTTTGAACCAGTTGGAGTCGAGCTACCTGGGGCTCAGAGATACCGTAGGACAGAGAACTGCAATAATCCAAATGTGAGGTTATAAAAGAGTGGATGGCTATCTCAAGAGACTTTTCAGACAGAAAATGTTTTATTTTAGAAAGTAAACGAAGCTTAAAAAAGCTAGAGGCAACGACAGAGTTTTTGCCTAATGTTAGCTGGCTATCTAGGAAAACACCAAGGTTCTGTACACAATTTGAATGAAAAACAGACAAATTTCCCAGGGTGGTGTTATTGTGCCCCAGTGACAAGCTGTTGTGCCTCTATGTTGATTCTCTGTTTTATTATTATTATTATTATTATTATTTATTTATTTTATTAATTGGAGTCAATACTGACATTAGCATCGTGGCCACATCCTAAGCACAAGTGCCACTTACTGCATAATGGTAACCACAAAACTCATAAACATTACAGAAACTCCTCTAAATGTCCATTAAACACTAACATAAACTACCAACATCTTTCCCTTTCCTGAAAAACACATAACATATCACTTAATCCCTAAATTTCCTCTCCTAATGGAGTCAATTGCAAAGCATGCTGGGAACTAAAGATCCACTGCCCAGTTATGTCAACAAAAATGATTCATATATTTCAACACAAATGAATTAAGTAACTTCAGTTTTAAATATATATTAGGTGAATTGAACACAATAAAATTAAATTCTGACAAAATGTTTAAAAAAAATCATGCTACTTTAGCTCATTTTAATTAAATAAACTGAACAAGAGGGACATTTTTTTGCACATTTTTCCCGTCCTGAGTGTGTGTGTGTGTGTGTCTCAGTATCTTCATTGCTCTTGTTAGCTGTAGCGGATCTGGAGGTGTTTTGGTGTGCGAGGCACGTTCCCGCTCCATGTGTCCTCTTCGAGGTGTTTGCCCCAGCACATTCACTTACGCCTTTAATCTGCTGTTTCTAATGCTGTACCGAAGCCGCTGTAAAGACGCGTCTCTCCCAATGATTTCCCTCATTCTGCGAGCACGGACACACCGGGACAGCAGCCAATTAACTTCAGTGTCCCATTGATTTATCAATCATCCCAGCATTATTCACTGGTCGATTCCCGGTGACAGGATTCTTCCAAAACAGAAAGAAACGGTTTTAAGATACTGTGATTAGAATAGATTCTCAAATATCTCATCAAGATGATTTATTTATGTGTTTTAGCTGCTGTTGCACTCAGTCCCTCCCAAGCTCTCAGCGTCACTACAGAATCACCCGATAGCCTCTGTTTGACGTGGCCGACAAGAAAACTTTTGCCGTCAACTCTGTATCGATATTTCTATGATCATGAAGCTAGTTTATCAAAATATCATAATAATTTTGCTGGCTAAATGTTATGTTAAAGAAATATGTAGGATATTATATATTGATTAGGATAATGTTTACTGTAAAAAAGAATTGTTGGTTTAACTTAAAAAAGTAAGTGACCTGGTTGCCTTAAATTTTTGCGTTACTTGAAATTTAAAAATTTGAGTCAATACAATGAAGGCGATTGGTTTAATCAACAGAAACTCAAAATATTATGTTATCTGAACCACATTAATTATTGAAGTTGATCTGACAAAATGTTGTGTTAACAAATCATTAAAATATTTTTTTACAGTGTAGGATATGATATTATCAATTAATTACATGCATTTAATCCAGGTCCTATATCTGGAAAAAGTAGGACATGATAATTTGCTGAGATATTTTTGAGAATGCTGCAGACAAAGAAACAGAACTTAGTCTAACTTTGCATTTTTTCAATGTTTTTGTTATATTTGCATATGTTTAATTCAAAGTCACATAATAACCAACTATATTATACTAATTAATGCAACGTAATCATGTGTTTAGATAATGAATTATGTGTATGAGATGGGATGAGTCTGTAGTCTAGACTAAAACAGATTCAGTGTGTCTGAACGTTAGGAAGGAAATAATCTACTCTGCAGATTTTGATATCCTGGGTATTAATAACTGGCCAGAATTTTGCAACTGCAAAAAATGTGACAGAGTATAGTGTGATAAACGACAGCTCTTGCTTGAACTGCGAGGTCAAGATCGCATGTTTGAGCTTCTGTTACCATATTTGATGTGCTCTATGTGTGTGCGCTAATCAGTGTTTATATATGCGAATAAAAGCCTAAATTAAGATCATAACATGATTGTGTCTCTTCAGAAGAGTCATATGCATTACTTTTACAATGCCTTTATGCTACTTTTGAAGCTTGAAAATGTTGATTGCATAGACTTTCAATGGATGGACAAAAATTATGAACTACATGAGGGTGAATAAATGATGACAGAGTTTTCATTTTAGTGTGAACTATCGCTTTAGAGAAGTATGTGTTGTGCTCTGGTGCTCTGTGAATAACAAATGGTGCAGAAAGCCAGTTCAGTATCGATGTGGTTAGCACTTTATTTTGATAGTTGGGTTTAGACATTCTATAATTATAAGTAACTTGTGAACTACGTCAACTAGCAGAGTATTAGTAGACTGTCTGCTTAATATCTGCTAACACTTTATTTTGATGCTCCCAAACAGACATTCTACTGACTATTAGTAACTTTGTAACTACATGTCAACTTAATCCGAACCCTAAACTATTTAATACTCTAATGAGAGTTAGTTGACATGTAGTTGCAAAGTTACTTATAGTAACTTCGAAGAATGGACTTCGAAGTGGACTAGTGAAATAAAGTGTAACCTTGATGGTATTATGATTTTTTTTTGGAACAAAATCACCAGGAATCAAGCGTGTCTTTAGGCAGGTCACGTTAGTCAAGCACTGAAGCAGCTGCCGCTCAGATGATCATGATGTCTATCAATACAGTTCAGACTCGTATCAGAGCGGCTCCAGCCTTGAGCCTCTGCTCTCATTTATATCAGTTTGTCCAGTACTAAACCAACACATTATTGTAACTGTCTGTAATTATCATTTGACAGAAAATTCTTAATTTCATTGCATGGCACATGCTGAACTCAGCAGAAAACATGTGAAAATGCACTATAAACCCCTCAACACATTTTCTGAAATATGGGATTTTATGAGTCGATTTCTCACCCAGACATCTGTTCTGTTGGGCTTGATGCAATTAACATGCAGTTATACACAAATCATTTTTCAGTAAATGTGACTAAATCCATTCTTCTAAGCAGTTTATATTCTGTACTTGAGATTCTGTAACTTAATATTGTATTTTTGTTTAACACATCTTTTAATCAAACAATAATTGGAGTATTCCCCGCGGTGCCTCCACAGACCCCGGAAAATATCACAAAGCAGAACGTATTAAGGGTCCTAAAAATAGCCGTCATTTTCTTTGAAGAAAATCGAAATGCTTTTTTCTTGTGTTTGATTTTGGAATGACAGATTCTTGACAAGTTTCTTGAGATTCATCCATTTAGTTTACTTGATAAAATGTCTTTGAAAGGTTTGATGCCATCCTTGGACATAAACATGTTTCCTGCTGCACTGATAAAAGCCTGTGCACTCGTGGAAATTGTATAAAGATGGCTAATTAAATTGGAGTTTGCCATTTTGAGAAAGATTTTAAAATTTTTGGTGCAATGTGCATCATATGGTTTGAGAAGGTGTCGTCTGAGACTCAGTGAAGAAGAGAGAGCTGAGAGGTCTGAAAACATACACACAATCATTTTCACGAAAAGTGATCTTAAATCACTGTGGAGGATGCTTAAGACAAAACCTTAATTTTTTAAAAATATTTTCTTTTTCAGTATTTTTGTCTTGTTTTCCAGTATAAATATTTAAACATTCTTAAATCGATACATTTATTTGAGAAGAAAAATGAATTCATTATTAAGTGTTGTTTATTGAAAATTCTATCAAAATTTTTTTTTGCAGTTGTCATCAATTTTTTATTTCAGTTTTAGTTATTTTAGTACACCAAGTTAAACTAAATGAAAATGTAAAATGTTTAAGTTTTTATATTTTATTTTATTTCAGTCAACAAACCAAACATTTTTTTTTTTTTTTTTT